>BGPR01000548.1:190690-251886 GCA_013235015.1 Araneus ventricosus
ATTCTAGATTAAATTTTAAAATTTCGGCTTCTAGGTGCATTCAGTCAGCATTACGACTACCTGTGTGCCAAATTGCATGGCTGTATGTGCGATAGATTCGTCTGGACATCGCAGACAAACACACACACGCACACAAACATTGCCTTTTATAAGTATAGATCACACAAGTAACGGGAAGGAACCATTTGGCCTGACACGGGTAGCTGGAGGTCTCTGATGATGCAGGATCGGGGCTGTCATCTAGCGTAATATCCGAGAAAAATTCAATTCGTCATCTTACCCGGCTTTCCCTTACTTGATTTTCTTCTCTATACGTCAAATATAAACATTAAGCAGGCCATAACACAGAAGTATACGAAGAGGTCGAGGAGAGTAGACTTTCGCTGGTTAATTATTTACTCCAATAAGGAATCAGCCCAAATGGATAACGTCTCTCTTTATTAATGCTATGGGTGGTTTGTAAATATTGAATCTGTGGTATTATGCGTCTGGTTATGAGCTTTCGCACGTTTCTTTGGTTGCAAGAGTTCATAGATACTCTCTATCTTTCTATATCTAAAACTAATATTTCACTCGATACAATAGATGTTATATTTTGATATGTATTTTTTTTTTTTTTTTTAGGAATATGACATTTTTGAGGTTTAGGGTAATTTTTTACCCAGCTCCTTCCAAGGAACAAAATCGTTTGCTGATAGAAAAGATTGCATGGAAGTGTGGTTTTCAAGTCATATTTATGGAAAAAGTCGAGTTAGGGAATAAAAGCGACCCTATCAGTACTAAGGACTTGGATTGTGTTCTTTATGTACATGTTTCTGACGAAAATACATTATGTGAAGAGTCAGATTTTCAGTATGTGATTTTATCTGAAAAATGGTGCCAACATACACGAAGTGTTGAAGTCGGAGAACGTCCAATGCTGCAATTTTATCATAATCGGTGTTTTTCCAGTACATCGATACCTATCCAGTATGGAATAAGAATTGAAAACATACATTTTGGAGTATACCCAAAATCAGGAGAATTCCTATCGTATGCCTTTTTAAAGTTATCTGAAATGGCAAGTGGAGATTATTTTACCGCTAATTTCGCTCATGATTTAAAAGAACTGGAAATTGTCTGTTCAACAAGATCTAAGCGAAAGGGGTTAGGTGCGGAAAGCAAAGTTTTGATTATTCCTTATAAACATATAAGGAATGTGATAGTAGATGTAGCCGACTGTGGAACGAATCAAGTCAATTTATTTTTAGATCTTGAATTCCCGCCGTTGTTTTATAAGAGAGAAGAAAATTATGGCAATAACCTCAAAAGTCCGAAAGAAAAACTGTCTCGGACGTTACCATTCGGAGTCTCCAAAAATGTAATCAACAAGTCTAATGTAATACTTTTAAGTTTCTCTAAATTTTTAGGATACGTAGAATTGTTGAGTTGCCTTAGAAGGAATTGCAGAAACATTCCTGTGCAATATATTGCAGTAGAGGTGAAATGTTGCGCTGTTCCACGGTTACCAGATATTCACTGGCCCCATTTTGGATGCTCATATTTGATGACTGCTCTACTCAATCGTAGCTCTACCATTCTCGAACAGGATAAAAACATTCTTGAACGCTTTGAGAAAGTTTCAACATATTGTACAGAAAATGGAGATAGTCTAGAGAGCGCCCTCAGATCAGTGCTTTTTATAGCGGATTCTGGTCGGTTTGTGAACTACTGGGATGCCATTGATTTGTTTTATTCTTATTTCGTTACGGAAAACTCAGAAGATGACTTAAAACTTGCTATTCCTCCTAAATGTCGGCTGATTCGAAGAATTACTTTGACTCCAACGAAAATGTTCATGTGGCCAGCAGATTTGATGAGCGAAAATCGGATTTTGAGAAATTTCGACTCCGATTATATCGTCCGAGTTTCGTTCAGAGACGATGACCTCTTTTCATTGAATTTCAGACACTATGAAAAGAAAGTCCTCAATGAGGTAATTAAGAAGTGTATCACAAATGGACTTGTGATTGGTTCTAGAGTGTATAAGTTGCTAGCCTGGTCCAGTTCCCAGCTTCGAGAACATGGAGTGACCATGTATGCCACAGACGCTCACGGAAGATCTGCATCGGATATAATTCGATGGACAGAAATGGACCCTCGAACAACCATGAACATACCGAAATGCCTGGCGAGAATAGGGCAGTGCTTTTCCCAGACAGAAAACGTTTGTCATGTTCCTCTGGATGAAAACCATATTGAATTTGCGGAAGATATAAATGGTGGTTTTAATCCGATCACTCGGGAATCTTACTGCTTTTCTGACGGAATTGGAAAGATCTCTCCTAAACTCGTTCAAGAGGTAAGGTACTGAATATTTTTAAAGTATGAATCTTTTCATTTAATTATGCAGAGGTTTTGCAGATTCAAAAGTTTTGCTCCTTGGTTTTCCATTCGCAAGATACGGCAATTTTCCTGGATCATGAAAACAGCTTATTAAATGCCGCCAGTATCGACGGCTGTCGTCATTTCATACACGTCTTGCCAACGACAGCAAAGAATTTTCGCAAAACTTGTTAATGTAATATGAAACATGCCACAAATTTTATTTTACCGTGATTAACAAAATGCCGAAAAAGTTCTGAAAGTTGCTATACTGTGCTTTTAATCATACTGCATGAGTACAGATGACTTTTGGTATTACATGAACTTGCAATTTATTTATATATTGAGTGGAGGGTTAAGGTGTGTAGATACTCTTTTCGCTATCCCATAACTTTACATCTTCTGGGCCTGCACGTATTCATCTGTGAGAATAAATTTAATAAAAATTGACTTTCTATTTAATTAAAAAATACTTCATATTATTTTAAATTTTATAGCATAAGCATTAATGCTAATTATACATACAAATCTTAAACGAACACTTTATCTTATATAAAATTTGTACTCTACGGACGCACGTGGAAGTTTTGCGTCTGATATAGGCTGGGAACTCTCGTACGATTATGAACATAACTAAACGTTTAGCCAGAATTATTCAGTGTTTGTCTCAGACAAAAATGTTATGCCATACAATTAATTTTGAGTTTCTAGAATTCATAAGAAGGCTAAAATTAAAATGAATTAAAAATGGTGTACTAATGGTTGTAATAACTTTTAATAATAATTAATTAAAAATGGTGTTTTACTTTTTTATCTTAAATAAGTACGGAAATAGCATTCCTAAATGTGTATTCAATAGACCCTGCCGGATATTACGGATACCTCTTCAACTGGCATCCGTAATATCTGGCCTAATTAAAATACAATTCTCCGTAATAAAATATAAATAATTTGCTTTGCCAAGTCACTCGACTTATTCAATTACTAACAATTATTAGTTTTGAATTTTTCATCTCGGGCTTTTTTTTTAACATTAGTATAATTATTTATAAATAATCATTTAAATAAGTAAAAAAAAATTAAGAAATAAGCCCACGTTTTACGTTAATATTTTGTTTATTTTAAAAGTATATGCATTCATACTGTACAGTGTACTCGATTCCATGTTCTCTGCAGTCAAGTTTTACACTATGAAATATTTCTTAAAACATGTACAGTACATTTATTCTTAAATATCCTTTTTCTGATTTATATCTAAATAATAACTAAATAATATGATATATTATTTAGATATTATTAAACTATCCTTTTTCATAATAAATTTTTAAAACGTACAGAATGGTACGTAGCAATCCTTTATAAAGCACTGGCCTGTACTAAGAGATCAGAAAATATGAGGAGTGAATTTTGGTATAAAAAAGAATGTTTTTATGGTATGGGTGGTTTATGAAGCAAGAATTTATGGAAGTGCGGCCTATATGCCTTCTTTTGCTATCTGGCCTCTCCTACAACCACATTAGGCCGGATTGTTGGGAAAGCCTACTGTAATTATTTAAATATTTATTTATTTTCATAAATAGTTTATGAATACAAATCGAATAATACTCAGGAGGTGACAAAAATAGTTCTACAGTATTATTATTGAAAAAGTAATAGCTTTATTAAGTAACAGTAAGGATTATCGATAAATTGCCATTAAATACCAAATGTCTCAAGTTAAAATTTGGGTTTTCAGCTTTTATCCATTCCTCCGGTGACATTTCTTTATTCGAGCACACTTTGGTACGAAAGCTCAGAAATCTTCGTCCTTATCAGTTTCCAGTATATTTCGTTCACGACTCGATTTGTGCTATAAACAATGTGTGGTTTTCTCCATTCAAAGAATCTTCTTAGTGCAATTTACTAAGGCTTACAGGACAACATCCACTAATGTCCTGAATGTCCTGACTGGCATTCCCCCGCTTAACATTGTAGCCAGAACTATGTACTTTAAGTTCCAGATTTGGGTGATGCGCTCCAGCGAAGCTCAACTTTTACTTAATATTAATAAAATTGACAAATTTGTAAGGACTTCTGAAATTCCACCCGAAAAAAAATAATAGAGCTAACTGGAAAGATAAATTATAATACTTATGATGTGTATACGGACGGATCCAGAATCAATAATGAAACCGTATTCGCCGTGTGCATCTTTTAAAAACAACGAACCATATAAAGACTTCTTATACAATCGTTTAATTAATCGTTTTTTTTTTAAATCGTTAATATCGAATCAACAAATTCTGTCTTTCAGGCCGAGTTGGCGGCTATTGGCTGGGCTCTAGAACATAATAAACTGGTGAATATTCATACTGATAGTCAGTCCTCAATAGAAGCAATTAAGAGCGCAGATCCCAAATCAGAGTTTGTAAATAGTATTAAAGTTATAGTTAAATAATAATTATAGTTACAGGTTGTTGGTTAGCTTTACCTGAGTGAAAGCTCATGCCGGTAACCCAAGTAACGAGCGGGCCGACCGTCAGGCAAAACTGGCCACCACAATAGGGCTGTATTTAGATCTTCCTGTCCCATATTCATATGTCAAATTGAAAATCAAACAGTTTATAATTCATGAATGGGAAAATTATTGGAACCAATACAACTCAAGTTCTATTATTAGACTCAGGACATTCATGGACAAAAAATTTTTAATCGTTAATAAATATTTAATATATTTTCTTAGTGGATATTGTACTTTTCCGGCCTATTTACATAGATTTCATCTATTGAATTCCCCAAGTTGTTCTTGTGGTCAGGTGGGCGATGCAGATCATTATATATTTGACTGCACGCTTACCAAAGAATTCCATCTCAAAATGCCTGCAAAGCAAAATAAGAAGATATGGTTTACAAAATTCAATGTATAATAAAATGACAATAAATAAATCAATGAAAGCATATACTATTAGTAACAACATTTGTGATTCATTCAAGAGTCCGGAGTGAAATTGCTTTTAAATGATTTTAAGATATCTTTACTCTTTTACCTCAACACCACTGATTTAAGAAAATTTTAAGTGGGTTGTCCCTGCGCCCTACCCTAAGATTTTAGCGCTTTATTTACGTAGTTAATTTTAACTGATTATATTGTTTTCGGGTTAATCCTGGACTTGTTAAAATGTTTTAGTGTCCTACATTTTATTGAGCCCCTGGGGAATCCCAATTGGTAACCTTGTTTTTACTCTTCTGTGTGATTTTTAATGATATTTTACAAAAAATTTTAATGCCTCCTTCTTTTCACTGGTGGTTTGTGCTGAGCTTGTGCTTGTGTTTTGCTCATTTGGATGCATACTGGGAGCTCCTCCTTTTGAGTGTTTTGAATATTTTTAATTTTGTTTCCAGTTCTGGTTATAACAATCAAACAAAATTCAATTAATTTATGGTTCTCTCCTAGTGTAATATCGATTCAGTGGCGTACTTTTCATTTTTTTTTTCTTTTCCTGTATGTGTTAGGTCACTTTATTTATTTTGTTGTTGTCCCTTTTCTGCAATGTTTGTAACGTTCTGTGCTGCGTTTGTGATGATTTTGTGTGTGTCATGTCATATTGATATTCTTGCACTGCTTTTATATTTCCCCACCGGTCTGCTGAAGGCCTTACACCCTTTCGGGTAGGTCGCACCGGTGTGGGTTTTAAATAAAAAAAATGTGTGGGTTTCTAAAAACTCTTTATCCTTGACATCACCACAATTTAAATCTTATTGGCAAAGTAGAGTATCAACATAATAAAGAACTCTTGTAGCTGTATACCTACTTTTGTATCCCCCTGTGTATAGTGAATATTTATTTTCAGATTGAGAAAGCAACAGGCGAGAAGAACAAAAGCAGCGCCTTCCAGATTCGTTATGCTGGTTGTAAAGGAATGTTGGTTATTGACCCTCATTTAGTCGACAAAGATATCGTTTTTCGAAACAGCATGCTCAAATACGACTGCCGGGGCAGTGAGCACACAAACTTAGAAATCGCAAAGAAAAGTAAACCACGTAAGTAGAAAGGAATTTTTTATTGACCAAATTTTAAATAGTTCAGCAAGGCGTCTGCCCTCGAGACTGACTGTGAACTTGTAGCTCATAAAGTATTCGTTCCAACGGGCCCCAGACCAAAAAGGGGCCCCGAAATGAAGGGTTTTTTAAAAATATATCGCAATAGATAATTTCCCTCTTAGAATCTGTTCACATATCCGATTATAACCGAGCAAGTCCGCGTTTTGTTATCGCAATAAGAGTGCCTGAACAGAAGAAATCTCGTTAATAGTCGTTGGGTACTGCGCACAAACTTCCCGCACTTACTGAAAGCATTTATTGCCGGTTCGGTTCTCTTGCGGTTTCCCAGGGAACATGCTGAGCAAAACCGCCATTGATTATTCTTACAGCATCCCGGGAGGTCTGTGTACAATACCCAACAGCTCTCAATGTTCCTCTCGCTATCAATCGCTTCTCCGGAATTTTGCCGCTAATCACTTATCCGACGTAAATCGTATGTATACCACCAGACCTAAACATATGTAAAAGCGTAATTCAGTTAGTGGTCCAGATGACTAGATATTCGCTTTCCCTTGAAAAAGAACCCAATCATTACAAATTATCTTCGCAGGAAGCTATTATTTCAATGATTAGAATGACCGATGTGTTTTTCTTTTCATTGAATATCATTAGACATTAGTAGCAATGGTTCAGTAGCTAAGACAGCTGTTTTCCAGCAATCATTTAACTATTTTAGGGCGTTTAATATCCTTCGTTCTTCTGTTTCCTATTCACACTTCTGTTAAACACCTTTTAAGTGTCATTTGAGAATATTTATCATCGTTTAAAATCGCATTTTATTATCACAATCAGTGTGCTTGAACAGAAGAAATGTCGCTAAAGCTTTAAATATCCTAATGCATCTAGATCGCGTTAACTTGGGAAAGTGCATTTTTGAAGCTTAGACATATTTGGGAAGCGACGCTATTCAAAGCAGTTCGTACAGCTGGAAGACGACGAGATGAACCAAGGCAAAATTTTAGTAAGATTTCATGAAGAAGATTGTGGTGTACATTGTCTCGACAATCTGCGTCATCAGAAGTATATAAAACAAAATATTTAACAAATCATATATAAACTCACAGTTGCCTAGTCGTAAGTTCGACGCTGAAGAAAAGTTATTCTAAAAAGGAATAAACTCGCAATGCCGAAAACGTAAACAAATCATGAATTCAATGAAGAGAGCTCCTCTGTAATAAACACTAAAGAATTTAATTAGATAAAATATTTACATAGTTAAGATACAGGAGTTTTTAAGAATAGGTTTAACGATAGCACTATTTATGCAACGCTCCAGCCTTTCAGCTTAAGAAGGAAAGAAAATTCTGATTTTACTAGAGTTCCTGTAAGGTTGAGTTGTTTTCCGTAGAAGTGGAAGTGCTTTTCTTGACATACATTACATAGTTGTTTTAAAAAGAATTCTTCTTCCATTGGGGAATAGGACTAATAAGGTATGTTTTATTTAATTTATTATGATAGAGGATATTAGGATATTATATGACAGTAAATATTTAATGAAATTATATAAGTTCATTCAGCTTCAGAAAAGAAATAATATCGAATAAATATCCTAAAAATTGTAAATATTTTTATATGTACAACTTTAACGCCACATTCGTAGTTTTATTAAATAAATTCAGCATAATAGCCTCGCCCCTTCCACTTAAATTCAGAGTAAAATTTTAAATTTTTTTTTAAAAAAGATTTCTTTAGATTCAGTAAATTCTTTTATTCTTTAGAATAAAGAGTAAGAACTTCAATCTGTATTCTATTTTCATTTTTTTTTGTCTTGGCATTGTTTGTGATAGAAGAGTTCTGAATTATTTCCGTAGATTTAATTGAAAAAATTCAGTAATGCCGATAAAATTAAGAACTGAATCTATGAATTATATTTCCTCTAATAAACAATGCATCTCAAAATTACCTATGAAAACAAACCTCAATTAAAATCTTCAACACATTTTTAAATAAAAAAATTCAAAATATTTTTGAATAAAAAAGAATTCAAAATCAGTTTTTAAAAAATATTTTTTCTAATCTTTATTTTTTAAAAAACATGGTTTTGAAATGGATTTTTGTATTTTTCAATTCCATAGTTAAAATCAAAAAGTTATCTTCCCTGATCTGTTGAATAATGTTTCGTTATTTAAGTTTCAATTTCTGGGATTAAATGAAACCTTTTCTATTTAAATTCCCCCAAAATTTGCCATAATACTAGAATATTATTTGAGAATCGACCTTTGATTCTAATTTATAAATCATGTATAAAGCATTGCTTAGTTATGTTTTGCAACATTTAATGTAAATAATGAAAAATTATCTAGGTAAATTTTAAAACAAAAGGTATAAACAAGTTCTTTTAATGTAAATGAAACTGACAATTGATTTTGTAGGCTAATATATAATTTAATTTTATCATACAAGCAGCAATGATACTTTAGCAGTGGATATTTCACTTGACAATATGCTTGATTTAATTATGTGTCTATAAGTATAATCCTACATTAATTAGTCGGTGTTGTGTTTTGATCACATGCAGAAATAATTAATTAATCTATGTAATAAATTTAGAAAATAAAAATAATTTTCTTAAAAATGATTGATTTACTCTATAAGGCTCAAACTATATTATGAATACATTATTAAAATTTTTTTGAGAAATAATTTCACCTTGTGATTTGTGATTGTTCGATATTTTTGCTCATTTTTTTCTTAGAGATTTTACTTTAGGAAAAAACGAATTACTTTTATATCATGGATCCTAAGTTATTTCGATAATACCTCATGTGAATATTTATGAACACGAATTTCAGATATAAGTTTAAATTGCTGAATACAAAGCGTATTAATTATCGACAAATATTAATTAAACTAATGAATTAGGTAATTAAAACCAATTAACAGAGTAGTTATAAAAATAAATTTTTATTAACAAAAATAGAGTTGCTGTGATTAAAAATATGCGAAATTATCTTATTTTAAACCATCATAGCTGAGAAGTTGAAATTTTCAAGTACATATATGCGTCATACTTTCAGAGGGCTCACAAAAACTTCAGTGTCTTGGGCCCCCAACTAGCTTAATACGCCATGCTTGCACCACGTTTGTTCCATTAACTCGTTGTTAATTAAAAAATTTCTCTATATCCAAGCGATCATGAAAAACTTTCATGTACAAAAGAACGTATACAAACTTCACATGTAGGTATGTCTATCACACTATTACGAACAATTTTCCCCAATGATGTTGTGTTTGGAAATGCAACCGTATGATACAATAGTTACATGGAAGACAAACAAAGAAAGCGGGTGTATATAGACATTTGCCTGAGAAATGCTCTCGGTAAATGCGTACCTTGTCTCATCTTTTGCCATCCACATAATGCATACAAACCAGCTCCGAATTATTATGCTAATACATCCATTCCGTGTAAGATCCTCGTATAAAATGATCCTATCCCGGACCTGTAAGAGCCCGTCCTACCTCACTTCTTCCAGTAATCCTGTGTCTCTTCTAAAGAAACCTGCAGCAGACGCCCGTCACGTTTCTGGACACAACTTCGTATGAAAAAATAGCTTGTTCGTCATGGTCTGGCGGAAACACCAGTTAGAGGCTGTCGATAAATGATGTCACACTTTTTTTCAATATTTTTGACTCCCCCCTTTTGTCACAAAGTGTCACACGTTACCATAACCCCTACCCCCCCCCCTTGTCACATGTCACGCTATATTACATAAACACATACTTGCAGTTCAGAAACAAAGCACTACGTTATAGATCATATATCTAATTTTATTTTCAAACTTTAACTATGTGTTTTAATGACATTTGTGAGCATAACAATAATAATGATTATATGTGTACATATTTTGTATGAAATAAGATTAAGGTTTACAACAAAAAACCTAATAAATATACAATAGTAATAAAATATTAATATAAAAGAGCAATTGAAAACAGTAGTATTTTGGAATTTGAAATGGATTTTGATATATTTTGCTTTAAATCTTATCTTTACTTTATGAACACAAAATACTCTTAAACAGATTGAATTAAAAAAGAAAACCCCTCAATAAGATCAACATGTTTGTGCCACTACCAGTTCTACCACTCACCCAGGTGGGGCGACGTATCTTTTGTTGGATATTTCTAGGGTGTGGCAGGGGGAGGTTTTCTTCTAATGGTGAAGAATTTCTGCTGCTGCCATATTCTCAGAACCTACCCTGAATGCCTTTTTCGAAAAGAAAGGAATATAAGTGGTAAAAAAAATCACATGAAAGTTGTTTTAGCCCCGATTAAAAAAATACCCTCAAATTCTGGTAATTTCAAAATAACTTCAAAATTTAATCTGCTGATTTTAAATGCTTTTATTTTAACCAAAATGTGTGATGTCGCACTTCTTGCTACCCCCTCCCTCCCCCTTGTCACAAACTGTCACAATTTCACGAACCCACTCTGCCCCTCCAAGCGTGACATCATTTGTGGACGGCCCCTTACCAGTTTGATAGGTGGGACTGAAAAAAAGAAACGACTTATAGCATCGGCAGTCTCGCCGCCCTTCCTCGGGCCTAGCCTACAAAAACGAGTGTCTTCCCACAGGGATTGCTTGTCAATCTCCTAGGGAGGAATTTCTAAAATTTAATAAGAAAGTGAAAAAAACGAATTTTTCTAAAAAGCGTACTAAAACTGATTAACTTAATTGAGAATTTTTGTGCGTTTCCAATTGTGCTATTGAGTGGCATGCACGCCAGCTGGAATGAGAGAAACAGTCAAAATTAATAGGAGATAGGGGGGAAAATGGTGAATGGGTGGTCAGCCCGAATTTAGAGTGATTAAATGCTGGCAACAGTCCTACTGTCCAGTGGAACCCCGTGGCCGGTCTAAGGCACCATTCCAATTCCGGGAATTTTATTAAGACTTGATTAAATAATTACAGTGGGAAACAGGACCTGGACGAGTTACAGCACTGGTGGGATCATGGATATATACTAAAATTGTAGAGCATTTCAAGAAAAGATAATTAAAAATTATAAAATAAAAGATAAAAAATAATACGAATAAAAGAAGAGGATTATCTTATAATAATAGAAAGAACAGAATTAGAATAAAATACAATTTCAAAATTAGATATGTACAGGAAAATTACTAAGGTCAATTCTGTTTTGTTCTGCAGTGATGGAATGTTCCTGCTACGATACTGAAAATACGAGAAAAAGAAATGACCAGTGGATGCTGCAACTTAAAAAAGAAGAGTGTTCCGTTAATATAGCACTTCTATGAATGACACTAGAAGCGTTCTGAGAGTCTACATCCCTTGCTGCAGGTTCCAGATAGGTTACTTTACGGATGGAGTCCATGCTGCAGAATGGGTTTTTCGCTTATGCAATGAATAGTGTTCACATGTAGAGAAGGAGATAGGCGTACTGGAGGGGAATCAAGTTGCTGGCAGTGTTGATTTTAGAAGGGCTTCATTTTCTGCTATGAATTTTATAAGTTTTACTATTTTATCTATGAGAATTGGGTGGTTTACTATAGATTTGTACCAGGCGTTGAGGTTTCTTTCCGCTGGATTTCGGAGATGAGCTATGTCGAGTATTTTTATTGCAACTACACAAATGATGAATAACAAAAGAGGCGGCCAACATATACCCCGGAAATAAAAAAAATACTTAATAAAAGTACGAGCTGTACAGAATTTAATGGTCTATAAACAAATATATTTTGCACTTTATGTGAAACCCCATTTTATTATTTTTTTTTATATAGAAGCCCTAGTTATGTAATATAAATGGTAAATAGCGCCTGGCATTTATGTATTAGCAACGTTAGCAAAACTGCCTGCAAAAAAAATCTAGAACTTTGTTATTTTTTTGTCTCAGTATTGTAAGCGTAGAGGTCGAATGCTTTAACATGAGGTCTAGGGCCGGATTACAATCTGTGGAGGCTTTTAGGCAATGTGAGCTTCGGATCCCCCTTTCCCCTTCCAAAGCCAGATATTTTAATTTAATATCTTTATGAGAAGTTTTTAGATAACAAATATTACGAGAAACTGAAATTACAAAACATTTAATTGCGGGTCATCTTGAAGAAAGTTGGTTTCAGTATCTCTCGTATAAAAAATTTAAATGTAATTTTATGCAAAACGGTGAAAGAAATTACAAAAAACACTTTAACGCATTCTACGTAAGTATTCAAAGTTTAACAGACGTCCCATATCCCTGTGCCTGTAGCCATTAGAGTCACTGAACCGATTGGATTGGCATGTGACGGCTTCTGAGGCAGTCAGTCAACTGCAAGAAAAAGATTGGAAAACACGGAGTTGCAAATGAATTTGAAAACATGCAAAAAAAATCCCAAAAATAATGTTCCGAAATTTAAATGATATGTGATTTTAATTTTAATGTTCGAGTACATGGGCCTTGTAGATGAAATGAAAGCACAAAATTCGATTGCCCTGAAAATACCGCTACAAAATAAATTATCGATGCCTCGGAGTCCCTCAGCAGTTGCCTATTTGATAATCCGGCCCTGATGAGGTCAAATGGCCATTTATTTTTGTCTGTTCTTTTGCATAAGCATTATTAATTCCTGCTTCTTTTGCAGTTGCCTTGAGACTGAACAGACCCCTGATAGCTATTCTCAATGATCTGGGAGTTCCCAACACGGTGTTTTTGAAACTTCAAGAGCAAATGATTCGAAAACTTATCGATATGCTTCTGGATGAACAAGAGGCCGTGAATTGTTTAAATTTTAGAAGCAACTTCAGAAAATTCCAGTTCACTCAACTCTCGAAATCTGGAGTAGCGCTGACAGTGGAGCCGTTTTTTAGGACGTTTTTGTTGTCTTTACATAAGCATTTCATTGGTAAATAATAAGGAACTCTTTTTAATGTTATAGTTAAAAATTACTGTTAATGCTCTATATGTTACTGTTAATCTGTACGTTGCTTTTACAAAATCCAACTAAATTTGTATATGAATGCTATTGACCCTTTATAAGACCACTTTTTTCTAGTAGTGGTATAATAAAATAACTTAGGTATTAAGATTAATTTAAGAAAATAAATTCATTTAGCTTATAGGATGACATTTTTTAAAATTAATTTTATTAATTAATAATTAATTACTAAGTCAAGACACTTTGTTGTGGTTTGAGATGAGGAATTGGAACATCCAGGTTTTTGTTTCATCAAAAAATTTGGCGAGAACTTAATCTAAGAAATGCATTTAAAAAGTGATGAATATGGTTGGAAGTATATTCCCACGGCCTTAGAAAGGCTTAAGCTATTGAAGTTGATGAAAGTCTGTACTATTGTTCATTAACACGTTTTGGTGAAATTTCCTCTAGAAATATTACATTTATATATATATGCATCGGGCATTCAATCATGTAGGCCTATTAAGTAGTGTTCGAAAATATCGACTAAATATTTAGTGTAAGTATCCATGCGACATGGATATTTTCTAACACCATTTTTCGTCTGAAAATGATGTGCTACCAACCCTGCTTGTCTGTTATAAATTGTCCTTAAACACTATACACATTAAGTTATCAGATCTTGGCTTATTAAATAGTCAACGAAAACAACTGACCAAATATTTGCTTTAAGTATTGGCGAGGCATAAAGGCTCTCTCCAAAACCATCTTTCTAATCCTGTTTATCTATTGAATCGCCTTTAAGCATTCCACAAATTCAGTCGTGAGTATAGGCTTATTAAGTAGTTCTTGATAATGCTCGACCAAATTTTTACTGTAAGTATCCATAAGGAGTAGAGGTTCTCTTTCTCCAATACCATCTTTTGCCTGAAGATCATTTTTCCACTCCTACTTATCTATACGAATGGTCTTTAAGCGTTCAGTCCCCTCCAGAAGTTTGTAAAAGCCATAGTGAAACATTCTACATATATATTTTTAAAAGACTGAATCATGTAGATTTTGTTATAATTTCATTTCTTTTTGATCAATTGTTATTGCATCTGTATATTCGCTATAAAAGTATTCCATATATCCAGGCTTAGTTATTATTCCTTCCTATTATTTATTATTCATTTCTATTTCTTATTATTCATGTTTATGTATTACGTATTATTCCAGACGACATTAAAAGAAAGGCTAGCATCGAAATTGATCCTGATTATGGACGAAACATGTTTGGCGTTCTCGACGAAACTGGCAAACTGAAATACGGCCAAGTCTTCATTCAATATTCGAGGAATATTTCTTATAACGAAAGCACACCAGAAGATACGAAAATTTTAGAAGGCATGTGAACATTGAACATTGTTTTTGCAGTATATTAAATTAGCCAAATATGTGATTTTCAGCCTATGGAACGAACGCCCTTTGGTGTAGGGGGCACATATTTTAAAAAGGGACCTTCAGATATTGAAAAGAAAATGAAAAACTTTGGAAAACTAAATATTTGTATCAAAATTAGAATAGATACGTTCTGTTAGTGCGAAAATAAACTGCCCCCCACAAAAATTTATTAACGCATATAAGTAATGCAAAGATTATATGGGTATTTAATTGAATAATTACAAAAGTTTTATTAATGTGGGTATAAATTATAATTAATTAATTATAATTATTAATTATTTATAAATTCTGGAATTCATTTGAAAGAGGGAGAAAAATTCATAAAAAATTCTTGGTTTAATTTATATTAGGAGTATCGTCACGTTTTGAACATACTACACGACGGCTGTTTTCTGGGTATTAGTTTAAAACTGGCAGAACTAGTTAAAAATGCCAAAGAAATTACTTGAAAGAGTTAGAAAGTATTGCGCATAATAAGCGTCTAGTTCTATAAAGAAAGAGTGTAGATGTGTCTACTTGGTAGATTCTTCTTTGCATTGTAAGCAAAAGACTAGTTAAAGGAATACCCACTAAGATGCCTTCTTCCCATCTCTTCGGAGGGATTGGTTTTAGCTTCTGGTAACATAGCGTCAAATTAACTGAAGTGAACAACATCCTAGATTAGCCATGACAGTTCCGAATTTTAACTTTTTGTCTCTAATTGAAAAAGTATCAACGATTTGTCCTCCATTTAAATTAACTGTCCAGGAATATTTAATATTTTACCTATAAGTAAATAGTTTATACTGAAAAAGATTAACTTGATTTAATATTTAAAAAAGTTAACTTTTGACGAATTATTCTACTCAACTTTTACTATACGTAGTACATGGTCATCCTACTATGACTAATATAAATGAATTATACAGAAGGAAATATAGTAAAAGTAGTGACTGCAAAAAAACAGTATTTATGCATCTTTATCTATTTCTGCTTTTTGTTCGAAAATTATTTAATAATTAGAAGTTTTATTGTTTCGTTTTTACTTTCTCGTATACGAAGTATACAAAGAGAAAGTATTGTAATTGTCAAAAAATTCGATGTAGAGATTTTGATGAATCTTCACGTTTTAGACCTCCCTGAGCCCGAAAAACAGAATTTTGGAATTATGTCTGTCTGTGAAAATGATAACTCAAACTATTCGAGCTAGAGGGATGAAATTTGGTATGTGTTTTTTTCACATAATTTATAGGTTTCTATCAGATTTTGAACAAAATCCGTCCACGAGAAGTTTGTCTGTCTTTCCGTGTTCATGTAAATGCGTTAACACAAAATCTTAAATAGCTAGATGGATAAAATTTGGTACACATTTTTATCATCAGGAATGTAGATCCGTAATAAATTTTGGACCAAATCCGTCAAAGGGTTGACTGTCTGTCGGTCTGTATAATCGCATATTTGTGAACACGATAACTCCTAAACGCTATGACTTAGGTAAATAAAAATTGGTATGTGGTCTGCTAACTTTAATTGTAGATCCGTGTTCGATTTTCGTTTCAATCTGTTGGAAAAAAGGCGTTCAAATTGCATATTCGGCTTCTTCGCCATTCTACGACGCAAAAAAGGCGCGACCGATCAGCTTTTTCCCCATCTGTGTTGGGCAATGAAGCATGTTACTAGCGCTTGGTGTATATTTTTCCCACCCGTGTTAGGGTGGATAAGAGAAAGTTTTGGGTAGACCACTCCCGCTAGTTTTGTTTTGTTTTAAACATTTATTGTGTTTTCTCCAATATCCCCACCTCGATCCCAGCCATCATCCCAGATTAAGCCTTTGATATCTTAAGTTCCATATTGGAGATCAGAAAATCTGGCCACTTTAACTTAAGTCTCCCCCGCTCTGAACATTCTTGCTGTTGACGCCACTATATTCATCGGAATCTTCTTCATTATACTCTGTTCAGCGTCCGTAGTGTAATTTAGTTATTTCCTTTATTTAAGTCATTCATGTAATATTTGCATAGTGTATTCTTTTATTATATGCAGTATTTATGCATCATATTAAAAGAGTGCAGAGGAGATCATAACTTTCATGCCAAAAATTTTATTTCCTCAGGTACTGTCATGGTGACGAAGTGCCCTTGTGTTCATCCAGCAGATGTTCGTAAATTTACTGCTGTTGATATTCCAGAACTGCACCACATTGTCGACTGCATTGTTTTCCCACAGAAAGGTCCGAGGCCCCACTCCAATGAGATGGCTGGTAAGGTTTCGAATTGCTTCAAAATGTTAAACTGTAGTTAGTAATCATGATTTGCTATGTAACTCTCATGTGATTTTTTGCAATTTTTTGTGCGATTTTCCCGCATTATTGTTGCGAAATCATTTCATGATATATGAAAGATAAATTCTATTGAAAGAGGAGTCCAATGTTTCGAATAGCAATTAAATATAATTGTTTATCCCTGAAACATACTAATTCGACTTTTGAAATGAAAATGCATAATTAATTTGTGATTTATGCGGGAAAAATCCTATATGTGGTCCACATAACATCTTTTAACAGAAATTATTTAAATCACCCAATACGAACAGATTAGAAATAAAATACAGAATTACAGTCAATTCCCTTAATTTGGACCATCATTAATTAGGGCAACCGTTTATATGGAATAAATATCAAGGAACGAAAACCAAACTAGAGCAAATTTAAACTCTTAATTGGAACAGTAACAGACAGATTTCCTCAAGTCACACTAAACTGACGTCACTACGTAGGTGAAGGTTACTTTTCGGTACGTTCGGATCATTCATTGGACTGATCGATTCTCAAGTCACGCTAAACTGACGTATCTACGTAGATGAAGGTTACTTTTCGGTACGTTCGGATCATTCGTTGGACTGATCGATTCTCAAATCACGCTAAACTGACGTATCTACGTAGATGAAGGTTACTTTTCAGTATGTTCGGATCATTCATTGGACTGACACATTTCGTTGCCCCTGGTTTCGAAGTTGGGCTCGTGATTCGAAACCCGATTTCACTGCAGATCCGCCGTGTATGTGGGTCTGGAGAGCGTTAAATCTGACGTTGTGGGTCAAATGTCCTCCTGTTGGTATGGTATGGAAACGGAGAGAGAAGCCAGCTGTGCTGTCGTCCTCATCATTTGACCGCGGTTCAAATTTACGAGGTCCGTCTCAAAATAGCCCTCTTGTTGCTTCTAAATGGGACATTTATACAGATAAACTAAGCTGAAACCTTCGTCATCCGTGAAAGAAGCACGAATAAATTTAGTCTACCGTTTATCCTTGCACCGCTTCTCTCTTAAAACATTTGAAAAACCTGTTTTCCATTGAACTTGTAATATTTGCCAAGATGCCAGAAGGGATTTTATATTTTCAAGTAAATTATTTTTCTGGATTAAATCAAAAGCCAGCCATATAATACAAGGCATCATAGGTTCACTGAGATAACCGGAATACCAAAATCCACTATGGCACGTTTCTTACAACAGAAGAACCGATTCCATGAGGAATAGGGAGAATAGAAAGGGTAAACAAGAACATCCAAAAATACTCATGATGGGAATGACCCTAAGGTCGAACAAGCACTTGAAAAATTGTTTTCCATAGTTTGTGGGCAAGGTCTGCTATCATTGGTCCAATGTTGAAGCCGAAGTCAGAGAAGATCGCTGAATAAAATGGGCCACAACAATTTTAAAGTGATAGTAGTGGGTTGTCGCGATGAAAAGCCGTGCATATTAAATTTATAAAGCGCACGGTGAAAAATGCAATGCAGATAAGTTAGGAGCCGAAAAACGGAAAAATACGAAATATAATACAGGGTGTTCGAGGAAGATCTGTATTATTAATAACAAAAGTACGGAAAGGTGAAATGTAATGCAGTTTGCTGCAAAAGAATGAAAAATTCAAACAGTTTTTTACAGTACTTTCAATGTAGCTCTATTTGAGTTCCTTGAGTAGCACAAAGACTCGATTTTCCGCCAAATATTTTTTTAACATTTGCGAGGTAACAGTTAGGATTGCTAATTCTATCCTTTCCTTTAAAACGAAAATATCAAAAACAGATCTATTATAAACATTGTCTTTCACATAGTCCTACCAGATGAAATCTAGTTAAGTTATGTCGGACGATCTCGGAGTCTAAGGTATTAGTCCTCCACGACCAATCCATCGTTCGGCAAAAAAATTCATCAAGTAATTCACGTTCAGGACGTGTCCAGTAAGGTGGAGCACCGTCCTGCTGAAATAAATAATTTCGCTGTAAATGTTCCAGTTGCGGAATAAGTTCCACAATCCAATTTATTAAAATAGTGAAAGAAAATTGTTTAATTTTACATGTGGAATTCGCGTAATTGGGATGAAATGACCTAGTCCTAACGTACTGTGAGGTCGTGAGAAGCAGCAACGAAACTTCCCACGAAAAGTGACGAGACCTCCCAGTTCGCTAGCAGAGAGCGGCCGAAGAAAGGGGCCGACGCCGACACAGTCTTCCCAGATTGCGTCATCCCGGAGGGTCTTCGTTTGAAACTCACCGTCGCCGGACCTCGAGTGGACATACAAGTAGCCAGGAAAATGCATTGCGTACGCCTAGAGCCAATGCCATTGAGGAATTAAAGACAGAGTTTTGTAATTGGGAGAAAAGGTGCCCTCTTCGATAAATGAAGAGCTGAACTTGTGACCCCGCCTAGAAAGGGCAGGTCCCAAGGAGGGTTTTTAAGCTGGAACTATAGAGGGATTAAGAAGGATCGAGAGATCAAGAGAGGGTTCGTTTGGAGAACCGGAGATTAAATTCTCTTGACCGAGAATTTGGAAAAGCAGTTCTCAGGCGGAGAAGCTGCCGTATCGGACCTTGTCCCGTGAACCTAAGCCAACCTTTGGCTGATCGTCTCGAGTGAGAAGTTATTAGGAACTCTGATTGAATTAGACGTGCCTTACGTCGCTACGAATTACCTTCTTGGTATTTGATATAACCCGTGAGTGGTTATCTGTAGAAATCTGAGCGGATTAATCCCTCAGATCATTATTCCGGACTTCGGACTTATATTTGCCTAGAGTAGAACTTTTAGAACTTTCTGCATTACCTCGAGTGAACTCGTGAAAATCTGCGAACTGTATCCAGATTGATTTTTGACTTGCCTTATGCTATCTCGTTCTGAGTAAGCGGAGTTGTTTTGAATTGATATTAATTCGTATATTCTGTAGAAATTCCTTTAATCAAGAATTTTAATTAAAAAATTAATATCTTAATATGGCTGTGTCGTCTGTTGAGTCCTTCATAGCTTAGTATCGCTGAGCTAAGACCCTACAGTACCCCAATTAAGGGGAATCGAAATTATAAAAAATATTGCATTTTTACTTTAAGATTCGAATTTATGAAATACATTTTTTGTTTTCATTTTTCTAGTATAAAAATTTCAAAAGACATGCATGATTGAAAAATTATTCAAAACTCTCTACAGGACAAACCGTTGGATCTATAGCTACCGAATTTGACATACAGTTACTTCTTGAGTAGTATGTGTTCACTAAGAAAGGATTTTCCCCAATTTTGATAAGATTTTTAATTTAAAATTAATCGAAATTTTAAAGTTTTTTTTTCTTCAATAACTTCAAGTTATTGGACAAAACCTATTTTTATTCTACTTTAAAATGCAAAAAATTAGCTTTTAAGGGATACAAATTTTATTTCCGAACAACTTTTTTTCTATTTTTAATAAATATAGTTTTTAATATATTAAAAATTATTTTAAATATATTTTTAAGTATGTTTTCCAACAATACTTTGCTTTCTTTTAGTTACTTCATCTAAACACAAACGCGTTGTAATAATATTGAATGCATTTTTCGTGTGCTACCGTTGTTATAATTTTTTTAAAATAATATAAAAGTAGACGAATCTAGACTAAAACATTATCATGCCATGATTTTTCGGATTAGAGGTTTGAATCTCCGTTGTTATTATTTTTTTAATTGTAGGTTCTGACCTAGATGGTGATGAATATGCTGTGATCTGGATGAAAGAGCTCTTCTTCAATGGCGAAAATACTGGTGCTCCAAATTATCACAAACCGCCGGAAAAAAACTTCATAAATGTAACTTTTCCCATTAATCTGATACATTGTTGATTAATTTACATAGACTGATATCTTTTTAAGAAACCTAAAATTTGTGACCTTTGTAAACATTTACAGTAATAACTTTTAGAGGGTCATGTTCGAAAGTTCAGAGGAGATTCGAGTTCAAGTGTCATCTGACTGAGGTTCAAAACCTCGAGATCCTCAAAACAGCACTCGTGTTGCTTCAAACGGATTTAATAAAGCTAAAATCAAATTACAGTGAATCCTCGCATAAAAAGCAAAATAAATTGTGCTTAACGAGCGACGATTCGCATAACGAGTGATGAGAGGGGAATTCCCGGAGTTTGCGCCTGCTACTGGTCATATCCATGGAGCTTTTATTTTGCTTTAATTCTTATCAAACTAGGTGTCTAGAACTGGTGCGTGCCCTTTTAACTATTAATCGAATGAGATCTTTTATTTTGATTTCTTTTTTCTAGTAATAAACGTTCTGAATGGAACCACAGACTTTGGTTACTTTCATTTTTTGATTCCAGTATTATTTAAGGCAGGGGTTCCCAAACTTTTTGACCTCGCTTGCCCCTTGATTAGTCTTTTTATTTTCGCTTACCTCCTACTGTGATAACCCCCCTTCAAACATCCGTCTATGCAATGAAGTTTTTATCAATAATGTTAATGACTGGTGAGACTAAAAGTCAAATGACTGGAATTTATAACATTTGCGGGTCTTATTTTTGATTTTATGTTTTATTCCAATTTTACAATAGTATTAGTTCAACGTCAAAACAGATGAAATCAGTAATGTAAGAATTTCGCATTAACTTATAAGGATAGCTAAAAATTACACTTCCTTTTGCTTTCTTTTTTTTTTATTTTGAGGGTAAGTTTAAGGACTTGCACAACTTTCACTTTTACTTTTTACATGAACTTGGGGGAAAAATTCTGAAACATTTTCAATACCTTACGTTTTCTTGTATCCACCATTACCGATATTGAGTTCGTGGTTTGAATGAAAACGCGAGAAATTTGGACAAAGAACATTTCTTTTAAACTTTTAAACAATATACTTTGTAATTACTCATACAATTTTAAAATGAACAACTATATGATACAGAAATCTACCCGGCGATGCTGATTAAAAATATAAACTTAAAAAACTTTAGAACGAACAAAATGTTGCCATAAATATACGTTGCAAAATAACACATCAAAACATAAAAAAAACAGGAAAAATGCCAGAACTGGAACATAAATTGGAACACGGAAGCATAATATTTCGTTTCGCTCATCGTGAATCGTTTGCAGAAGAAAGACGTTTCGGGAAACTTTAAAAATCATTAAAAATTGATCAAGTTACACAGAGCTTCCAATTACTCTTATTAGAACAGGGATATTCTACACTTTGCAACCATATAAAAATTACGGTTCTCTGATGAGAATATATGAAGAAAATGTGCAAAAAACGTCCGAATTTTACAGCATATTCTATTAACATTAAATAAATAAAAATCTAATTCAAATATTAAAATAATTTTTACGGCGCTAACTCCCACTTGTGCTAATCTTTCACTGTGCCGAATTAGGTCCCGTTAAGTCAAACGATTTGAGTGTGCATAGAGAAGAAAAAAATCAAATATCTGACATACTAACATACATACACAGAAAATAAGTTCTTTTATATTAATAGATAAAAGAGTTTGCAAAGTTTAATACGTAATATTTATGACGAATTAAGTGCCACTAACACAGATCAAACAAAATATCTACATTCAATATTTTTAAAGCAAAAGATAACTGTTTTAACAAAGTTTTTTTAAGTTGATTCCTTATAGTAATTCTATCTATTGCCATGGCCGAGTTCGTTGATCCAGCTCGAAGGGGAGGAAATGGTGGGATGATTGAAATTTTCATTTCCTTACCACTACCTTACTATTGAAGATAGAAAGAGAACTCAAATTAGGTGAACTGTCACCTCTTCATAACAAACAAATTTTGTATAGAAGGTTTTTCAATAGCTGCAATATCTTAGAAGTTAGGCGGTGAAAATAGATTTTCAGTCCCTAATTTCGATTGTTTAGCCTAAAACAGTGGTCGGCAAACTCATTAGTCAAAAGAGCCAAAGATCAGCAGTACAACGATTAAGATTTCTTTTGAGAGCCAAAATCATTTGAATAACCATGTTGCTAGGAGTCAATTTAAACTAAATGCTAACATTAAATAAAACCAGACATCATAATAATCGTACGTAGTCGAAATCAATTCGTGGTAGAGACACACTCAAGTGCCGCGGTTTGCCGACCACTGGCCTAAACTAAAACGACCCACTGGTTAGCCTAAAGTTGTGACATCTTGTTGGAAAGCTGTCATTAGTTGCATTCTTTTCCATCCTCATATTACAACTCTTATGAAATTAGAGGTTGAAATGTCCGGGAAGGGGATGCTCCTTTTTCGAACAAACGAAATCTACCTTCGCCTGCAGGCTTTCCAGTAGGATTTTTTCCCCTGAAGCGAAAGCGATTTCATGTTTTTTCCTGATAATTTGTTATTTTTTACAGATGAAAGCTATTTTTAGGCACTGTAAATAGGACCAATAATAATTTATTTTTTATTGCAGGTGGAAACTTTTCTGAAGGATTCTAATACGCAAGAAGTGGCGAACTTTTTTATGAAATATGTAGAAAACGACGCTATCGGAAAAATTGCCTACGCGCACCTTGCATTTGCAGACAAGCATTCGGTTTTTCATCCAATTTGTCTAAAGATAGCCGAAAAACATTCTTTTGCTGTTGACTTCGCTAAAACCGGATATTTTAAGAGACTCGAAGACGACGAAAACCCGGACGAATTTCCAGACTTCATGGACAAGTTTTGGAAGAAAAAGTACAAATCAAAAAAAGTTCTGGGGAAAATGTTTCGAATCAGCAAAGATTTTGAGAGTGAGAACGATGTTTCTTCTCTTGAGTACTCCGATATCCAGGTAAGCACCTCATCTTTAAAGATCTGTCTATTAAAAGGTGATTAAAAAACTTAATAGTGTGTATCTCTATTGGTTTCAAGATAAATACATATAAATATATTTAATTTTTCAAAATCAGCTTCAAAAGAATTCACCTCGCCACCTTTTACTATACATGGTCAACCTAATTTCGTGAATAATGTCCGTTCTGCATTGTAATTCCTTTGAATATTATATAGGGGGGATAGAAGAGCGGCGGTAGGGGAAGCGATCTTCGCTCCCTCCCTACCGCCAGCGCACTTTGAAGCCTCAAGTAAATGACGTGCCTGGATTTTTCGATTAAAATGGGGGGGGGGGGACCGGGGTTAAGACAAATGGCATGGTTAGATTATTTATTATTTAATTTTAGATTATTAAATTTTAGAACATCGGTAATTTACAACTTTGACTTAAATCTGTATTTGTATTCAAATTATTAAACGCATCTGAGAAATTTTGTTACCAAAGAAAAGAAGAAAAATGAAATTCTTTTGAAGACAATTTGATCTCCCTTCCTTGCTTCTGCTAACTATTTGTAAACTATATAACCAACTCATGACTATAGTTGAATATTACACATTAATAGAAATATTACACGCAAAGGCGGTGCGTGTTACCCATCAAATGTCAGAATAAAAAGAGAATATTGGCAACGCATTCACAGTTTTTATTAACTCAGAACTGGAATTCTAATTTTTTCTGAGATCAGTAACTTGATGGGGCTCGTGAAGATAATGGGTAAGGCAGCTTTATCTGCAGACAGTGAAACTTACAGTCATTAGATTTTGAAAGGCGTGCGAAAAATTGAAGGTTCGCTCGATTCGTAAGTTAAATTACTTTGGTTGAAGTCGAAGTGGGTTTAATTTTAAAATTAAATGGCATTATAGAGAATTTATTTTAAAGGCGTAGATAAGTTGAATTTAATATATATATACGATAATTCAATTTATCTGTGTCTTTAAAATATTAAAATCAAACCCACTTCGACTTCAACCAATTCTAGGTTGTCTTTTTTCATAGTGTAATAGTCTTTAATTAAACTATCTTCTGTATTTCATTTGTATGATTATTGATAAGGTAATTTTATTTTAATTTTAATTTTTAGATTAATAATTGTTTCTATTGAAAATAAAACACGTTTTGATTAATTGAAATATTTAACTATATTAAGCATCGTAACGAAAAACGCCTTACCATATATAATATCGTAAAAGATACTATTGTGCAGAGTAGATATTTTAAAAGAACTGGTGGTCGTTGAAATCCAAAATCAATTTATTGTTAGCTTGACATATTATTAGACGAAAGATTAAGTTAAGAACCCCAGGTGGTATTTAAGGTGGATCCGAGTCATGACCACTTTTTACCGCTTAAGAACATAACTCGAGTTAACTCGTTCTAAATACCGTAGGTTTCAATATAAGTGGTTAAGGAAGCGCAGAGCGCATGTTAACCGACGAACACGAAATCGCAGAAAAGCGCGTTGGCAATGCATTCAAAGCAATTATCGACTCGGACCAGAAATTCCTCTCGTATGGGAAATGAAACTAAAAAACTGCTGGCTTGTGATGTTGACGAGTAAGACAATCCAATGTCAGACAGTTAAAGTTGCAGTAATTAGATTTTGAAAGGCTAGCGAAAAATTAAATGTTCGCGCGATTCCAAAGTTCAAGTACTTTACACGAAATAGAAATGGGTTAAATTTTAAGAATTAAGCGGCAAAGAATTATTAGTTAAAAAGAATTTATTTTGAAGATGCGGACAAACTGAATTTGAACTTTACTGGATCTAATGAAACTGTAAAATGAATGAGAAACAAATATTTAAAAATATTTAAATTACATCTATTAGACATGAAAAAGGGAAAAGTTTGGAAAGAGATGAACAATTAGCGTCTCTTTTGTAAATGAATGACCGTTTGCTTTAAAGGCGGCAGCTTGAAACTGTCGGCAATCTTCGCATCATGATTCGTTCGCATGAATCTTCGCATCATATTCCGTTTGTGAGTATCGCGATGTGTACTTCGTCTTCTGTTGGTGTAATGGTATTGCATTACGAATGCAATAGGCTGCATTGCATGCGAAATGCAGTCTCTCGATATCCATCTCATAATCATTTCTTTTGCATTTCTCTAGAAAATTATGCGTCGCAGAGGTATGATTCCTTGTATTATTTTGAGCAAGGATTGTTTTTATTCACAGTTTATCTGTTTGTATCCGAACATCCAGTGGGTGAAAGTCGGGTAAGACGACGAAGAATGTAAGATGACGAATTGGAATTTTCTCGAAAATTTCCCTAGATGAATGCCCCGATTCTACATCATCAGATACCTATAGCGAGCAGCTACCCGTGTCACACCAAAAGATTCCACCTCATTATTAGTGTGATTTACAGTACGCGGTAAAGTGTTTTTGAATTGTTCCTACGCAACTTTTGGTTGTTGCTTGATAAGGGATAGCGTTAACGAAGTAAATATTTTTGATTTATACATGTGATATTCGTAAAGAGCTGATCAAAGCGTTTACAATGTTGTATTATTATAAATATTTCTGATGAGCTGATATCCTTCAATTTTTTTAAAAATAAAAATGCGAAGTCGGGCAAAATGACGAACCCCTCCACGTTAATTTATGAGCTCGCCGTGCTACCTGATTGCCACTTGCCCTTCCTTCCTGCAATTCACTGGCACCCCAGAGCAAAATGAGCATCTCATTAAAAATGGAGTTAGAGGAAAAAGAAGATAAACGAAAATTGTGACAGTTGAAGAAGGCTGAATTTAATAAGACTAAACGCAACAAACCTGCTAAAAATTCTACAAAAAAGAAGGAACTATCTAAACGAAACCTCGACTTCGAACGTTCTGAATCTGAAGTTTCAATTCATTCATTTGAATTTCCTTACTTTGGCGTTGATAACAATCTGGACTCAGACAACCTCGATAATGAAGATTGCATCATTTGCAGTGAGCAATTGAGATTCCAATGTTTTATGTGCAAGCTCGGGCGTCTTTCCACCTGTACTGGCTGGGACAAAATCCAAGTCCATGGCGATGCGATTTTTGTAATTGATTTCATTTCTTAAGGTTTGAATTTTAAATTTCGATTGATAATATTTCATTTGTTTATGCTATTACTTCAGTCCGACTATGCTTGTTTGCTGTTATGTGCAATTTGTTATGATCAAGATGTGATTTCAACAGTTTTAAATAGTTTTTTGACAGCATATGATATTGAATTAAATTATTTCAGTTCGTCATATTACCCAACACCATTCGTCATTTTACCCGCACAGTCGGGTAAGATGACGAAAATGATTTTTTTTTCTAAAATGAAGTTTTTGGTTCTGAAATGTGAAAATAAAAATTAAAAAAAACTTTAAAATAAAGACTTGGAGAAGATTTTGCCGAAACAATAATCCTCCTGCAACGAATATTGAGGTCAGGAAAAATCCCCAATGCTTAAGGTCGCCATCTTACGCTACTTTCCCCTATATTCTAAGAATGGGAGGAATCATTCATATTTCTAGTCTCCCGCTAGACAAGTGTTCCTGTAGCTATAATAGACTGGTTTTCCTGAGTTAGTTATAAATAATACAACCCTTGCTAGTGTTTGCCACAATGGGGAACTTCAGCATTTATTTTTTTATTTTTCTAATCAATTGAAAATGCTTCAAAATGAACAATAACATTTTTTAAAAATTTCTAGGCAGTTTTTTTTTTTACACTTGCAAACAAAAGTTCGCCTTGCAGATGACACGGGGAAACGATCCATTTTGGTGCGAAGCGGGTCTGACGTCACGGTGCCCAAACAGGGGAAAGCTCCTGTTTGCTCGCTGTAGAGATTTTGCTTTTTTTCTATATTTTCAGACTACCGCATCAGATAAAATAATGTTGGAAAAATACAAGTATTGTAGTGTTCCTAAATGTGTTAATATAACTACAGCGGAACACGATGAGTAATTTTATATCTCGAAGAACAGTAAAAAACAGCCTGAACTCGATATACGTTTTATTTACAATATAAGTATTAGGTGAGATTTTAATTATCAATTTTAAAGCAAATAGTTAAATTTAATTAGTTTTTTTCCTTCCATTTTATTACATGAAATTTATATTTTAACCCTTTGATGGGAGGATTACAGAGGCTGTCCCAACTTCTTTAAAATTAAAAAAAAACTTCTCTTGTTATTTTACTACTTATATTATTTCCATGGATATTCAATTATTTAAAATTATTTTTATTTAAAATTAATTAGAATATCTTAAATATAAGTTTAAATTCACGATTTTTTTAATGATGAAAACCGCTTTCATTTGTAGTGCAAGAAAATACGTCACAGAATTTTTGATGCAAAATAAATCATTTAGATTCAATGAACATATTCAAATCAAAATCAGTCTTCAAAAAGTCAATTTAATTATCAATTATTACAAGTGGAAAAAGATAGATAAATTTATCTCACTGTACACATAGGGATTGTCGATTTGTACATGGTAGCCCTTAAATTCCTGGATTAGTCGCATTCGGTCGTGTTTGAATATCATTATAAATTTATATAGGTTTCCTTATATAAGTTATTTTTACCGGATTTTTTATGTTATTACTGTCTTAAAATTAATACTTGTACGAAGGAAATAAATTATATTCTTCATAGCAAAGTAAAATAAAACTATATAAAATAAAATTAATTTTTCAAAGGCACGCGTGTATTTAAAAAAAACCCGCCGTACCTGAATTTATTTTGAGCAGAACTTCTGAAATAAGTATATTCCTGGGTTTTTTGTTGTTGTTGGTTTTGATTTGGTGGGTGTTTTTTTTTTGGTAGGTATACGAAATTTCACAGGCCCTGTAAAATCAGGTTCTTAGCTTTTGATTCTTTCTTGTGCGACAGAAATCGCGGCGTCTCCTCGGAATGTAGGGAGGCCCCTCTTTATTGCTGCCTAACGAGTAACTTTGAAAACGGGTAGTCCGTTTTTCCTACGGCGAAGTCTATTGTGGTGCAGTATAGAGCTTTGTTCCGATTACTGAATGCATTCAAGGGAAGTTACGAATGCCTTTTCTAATAGAGATAATTTAAGACCAGGCGTTTTGTGTCCAGTTTCTTCGTCATCATTTCCTTGACAGAATCAATTCTTGGCAAATTATCCAAGCCTTGTACAAAACCAATATCCATTATGAAATCAAACGTTGAATAGTAGAAAAGCCAAAAACTCCACTTTTAAAGTGTTATCTAGTGCAAACGCCTTGAATCTGTTGAAAAACAGAGAGACAACAAAGTACGCATGAAAACGAGAGAGTCCATTTTTCTTCTAATAAGATGCATTTATTACTATTGGGTTTATCTTCTTGATAAACACTAAAAGAAAACTTTTAAATTATTATACACACACACACTGGTAGCAGAGCGGTTTTTCGTAATCACTTGTATCAATCGAATCGAATAACGAAACACAGGCATTTTATATACGTCAACATCATGATGTAATACAGAAAATGACGTCATACTGATAAACAAATTTCCACCTTGCGGCACAGGAATAATCAGAAAATTGAGTTACCTTACAGCACGACCGATAATCTCCAACAGAATCAAAACATGGTGCAAAAGTAGCGAAAGAGAAGTATGCGAAGCAAGGCACATGTGACGTCAAAATCTACTCGGCCAATGAGAGTGCGTTTCGGATTGCATCATCATTTCTGCTATTTCTGTGCATCTTTCGCTCTCAATATTTGAATAAATAAATTTTTCTGTAAAATTTCACTTGCATATTTGAAATTAGAATGATTTTTTTTCTATAAATACGGATTGCTTTCCCGCGTTTTTAAAAATGCTAAAGTTCCCCATTGTCATCTAGCTACAAAATGTATTTAACACGCCATGTAAGACAAACTTTAAAATCAGTTTCATGCCTTTGCAGGTCGATTCATCTCTTTGTGTTGATGGTTGGGAAGATTATGAAGAATCTGCTGTTTCTTCAAGAAACGCTTACAACAGAGTGCTAAAGATTATCCTGGATACTTACGGTATCAGCCACGAAACTGAAGCTTTTGGAGGCTCCTTCTTGAAACTACACGAACGCTTCCGTGAGAGGCGAGACAGGGCTGACATTGCCAAAATTGTTAACAGATGGCTAGTAGAGCTGATAAAAATTACCAGGAGACAATTCTTTGAGTTTGCATCAGAAGGCGTCCAAAGTGGAATTAAATTAGATGAATATCTAAAGAAAGCATCAGCTTGGTACATGGTTACGTATCGTAAAAAGTGTCCAGAATTTCTGAGTTTCCCATGGACAGTTTCTGATGTTCTTGCAAACATTAGAATACTTAAGTATGAAAAAATCTCTCAAAGCTTAACGCCTCGTATTCCACTGATAGAAAAGATAGATGCGTCGATAACACAAATATCTCAATGTGAGTTCTTGCAAAATTTACCGGTTCTTACCATCTGTTGGCTGGATCAAATGCAATTTACTTGTGACAGAAGCATTGTAGAAAGAGCTATCAGTGTATTAACAAAATGGGCCGAAGAAGAACACATATTATCGTACGGATATTCAAGTTCTGATACGATTACTTACAATACCTTTATTTCCCATATTCTGTCCACAGCTATGTCTTATGGGTACCTATCTAACCCTCAAGGAATAGAATGCCCAGAGCCTTCATCTGCTGCATTTTGCATATGTTTTTTCACTTATTTAAGAAGGCTGAGGTTCATGAGCAAGATGGACATCAAACGCTTGTTTCCAGCCACTTTGCAGGACATCAGGGTATTGGTCAAGAGAGCATCGACAACACTTCACAATATCGCCTTAACCGGAAAGTTTCAAGTTTTGTCTCACAACAGCTATGTCAGTCCATATAAAAAGGCGACTGACAACATCGAAATGCAACCTGTATCTATTGATAGCTCTATTTTAGGAACATCCCCCATTCCAAAATATGTATTCGATTATGCGTCCATGGTTCTTGTCAATTACTGCAAAGTGGACACGGTCAGCATGAGAGAGAATCATCTCCGAAGGAAAATAATTGTTGCTGCAAAAGGCAAAGCCCCCGCTCTGCAGCGACTGAAGGACATTTTAAACAAAAGCGAAAACTACTTAAAGAAGTTTTTTGCTTTCAGTCAGTGTCTTCGATTTCACTATTAATTCGTTAATATACTTGTTGTACATTTAAAAAAATTAAATGTATATTAGAGAGACTCATTCAGCTGTCTGTCTGCGGTAGCCCAATACATCCAAGCGACTGCCTATTCGCAAGAGTTACAGTGAGTGGCTTCCCCAGTTTAGTTTAATTAGGTTAACGTCTCTTTTTTTGAAGCTACAGCTGCTATAAGACAGGCATCGTAATTCTGAATCGTATTCAGATGGTGAGAACAACTCCTGATGCAGCACCCCTCTCCAATCTTCCACACCACACTAGCGGACCCTCGGCAGATTTGTGCTTGAGGGCCGTATACACCACGGATCTTACGTGATATCGGACATCAAATACCCGATCTTCTGGTCCGGACACCATCGCCACGATAACAGAAACCTGCTGAACTAAGAAAAATATGAAATAAAGAAAAGGACATAGAATTAATTAATTACAGCTTTGATGCTATTCGTAGAAGTACCTAAAATCAACATATATATTTAATCAAAGACAATCTGAATCTAAAGAAGAAATGAATCAGTAAATCAGTCTGAAAAAAAATCAATGATAGAATGAATTATTCTATTAAACCCATCCAAATTAAGCAACATACCACCGCGTAGATCGTGCTACTATCTTTGAGGAAGAAATGCAAGGACTGCTATCTTTTTATTATATGCAAATTTTTGATTATGTTTTTAAAATCCAATTAAATTTTGAAATTCGAACAGTACTACATTAAATCTTGATAAACTTTGAAAAGAAATTATACCCAACACAATTGTGTAGGATATAAAATAATAGATAGAATAAATAGTGCCGAAAATTAAAGAAATGCTAACATTTTATGGAGTGCTTAATGATTTTAGGAAAAGAATGAAACGCTTGGATTTTCATACGGTTTCTAAGTATTCTGTAGAATGCCAAAGAGCGATAAATTATAAATTTATTCATGCAAACAAATTTAAGAAAAGATGGATTTTTTATAAATGTAATTTGGAATTGCTGAAGGAATTGTAAAACAATTCTATACCAAATCAAAATGATTTTTGTGTAACAATGTTTATGTTCTCTTTATAATCTTGAAGTATTCTTACAATACGATGCACCAAAATTTATAGAATGTAGTTTTGTGAAAAAGGCAATTAAGTGCAACTTAAATTACCACTCATGTATACCATCTAACATAATCATTACCTCAACACTGGTATTTTTTTCTTTCTATAGCAAAATCCCATATATTTTATTTTGTATTTACTTCATCTTCAAAATTTTTTTAAAGATATCTTTTTCATACTTCCTGCAATACTATTTTTATTCTATATAATAATTATATATTCTTTTCAGGGTTGAAAAAAAGTTGTAATATAATGAATCAAAACAGATGTTTCACATTTTTGGTTTAAAACTTTCTTAGAGTTCATCTCTCATAAAATTTCCGTTAAAATATGACGAGATAAATTATATGAAAGAATGAATACCATGTTTTAATCAACTTTTCCTTATCTATCTTATTTTTTCTCTAAACTTATTTATATTTATCTCTCAGTGGTTTAGTTTAAATTTAGAATAAAGATTTAACCCCGTCTCATATAATAAATAGCTAATTTTAAACAATATTAACCAGATTTAACTTTTAAAAAGATAGATAAAAATAAAAGCATAATATATTATCTTGACAATGAGGTCGTCGCATTGAGAGTCCCCCCCAATAACTTCTTCTGGTCAATGTCCCATATTGCGCTCTTGAAATGAAGTTCAGAAAATCTGGTCATTTATATTTAGCTTGAAAATAATTTATGAAATGCATGTTGTTTACAATTTAGTTGCAGCTCTATTGTTTACAAATGTTGTTGTTCTATTGTTTACAACTATCTGAAAAGTCTGAAGCAGACTTTCGTTTTAATGCTTTAATAACGATAACAATGCATGTAAGTATTCTAAAGAATGACAAAACGTTTAGATAAGTATAAAAAGATGATCATGAGAAACGCTCTGATTTGAAAAAGTATTATCGAAAATTAAAAACACAGAAAGATTTTATTGTGTAAAGTTAAGGGAAATCTTTTTAATCTTTCATGTTTTTTAATATTGTGCATAATATTCTTAATATTGTCCGTTTTTATCCTTCTTTTAATGGAACACTTTTTACCCACAAAATTATTTTTCAAGCTCAGAATTTAAAAAGAGAAATAGATGAAATACAGTAATAGAAAGATTCACATTTTAAACATTTCAGGAATAAAAGAAATTGTCAAATATTTTAATTCTCCTTATAGTTAATTTGAATTACTGTATTTCATCCATTTTTATTCCATTCCATGACCCAGGAGGGTCGACTCAACCCATTGGTAGTAGACTTTTTTTATCACCCTCCGGGAACATACATTTTTATTGTGATACTTCAGAGGATGTTGTTGTTACTAATCCCTCTCTGTCTAGCGGCAGCTAGACACCATCCATGAGCCCACTCACCCTCAAGAAATCGAGAGCAAGCAAAGGATCCGTCTCGAAAGTCTCCCTAGATAGGCGAAGACAAGAGAGGATGTGCTCTGAGGACGCACTCGCTACTCCACACTTTGCGCATACCGGAAAAACTTTGTTACCGTGGCTAAAGGAGCAACTCCTCAGGTGACCGCTGACAAATCTGGACAGCGCCGTTTGGTCGGCTCTGTCACAGGCAAGGCCAATGGAGCCACCGGGACTGCTCCGCTTATACCAATCACGGGATGGAGGGACCCTCCACGTCGTTAAATCTTTGCTTTTTCTGATGGAATAAATCTCGCCAAATGTTAAGGAGGGGGTTGAACACAAAGGTTCAGCCGTGCCCTTCAAAGGATAGTCCGTTTTAATTGTTATCTCAGCTTTTTCTTTCCTTTTTTATTCATAAACGTAATTTGTATAAAGATTTTTTTTTCATAACAACAAGTATGAATCACACGCACAATATTTACATTGAAGTTATCACCTTTCTCAACATTCAAACAAACTTTATACTAAGATGGCAACAGCGCATCACTTGGGAGACCATGTGATCCACATCGAAAACACGTGATTGTGAATCCCACTAGCTTATTAGTGAATTAAGAGTCACGTGATATAGAGTAGGTCAAACCCAGGGAGGGTCCACAAACGCGATGCGCTGAAGGTCTTTCCGCGCATTACGTCACATTGGAACAGATTCCGAAACTTTCCGCTTTCCCACGCAATTTCAAATGATTTTTTCCCTTTTTGAGGATACCATTTCGCTTTTTTGCTGTCTAATAGGAATTTTCGATGAATGAAAATAAAGAATGTGATCTTTTGGGTTTACTTATATCTAGCCAGGAGCCGAGATTTGTTTGTTTCTTATTTCTCCTCACATTCCAAATTAAAGGGCTTGAAATTTAATTTTATTCTGAACATTTCTTGTTTGGTTCAGTTCTGAGAAGGTTGCTTGATTGCTAAAGAGTTTTTGAGTTTTCCTCTGGTTCGTAAACTAACGATTGAAAAATGACTCCATTCAGAGCCAAATGTTTTAGTTTTACGGAAATATTTGAAATCTAATATAATGCCTGTTTGAGCTGTTGTCAGATGATCGATGCATTCAAGAAATTCGAAAGGCAAAAACATTTATTTCCACTCATTTTCGAAAAATCGTGATATGGAAAATTTGGATTTGTAATGGCAAAAGATTAAAATGGTATTTTCTCTCAGCAATTCAGCGAGAGCGATTATCATCGCGATTTAAAATGCAAATGTTTATTGTTCCTGCAAATATATTAATAGTAGTTCTGAAACCAAAAGCTATTCCTACATTATCTTTGCCATCAAATTAAATGATGAATTAAAAACTTAATCAGTTAGAGAGGAACACTCTAAACTAGAGTAGAACATAATGTTCTAAAAAGTGCTTTGGATTGATTTCTCTTATTGTACGAAAACGAGCTTTGGAAACTACTTAAGTGATCGGCATCGAAGCTGAAATATTCTAATCAAAGGTATTTAATATAAGTTTTGTTATCATAACCTGTTTAAAACATATAATTAAAAATTAGGCAATCGTTTATCATTAATATAGAAAATTTTGGTTATTATGTTGTTCGAGAGATTTTATATTTATTATTCTGTGATATATATATATATATATATATTAAGAATGCAATATGTGTGTGCAATTCAATTACGTTTGGTGCGATGAAAGCAATTATGTAAAAAATAAGTTATTTTTTGTTATTGTTTATTCAAAATTATAATTTATTTTTTATAAATTTCTCGAAGATATTTGATTTTGTTTTTAGTTGGATGATGTAAATGAAAAACCAAAATTTAAACGAATGTGTATTTTAGAATCACAAGTAAAATTATTTTTAAGTGTTCAGTTTCTTAAACTTCGTCCACCGACTAGACTAGAGTTGTTTTTATTTAACTGTATTAAAGTTCAGTATCTAATAGACGTAATTATCTCCTTTCTTCCATAGAGACCATATGAGAGAGATCACTGCGTTTCATTAAAATTTTCGATTAAACTCTCCAAATGTTGATTCTTTCGTAATGTGTGACTCTAACAATGTTTCTACAAAAAAAGAAATCAAGCTTAGAATAACTTTTTCTGTAGCTAAAAGAGCTCACAAACAACTTATTTATGCCGTTGCGTAGCATTGGGACGAAGAAGCGTGCTCCCAATACGACGTCATCAATTCAGCCGATCTCTGTGAGCCTAACCTTACTATTCTCGAGTAACCTTGGGTCAAACCCTATGTAAACACGGTTTTACTCACGCATTGGAGAGATATATTTTGAATAAACTTTGATATGGTAGTAGTGTTTATAGCAAACTGCTTCGTCCTGCTTTTATTCTGACCTGTTGTTAGTGGCAAAAAACAAGCAGTTCATCAAAGCATCTGTCTGTTACTTCAAACCACATTGCATTAATTGTCAAAGTATGTTTTAATTATAATCATTCGATATTGAATATGTATTGTATTAATTTTTATTGTATTAATTTTTATTCATTATGATTTTTGTGTTACTATGTTATGCGTGTTGTCTTAATTCCTAAAGAATGTTTTAATTGTAATCGTACTATATTGAATCATTCTTAAATGTCATGATGTTATACGTATATATTATAATGTTTATGTTACAATTCACAGTTATAATTTGTTCAATTTTTTATTCTATATATAATGTCAGCGACCTTAAGTGGAAAACAGCATATGTGAATGAAATTGTTTAACAATTCTTAAAGTGTTTTATGTAAATAATCTTTATCTCTTAGAAGTTTTATATAAATTGAATTTCCCAAAATTTGTATAATTCGCAAAAATATTTTATGAATAAAATTTTGTAATATTTGAAATTTTATTTTGTTTATAATCTATATTATTCACTTTCATAAAACTTTACGTTATGCTTTAACAATAGATGTAATTAAAATTTAAGTTTTAGGTTTAATTATATTAAAACCCCGTTTTAAAGCAACTCGGGGCTATTTTGGGACGGACCTCGTAATTTTGAACTGCGGTCAGGTGACTAGGACGACACCTGAGCTGGCCCCAAACTTCCTCACCACACCAGCGAGAGGGTGTTTGACTCACGAAGTCAGATTTAACGTCCACTAGACCCATACACGACGGATCTTCAGAGGATCGGGTTTCGAACCTGCACCCTCTAACCCCGAAGCCGAGAACTTGCCACTAGGGCACCGCGGCCCTCAAATTTATGTAAAAACTTTAATAAAACACGTCAGTTCTATCAACATTTTTTTATATTAAATTTACCACATTTGAAGAAATTTAGTCTACGTGCATACATCGAATTATCTTAAATTTATAATTTTGCACCGCATATGAAATGTTCTCACCCTTTTATTAATTGGGACCAAAATTTCATATCAGTTTTAATATCCTTCCAATGAATGTTGACCTCCCATCCAATATCTTTTCGACTTTAAAAACCGTCCTAACTCGGTTGACTTTTTGTAAAATCCCAAACTATTTTAATGGCTAATTTATGCGCAGTACTTGCATATAGGTCCAAATATGAACGCATGGAAGCAACTTCCTATTTATATGCAATGCTTTGATAGCGTGTAGCGAGCGCATACAACTGAAATCCAAAATCAGGCGATGAATTGCTACCGTCGCTAGGCAACAAAAAATAGATTTATCGAGTTACCTTCATGGATTCTTCGGATTCCTACTTTTTAATCGTTGTTTGAAAAATTATATTTTTGTAGAAATAAAAATGATTTATTTTGAAGTCTGAGAATATTTTATTCTTGTTCACCTACACTTCAAGCGTAACTCATGGAATTGCGTTGATTATTTGAAATGCAATTTCTATGTTGCTCTGATCAAAGATTGTTAAATAGTTAATAAAGAGATGTGATCAAAAAGTTTTGGGGGTGGTACCCTACCCTCAAAGCTAAAACATGCAGCAGATATTGAACTCGAATCCTCCACGAATGAAACAGAAGTTACAAGGTCGTACCTCCCGCCACTTTTTAGAGCTTTGAAAAAATGTATGTACTGTGCTGTCCATGTACATACCGTAAATATACATATCATGTCTCGGACGTCATTTGCCTTGCTAAAGTACTGGTGACTGCTATAGGGGACAGAATAATCAATTATGCCCAGGTAAGACTTACTCTCTCAAGGCCAATGCGTTCTATTCTACCTTTACTAGAGGCGCTAGAGACTTTACTACCTTTACTTAGAGGCGCCTTTCTATACCAAAATCCGCTATTATTTGTATTATTTGACCTATTAGTACAAGCCAGTACTTCATAAATGTTTTATGTACTGTGCATTTTAAACATTTATTACAGAAAAAGTCTAGGAATAAAAATATTTTTCACACAAGATAAATTTTAGGATGTGTAACTTAATTGCAGGTAGCTTAATTGTAAAAATCACGTATGAATGCATACACTTTTAAAATAAGCAAATCATTAAAGTGAAATATAGGCTTAATTCTTTCAAAACTATTCTTTTATTAAACTTATTTTACTGTCCACTGATAAAGTGGAAAGCAGGCCTTAGATGAAAGAGACAAGTGTAGATTTTTAGTTTTTGAAAAATTACCACATCTTCGCAAAGTACCACATTACTTTAAATTGAACCGGTATGCTGCTGCGCCTATATTTCTCTCTTCATGCGCACTTTACTTTCCTTTGCGTTTCACTTTAAATTCTGTCGCAGTTTTTCCTTATCCACTATCTATTCCTATCACCTTAACACTCTGCGCGTATCCTGCGATTTCCGCGGGTTGGAAACAAGTCTATTTTCTACTGCATCCTGCGATTTTCACAGTCTAATGTGTTTACTGAGAACTGTTATAGCAGCAGCGGCGAATCGAGGAGGGGGAGGGGGGGCGGGTGGTTGCCCTGTCCACTTTTAGCGGAAAAAATTAAATTTTTATTTCATTTAGCTGCCTAAAACTAAAAAGTTATAGTAAAACAATAGTGTCCGGGAAAACTAGATAATTTGGTAGGTAAATGTTAAAATTTTGTTGTCTACTCTCTATAATCCGGGGTACATTAAGGTGTCTATAAATTTTTTGTACCCAATCCCCGTCACTGTTTTATAGTGTTGGATCATATTATACTAATAAAGCTTTGCATATAAATAACTCGCTTGGTTCAACGGTATTTGAACATGCAAACTTTGCATCTAAATAGTGATTACAACAATTTGTAGTGTGTGGCAGGTATTCCAGAACCTCAACACAACTATTTGTAATCGTATTCACTAAATATTTATGGTGAATACAATTATATATATTTCTTTTTGTGGTATATATATATACACACAGGATGCCCACTCTAAACATGGTCAAATAGCTAATTTCTAAATCATTAGAGATAGGCATATACTTCCAATCTTTAAATGGCGTAAGGAATTATATTTTATGTTGTTTCAGCCAATAAACATACTGATGAAAAAATTACAAAATTTAAATTTATATCCAGTCCCCCTGTCCTATAAATCGAATTTAATAAAATATTCTTTATGTAGTAACGTTTTAATAAAAAAAAAACCGTTACATTTTTCTGCGACTAAAACTGACCAAGTTATGGAACTTTGAATTTCATAACTTTAAGCCAATCAGCGATCGCGTTGAGGAAGCGCAACATGTTGATTGGAGGATCTTCCTCTAGGCGGCCAGTGAAACGGTCTAAAATTCCGATATTAAAAGCTTCATAATTCCGTCAGTTTCAGTTGCAGAAGTGTGGAACTTATTTCTCTTTAAAATGTTAGCTTGTCAAAAATATTTTATTGCATATGACTAATAAGACCGTGGGACTGTTAACAAATTTAGACTAATTTTTTTCAATAGAATATTTATGTACTCAAAAAGCGTAAAATATAATTCTTTACGTTCTATAAACCATTTTGCCACTTTCAAGTATATGCCTATGTCTAACGGTTTAGAAATTAGTTTGCAACCACGTTTAACTCTTTAATCCCGAGGCGACTAGCCCCTTTAAAACCGGAAGTTTTGGGGAGGAAACGACATGCATTGGACTCTCCCAACCTGGGTGGTCAATTACACAACCCCTGCTATAACCTTCCCTTAAGGCGCACGGAAATGGGCTGTGGCTGGCAAGGATAATTGGATTCCCTACCGTGCTTATCTCCCAAACGATCTCAGAACCTCGCCTCCCCTCGAAAGAAAGCCAACCGCCTCAGATCGCTGTGAAGTGGAAATTTTTTAAGCCGCCCGTGACCACCTCGCTCGGTGTGAGAGGGTTAAAGTGGACAACCTGTGTATGTGGGGTGTGCTTGTAACCCGCCGTATTAACTCAGTTATTCGTTTCCAAAATCTCGGAAAGGCTAAAGCAGAGGAAAAGTAATATCAATGATAAATTGAGCACAATAATGCAATCGGAAGCCAATTTCGCAATACACATTGTGAGGAAAAGCTGTTTTGTAAAACAGTGCAACAAAAAAATTCCATGCTATATTTTTCTCAAAATTAACTATAGCATTATAAGTGGTCTTTTCTGCAACGAATCGGGTTTGTTTCAATATTGAACTACACACGCTTAGGGGTAGTTTGCACTAGTGAACCGGATATTCAAGGAACTGTAGTTGATTCTCAAATGTTTAATTGAATAGTCAAATTCGAGCGTAACAGGCTGGCTGAACAGTCAAAATCAAAGTTAATACGAATAGGTTGTGTCAGAAAGAGACATCGATTCAATCTTATTTATCCTTTGAGAGGAAAAATGGTATTTTAATGAACATATCATTAGTAATTTGCACATCGCAAACAGAGAAAACTAAAATGATGCTTCAACTTCTGGGGATGAGAAATATATTAACGTACTGATCGGATACAATTTGAATTGTACTACGGAAACATTCATTTTGCAATAATTTTATAAAAAGTTACAATCTAATTCTCTTAAACAATCAATATAGAACAGTTCTCTGAAATGCATATAGTTAGGTGCAAGCAAAAAAAGTGGACTTACACAATTACTGTTATTATTGATGATGCTTATATTCAAAACAATATACGTTTTATAGAAATAACATGCATGTAATATAACAGAATATTTGCAACGCGAATTGAAAAATTTCGGAAGCTTCAATAAAATATAATATATATGAATGTCTCCACATTTTCTGTTTAAAATTCTGAAGACATGGCAAACAGACATAAAATTTCAAAAGAATAACAGTAGTAAACAAAAGAAAATTACTAAAATGTACTCTTTTTCAATAGTTTAACATTTATCAAGAGATTTTTGTTAAGAATTGTATACTTTTAGTAATTTTTAAACAAAATTTTTATTTACAAGTATTAGAAATTTGCTCCAAATCATAAAACAACAAAATTACTTAATTTACTTTTGAAAAATTAAGTTCATTAGTTCAGAAGCTTTTCTTTATAAGATTCTGGTACAGACGAAGCTCAGTTATTATTAGGACACAGATGCGAAGAAAATAAATATGAATCTTTAGAAGGGCTAATTGAACTTGAGTCGTAAGAACAGAGCTTTGTCTGAACCTGATTCTTTAGAAAATCGATGCTCAGTTAGTTCTGAAGGTGCAGATAAATCTCATTCAGATATAAGAATTCAGTTACAGACCCAGAGAAAATACATATGAATCTTTAGAAGAACTAAGTGAACTTGAATAGAAAGAACTGAACTTTGCTTGATCTTTTAAAAAATCTGTGTTCAGTTAGTTTTTAAGGTGAAGACAAATCTCAAAGAGATTTAAGAAACGAGGTACAGGCATAGCTCGGTTAGTTCTTCTTTAGATTCAGGTGCGTGTCTGAAAACACGTGGACAGGCAATTGATAAGTATTTATGTCTTCCAAAGATCCCACAAGCCTTATCAAGGGCATATTCTCAGCAAGCAGGAATTTGATTCTCCGCCTGTACTGAGATTCATCGGAACCGGGGACGAGATTGCACAAGGAGTAGCGCAGTACGACCCCAAACCACGAGGATCCTGTAGCATCGTCTTCGAAAGCTCGTTGGTCTATGTCGCTGTAGATATGGTTCATGGCCTGGATCCTGGGTTCCAGTCTGGGTTCAGAAATGCCCCAAGGAAAACAGATTTGGAGATCGAGGATGAAGAAGGAATTCCAGCTCAGGAAGTGTTGATTTGGACGAGGAACATTATCGTCGTAACTCATGATTGGTTTATGCAAGCCAAAATCAACAGAAAACCTAAGAGACAAAATATATATGAAACACATTCTGCAATTAAAGAATATACGGCATAATTGTGCCTCGTGGCCATTCTGACAACGGAAAATCAGTTTAATTTCTTTTTGTAAACCTGCAAAGGATGACCGTAAGGTGGTTTGTACTTGCAAATGGAACAGTGGTGCAAACGTTTGTGTCACCGGTACATTTTAATGTTTATAACGTTTTAGGTGTTTTATTCTGTTGGAATTGTATTGATTCTAGTCTGGCCGGGTCTGGGCGAGCAGTTGTAATTGTCATATTCCTGTATTTTATACTGACTCTGTGAATGGGTTCCACCCCTGTTTGGGTGCAGTCGCTGAATATTTGTTTGTTTTTTCGTGTGCCCCTCTTTCCCGCTTGGGCTGAGGGTGCGCTTCTCTCTAGGGTCAGGATTGTTCCTTCCCTGCCGGCCCGCTCAGGGCGCCTTACACCCTTGCGGGTAGGCCGGACCGGCATGGGTACTAAATAAACGTTTGTGTCCTCATTTTCATTCAGTGCTTGACCTTCCCTTATAGAGTGCAGAACGATTTTTCAGAAATGTCCTAAAATCTTTAATTTCAAACCTATATACTTGCCTAAAAGAAACTTTTCAGTTTCCCAGTATCTAACTGTAACATAAATACAATGGAACTATTTCAAATATTTGACTTAATGCGCCAAAATTAGCAAATGAAATGTAACCTCATCCTTCTCATTATAAATTTAGAAGTATAATTTCTATTTATAAAAAAATCGGTATTATATAAAATGGAACGAATGATGGTTTCCTTTCGAAACCACCTTTTTAAGAGCTTTTTTCTTAGCCAAGCGGTAATCTTTTGATGATTTATTAGAAAAAATGCAATTTCATTATGAAGATAATAGATGGCAGCAGTTCTAATTCTTTTTGTTATATCCCATTAACATCGTTTACACAAGGAAAAACAAAATGTTTGTGCCACTTAAATGTTAACTTGTTACTAGCGGAGTACTTGGTATGACCCGGTCTTCTTTTCGAAACTTTATGGTGGATAGAAAACAGAATGTTATATAAATCATACAGTTTTTATTATTACTTTTTACTGACAGAATATTGCTTCCATTCTACTAAATTAATCTAAAAATTAAAAGTGTATATATATATATATATATTCATTTGATAATATAGTATATACTGCATTTCATCTCTTTCTTCCATTGTTAGGTTCATTTTGGAGCATTTTTCTTTTCAGGGACCTTGGACAAAAACTTCATGCTAATTTCCCTATTTCTAAAATGTCTTTCAATGACTCACCCCACACACACACACACACCCAGCATGGAATGAATTAGGGTCAACCATTTCCCATTACAATATTTTTAATTGAAAAAAAGAAAACTGTTTCCAAATTTGATCAAAATTGCTCTATCTGTTCAGAACAAGCGTGCCTACTTGTTTTAGGAGTAGTTATCAAATTATAAAAGATTTAACCCCACTATATTTTTAAATTTGAAACGTTGAAACATGAGAATGAAATTTCATGTTTCAACCTGTTAAATGTACAGCGACTCATGCCCACTCTACCCGGAAAGGTATGGGATAGGGATATTTATTCTGATTATTTTCTACAAATTACTTCCCAGGACTGTCTTACTTTTCTTTTTACATGCACAATCAGTACCATAAAATGTTTTGCGTGTATAGGTGATTTCACGTAGTCTTTTTGCAGCTGGAAAATGGTCGCAATGCAAAAACATTTAAAAAGCCCTTTAACGGGCTCTTTTTTTCTAGTAGTGGTATAATAAAATAACTTTGGGATTTAAATTAATTAAAAAAAATAAATTCATTTAGTTTATTGGATGAAATTATTTTTTTGTTAATTAATTAAGTTAATTATTAATTCATTATCAAGTCAAGACACTTTGAAATAAGAAACAGGAACATCCAGATTTTTATTTCATCGAAAAATTTGGCAACAACTCACGCCAACCTTAAAAATTGCATTTAAGAATTGATGAATTTAGTGATAAGCATATTTACCAGGGCCTTAGAGAAGGTTAATACGGTGTTAGCCTTAAAACTATAAAAAAACATAAGAAAGGCGCAGTTCGGGTCCGCGCCGTAGATTTTTCGTGAAAATGTCGGAATCTATACTTATAAAAGGTATTGTTTGTGTGCGTGTGTGTGTGTTTGTCTGCGATGTCCAGACGAATCTATCGCACTTACAGCCATGAAATTTGGCACACAGGTAGTCGTAATGGTGACTGAATGCACCTCGAAGCCGAAATTTTAAATTTTAATCTAGAAATTTTTTTATTTAATGTTTTGTGTTGTTTTGGTTGATTTTTTGCACTAATTTCTCAATAGAATAGTTTCGAATAAGTTTACGACAAAAATATATACACCATCGGAAAGAGCACGCGATTTCCGTTCTAATGAAGTTAGTTTTAAATTTCGAACGTAATTTACTGAATTTTGAGAATTTTTTAAAAAATAGTCAGTTTTGCTATCTAAATGTTAGTTTTGTTTTTAAATTTGCTGCATCCGACTTTCTAATAACACTATTATTTTCAATTTTTTTCAGCTTATAACTAGAACGGTTCTGTCAGATTTAAAACAAAAACGGTTAAAATATCTTTTCCCGTTTTTTTTAAATTAATTTCTTTCTGGGCCGTTGAGAGTTACTTTCTCGATCGAGTTCCTCGCGCGGCACTTCTTCGGAACGTTGATGCCAATTTTGATTGGCGGACGCGCAGGATACGTCATGACCTTCACCTGAATGAATTACTTCGATTATTATTTTCGGATTCAATTTTATATTTTGCTTGCTGTATAATAATCATTTTCACGTTCCAATTTTGTAATATTGTTTTGGATTAACGTACTCTGTACTGTAGCGCGAAAAAAAAAGCAGGAAAATCAAAAAATGTGTATCTTTTGTTTTGATTTTGTTTTCAAAACTTTTTTATGGCATTGTGGGCGTTTCTTTTCTCATTTTGTTAAAGTCCTGATTCCACGGGCAACGCCGTTCGCGTACTGCTAGTAAAATCATAAAACAAGTGTTTCCTATTTATATGTAATTTAATTATCGATCTCTCTTTAATACAATATTTACACAAAGTAGTATAATGGTTACAGAATAGATAACAAGCAACCAAAGACCCTTGCTACATGCGATAAACTTGTTATTTATCTATTCTGTGACATTATACTACTCTGTGTAAATATTGTATTAAAGAGATTGATAATTAAATTACATATTAATACGCAATACTTGTTTTATGATCTTATTCCGACGTTCTCATGAAAAATCTACGGAGAAGACCTGAACTGCGCATTTCTTATGTTTTATTTAGAGTAGCTTTTGATGGCGTCATCTGTTGACAATATATAGAGCTTACATTTCGCGTATGCGCAGCAAAACATTATTTACTCCAAATGCTCATATTTCCCGTAATATTTAAATTTTTGAATTCAAATTTTAATACAATGTTTCTTTTACGTATTGTCAAGTATTTTGTAAGTTTCGTACAATTCGAAAGAAAACTCTGCATGTTATAATCAGAAAACATGGAGTTTGAAATTTGCAATTTACTACAGTTTTTTGCTTAAATTCTGATAAATATTTTTATTGTCTCACTTTGGGTCCTAGTAATATTCCTCAAGCTCTTTAAATGACACCAGAATCAACCTCCTAGCTATACGCGTTTCCACGCTACACTTATTTATAACTTTACATAAAGCCAATTCATAACAATCACGCGCATGCGCCTACAATGCTACGAAACGTCACAGACAAAACAAATACTATGCGTCAAACTCTTACAGATATGATCTATCCGTTGTGGGGTCAACCATTCTTTTCACATTATTAATCTCGTAGTTATTAGCGATTCAAAACTGACGGTTATTTTGTCACACAAGAAAGTTCGACCGACTATCACTGTAACGAGCGGAAAGACGTTTTCACGTCAGTACTCTTATACTAAACCGATATATACATAAAGCAAAAGTACCTGAACAGATATTTGTTGTTACAGACTTGATACGCCATATCAGTAATATCATCAGCGTTCTTTATATAATTCCCTTCAAACAGCACAATTTCCAAGAAGAATGACACCCCCTTGGCTTGAGAGGTTGGCAGCCTGATGCAATATTCCGGCCCTCCAGGTCGAAAAAAGTGGTGCAAAGGAAGCTTTCTTTGCAGATTGACGAATAAGCCTTTCATTCTTGAATAATCCAGAAATCTGGTACAGATGCATCGGACGTCGAAGGCCGTCAGGGGAACCATGTACTGGTCCAATGGTCTGACTCGGACGGGTCCCAGAAGAACTGGACTGCCATTTTCACTAGAAGATATATTTTTCGTTATATTTGAAAATAATATATAGAGGGTTTAGAGTCCATGTGGACCAAATGCATGTTTTCCCCATTTTGCACTAACGCTGCCATGGTAATGTAGAAATGCTATATTTTCTGAGTACAAGTGATTACAGTCCACAGTTGAATTTGCATCCACCAGGTATCAAGAACAATTAGAAATCCTCTGTTATTTTAAATGCAGCTGATCAACTTTGACAGCCGTTTTCTCAGAAAAGATTGTCATGGACTTGATCCACTTTAATTCTGAATGGCTCCTTATATGTAAAACTATTTCTAATATAAACGCAACTTATGTTTCCGTTACATTTAAACAGGGGGTGCACAAATGAAGTGACACATTAAAAAATTAATTAAAAAAACTAAAAATGTTGGAACAACGAATTTTTTTTTAATGAAAGAGCATCTCAAAACGTTTTTTTCAGATAGTTAACGTGCCATTTCGGTGGTCTAGGTTGGTGTAAATTACTGGAAATCAAAAATTTGTTTAGAGCCATTATCTGAGAAAAATATTAAAACTGGAAGAAAAATAAAAGCATATATTTGTAGGGAATTTTACGCTCTTTAATTTGTTAATTCACATGTAGTGTGAAAACTGGAGAGTTTTCGTGATTTTCAAGAAAAACTAAATAAAGAAACCAGAAAACAAGCATCGGCTTCTGCTGATCTGTAGCCATTGCGTACGGAATTTTCTCGATGCAGCAAATTTAGAACGGCGTAACGTCGCGTTATCTATCTGAAAAAAACCTTTTTGAGATGCGTTCTTATTTTTAAAAAACCGTAGTTCTAACATTTTTAGTTTTTTTCATTAATTTTTTAAATGTGTCACTTCATTTGTGTACACCCTGGTGCCGTCAGTGACAATGGATATTGAGGCTACGAGGTTTATCATTACCCTCTAGTAAAACAACCCTGGTTGGGTTAGGTTTCATTAACTTTCCTTTCTGAAACAACACGAGGACTGTTTTGAGACGGACTTCGTAATTTTGAACAGTGATCAGATCACAAGGTGACAACTGAACCCCTTTTTCTAAATTTCGACATCACACCAGCGGGACGGCGTTTGACCTCCAACTTCAGTTATAACGAGCAGCATGGTCATATGCTACATGACGGATCTTAGGTGGAATCGGGTTTCGAACCTGAAACCCTCCGGACCCAAAATTGAGGCCCTATTACGACCAGCGCGGTCTTTAAAATAATCATGGATATGCTACTGGTATATTTAAAAGTTAAAACTAACTTAATTCAAACTTTGAAATAAAATTACACGCAACCAATGACTTTTTTGCCGCCTTCATGAATAAGTCAAAAGTGATATACACACGACTTGCTTTTCCGCGCATTCTTTCAACAATTTAAGAAAGCTTCCAGTGAATGTTTGACAACTACTGCCTTACCATTGCTCAAGTGTAAGCGTTAACTCTTAAACCAGACATACTTTTCTCTGACCCTTGCTGCTTGCTACTACATGAAATTGTACTGGTTTGTATGAACTCATTCATATCTCTCCTCCCCATATTTAATTCTCTCTTCTTAAACTCAATGTTTCAATTTCACAATTCCCGTCACAATTTTTCCTGACATGCCACCTCCATTATATTCAAATATAAATGCTTCTGTTTCAACTTAAGAATATTAGGAGTAAATATTTTTTTTCCGAAAAAGCCGAGAATTTCTCCAAGAGCATAAATTTTAACATAGAATTCTTGTAAAGATAAAAATTTTGGCTTGACAAAAACATCTACCTTTTTATCGCTTTCCTAGCCAATAAAAATTTTTAATTTAAATTTTTATATTATTCTTTGAAATATCAAGTTATCCTATCACAAAGGGGATTTTAGCGTCCATTCTACATTTTGAAGGACACAATAAAATTAAAACATCCGTCATTCCTTTCTAACCTTTTCAGGTAGCCCATTCTTGTCTTCCGTTATTCGAATCACACATTTGAAAATAAAATATACGAGATGAAAAATGTACTGGGTAATAACATCTTCGCATTTTCCGCTCGTTTAGTGAAATTGCGATGCTTTTTCAGTACATCAGTCGAACAAGCAAAAATAAATCTGGTGCAGCAACTGTCCTTTTCGTTACGAAGAAAGTTTAAAATGTAGCGTAATTCAAAATAGCCAACCTATTTTAATTTTTATTTCAAAAATATTAAAACTGTGAAAATAAACAGTACTCATAAAAAATAGAAATATTTCATTTTATTTAATAGTTATAAAAGTTTCTAAATAACTTTCTTTCGTTACGCAACGCACATTTATGAGGTGGTCCAATGCTCCCCAGAGATGTTGAAGTATGCCATTTTCTATATTCGTATGTAAGAGTTGGTAATGCAGTTTTAAGGGTCATTCAATGTTGCTGGCAGTGAAACCCCAAAGGAAAAAAAAATCGGGAACAGTAAGGTCTGGAGACTTTCCGAGCTATTTAAAGCCCTGTTCCCACGGTCAGTGGCTTGTGATTCATTGTATGAAACATTCCTTGCTTCCCGTCGTCGGAAATCAAAGTTTCATTTTTGCTCGAGGGTTTTGGGGGTGGCTCAACCGTTCCGGTGAAATGTCGGTAAATGCTTGGACATCAAACACCATAGAGTAAAAGAACAGAGACCTTTGTTCGTGCACCCGTTCCTACTGTCTTTTGCAGATTGTATACGTGTCGGGTTAATAGTTTAGTTTAGGATTGGTCGCATTCACTCAGAACTATAACAAATCCCGAAGTACGACCTCGAGCAGCCAAGCCATTGATCGTGGGAAAAAAAGGCTCTAACACATTCGCTGCCGCTCTTCACGTGCCAGATTCGAATCATCTATATAACTAGATGGCCCCTTCTCTGCTATCTCCTAACCCTCCGATTGCATAATTTTTTTTGAATTACTATTTAGATGCAACGTTTCAAAACTTGTTCAAATGCCGTTGAACCAACCTAATTTTTATTCACATGCAGGCCTTGATTAGTATAATATGATTCAACATTTTAAAAGTACTAAGTAAATCCATTAGCTTGCGAAAATCGCAGGATGCAGCAGAAAACAGACGAGCTTCCAACCCGTGTAAATCGCGGGATATGCAGTCAGAGGGTTAACTACAGTAGAGAAGGGGTCATCTAATTAGGTAATAGGTTCTGGACACGCCAGCGCGTTGGTGGCAGTGAATGTGCTAAAAGAGCTAAATTATCACCACCACATCAGCCAATCCAGCATCTCTTCATACACAATAAACCGCTTCTCTCCTTTTACCGCTTAAAGCGAGAGTGAGTTTGCACTCGATCTAATGGCTCACATGGAAACGTGAAAGTATAAATCGTTACTTACAAGCATCATCGCCTATCTCAATTTTTTGAAATTTCAAAGAGGAAGAAAATATACAATTTTTCGCAATCAATAAAGGATATTTCAATCTTTTTTAACATCTGATATACTAAGGTGAACAACCGCCCTCCTTTCTTAAGTTCTGTCCTTCCTCTAAAAGTGCAATATAAATTATGCTACAAATGTTTTTATTATACATTTATCACATTATAGTGTATTCTGTATTAATGTTGCAATGAATTAAATGTTTCTTTTATTTGTGATATTTTTTAGCCTCAATTTATGTGTGTCCCCCTTTTGTTGGAGCTAATGTTCGAGCTAAAGTTTGTCACCTTAGACATACACATAAGACCGCATGTTCCTACCAGATGTGAAGAAATATTCGTTATTGGTTTGGAAATATTGAGTATTTTCTTCCAATTGAAATTTCAAAAAATTGAGATAGATAGTGTTGCTTGTTAAGCGACGGAATATAAAATATTAACATCCGTATCTTCTTCCCACGATTAGCATTGATAAGTGTAATTAATTTTTTTAAAGTTATGTCATTTCAAACCACAATGTTATTTTGTATTAACCCTGTAGTACAGTAGCGTAGCGACCGAGAAGGTCAAGGGGCTGTAAGATGCCCCGGGCGCCAGTTTTAGGAGGCGCCATGGAGTCAAAACATTACTGTATCTACGTCATATTTAAAGAAAATTTTTATAAGGAGGTGCAAAATAATACCATACCCCTGGTGTCATTTAGGGTAGACCTGGGCTAGTTGGACCGTTTTTTCTTCTATGAATTTTTTTAAAAAGTGAATTCATTTTTTTATCTGACACTATTAGTGTACACCTTCAGGAAGAATTCTCCACAGTAAAATTTGAATATATTAATTATCAGTATTAATTTAAAACCTCAAATTGACACCAAGTCGCTTGGAACAACTTCCCCCAACTGTGGCGTAAGTTGGCCCACTACTAGTATAAAACGGCTATCACAAAACATTCTTCTATATTATTATATTTTGTTAATTTTAAGTAACAATTGTGTTATTATTCACATTATGTGTATTATATACAAATTTGGTGCATTTCTACTCAATAGAAACTGAGATACAGCTTTTATGGTCATCAACAAATAGTATTCTATAATTATAATCAAAATTGAATCCGCATAGTTTTTCATAACAAGCATCTTGCATAATAAATTTGGTGCGATTCCATCCACACATTCAGAGATATTTCTATAACGCACATTCTGAACATGCGCCACTGGGCATGTTGACCGCCGGCCCAACTTGCCCCATGCGAAATGGCCCAACCAGTCCCATAGCGCCATTTTTGTTTCTCATGAGTGTAGAGATTTATTCTGAAAGTATTTCGATAAACAAACAAGCCCTAAAGTAACAATGAAGCACTATCTTTCTGAGTATTATTTGTAAAAATGGAAATTGTAATTTATATTGAAAGAAAAAAACCCCGATTATTTATAAGTGAGGAAATTTTCTCAGCTTAGTAAAAATTAGAAATTTCCAGCTGGTTCTGTAATGAACGTTGCTTTTTTAATGACGCTGATGTGGAGGAAGGAAGACGGGACAATACACACTTGTCTTGAATGACAGTGTTCAATACCGGAAAGTTTTGAAAATATCACGACTGGCCCAACGTGCCCCGGTCTACCCTACACTTGCTAAGCTACTGATGAAGACTGGGGCAAAGAATATATTATTTTCCGGGCGCTACTAACTCTCGCTATGCCACTGCTGTACTATTAACCTTCCAGCGGGCGCGCGTTTCCAAGAGATACTTGAATTGTGCATCGTGTTACATATTTATATCGTTATTTTATATATTTAAGTGCAATTTTATTTATAAAATCTTTGTTTACTATTTGGCTAATAAATACAGATAACATAAATAAAAGTTGCATTTATTTTTGTAAAACACCATATATATATGTAATACGATGCACGATATGTCGTAAAATTTGTGTAAGCGCGCCCACTGGAAGGTTAAGTTCATGACCTCTATTAAATTAAATTTTTGTACTATCATACTAACCTGTATCCCAACATTAAAGCTGCGTTGCTGGTCGAACTATTTCGCAGGCAATAGTTTGCTATGGCAGCCGAAAATGCCGACTCAAACACCACATACGCAAAAGCTCCTTGTTCCTGTGGTTGTACTTGGACATTCTCCACTTTGCCGTACTTCTCGCATTTGTGACGAATGGCGTCTTCCGTGATGATTCGCGGAAGATGCCCGATGCACACGACGCGCTTTTCGGCGCACTCTTTGAAAGATTTGCGCACACTTTGGGTGAAGGTTCCAATGTTCTCGTACGGCCCGTTCCAGAGGAGGTTGACTATCAGATTGCTTCCACGAACCTGAAAACAAAATCCCAAATGAAATGTCTTAAACGATACAGCGGATATTAAAAATCTTAATTTGATTCCCGTGGCTATTGTGGGTGTTTGTCATGCTCGAGATTTTGTACATCAGGATAGTTGTTGGGTGCTCAAATCAAAAGTTCAGTTATATTAACGTTCGTTTTCGAGCTACACAAAAGCCGCAGACTTAGTAGTTTTCAACCGCGGTCAGATGACGAGGACTGGCGACATCAGCAGTGCCGGCATCCCTCCCCTCTCTCTATCACCAAACTTTAACTGTACACCAGTGACAGGACATTTGACATTCGATGGATTTAGCTTGCATCGGCAGATCTTTCGTAGAATCGTACCTCGAACTTGTGACCACTAACAGAAATTTTATTTTGAAACGCCTGTTAATCAGAAACAGGTCCCGATGTAGTCAATTGTCTGTCGATAAATAATGATAAACGACCACCACGCATCCATAAAATCAGGCTCTGTACTTTACCTCAAAATAGGTTTGAGACTTACTGGAGCCAAGTTTCAATCACACGAGGAATTCTGAATCGAGGATAAATATTTAAAAACGAAATATACTGAGAAAATATGTGCAGGTGTCATTAATGGTTTTAAATATTTATATATTAGGAACCGAATATCTTAAAGCTGATTGCCCACTGGACAAACGTCTGATCAAAATTTCTCTCTGAATCAATATGAGTTACTGTCACAGTTATCGTTAGGACAAAGTCTGCAACAATCCCAAAGTTCCCACGCACATTTTCACATTATTACGTTTAATCCTCCAAGTTCGCGACTCTCCTATAAAATTAGGCTTAGATCGGATAGTTAACACTTTATCACAAAATGTCCGTAGACAATACACTAGTTTCAAATAAATGAAAGTTTATTTACATTATCTATTTACCAGCTAGATGATTATTAATACAAGAAAATATTAGCCTGAGCGATGAGAATTGACACTTAGACAGAAATAACTATCAGATTCTGTTGTTGTAATTTTAGGTTAATGACTATCAATCAAAAATAGTATTAGGAAGGAATTACAGCCTTGTATAAGGGGGTCGTTCCATCTGGCTCGCACTTGGTCCGGCGTCATCTAAATTCAAATCTGGTTCCGCTTTCAACGTCGACGGTCATTCGTTCGCTCCCTTTAACACACCAACTCACCGTCTGGTCCTTTCTTCATGTCTTTTTTTCTTTTCAAAAAAAAAACCGCCAACCCTCCAGTTCTTCCAGAGTCACAAACGACTCGCCCCCCCCATAAGTTACTACTTTTCTGACAACCCTAAGTCCCTCCGTATATGATATATGTCCAGCCGATGGAATTCTAATGAGTCATGGTCTTTTGAGTCATGTACGCACTCGATTTCTCACCAGCCAACCATTACAAAATAAAATGATCCAACTGAATATTTTACACAACATCATCAACCGCATCCGATCATTTGACCGCCAATGTCCACCAACACATCTGGGAAAGCGATTAACGTACTTTTCCCACCTACAGGGGTCCAAAGAACGAATACGTTACATGTTCCATAACAGCGCACCACCAAATACAGCAAGACTTCTGCTAAGAGATCGAACAAAAGAATATCCCCCCTGGTACCAATAACGCAGTAATTCGCAATTCAACTTCCGCTCATCGTACTCTCGAGCGGCTCACTGGCGGATTGAAAAGAATGCTGAAATCAATGTGCCTCAATATGGCTCCCCTGGAAAGGCGCACAATCATTTTTTCCGCAGATAATTAAAATGCACAGTACCTGGCAATATGGCATGGCAAGCAGTGCATCAGCAGCCGAACGCTTGAACTTGTATTGCACAACAGCCAAACAAGATGGCGCATCTTCTTTGATCAGCTCGCAGATCTCCACGATGCCGAACATGGCGACGAAACTTTGAACGTGGGCTTCGGCCTCGGACAGAAAGTTCTGCACGACAATCGTTCTGGATGGGTAAAACGCGTTGACATTCCTCAGGAATAATGTATCGGAATCTGAAAGGATAAAGCCATAATTATATGTTGAATGAAACAAGAAAGCAGCTATTCTGCAATTGCGGGAACACCCGGTAATGGAAGAGGTACGAAGATGTGAACGCATCTAAAAAAGTTATTAAAAACGAAATAAGAAAATATACATTCTGATAATACAAAATTAAAAGGGCAATTTTGAAAGAAGGTAAATTTATTAGATCTTAAAAGCCAGATTTTTTTTAAATTAATTAAAAAAATTTTTTGACTTTCATTTCTTGAATGAAACATGGGGAAAATACTTTAAGAAATGCTATTTTGTTTTAAGTATGGTTTATGGCTAAAAAACAGTTTGTTTCTAACTGAAAACACTGGGCCTTATTTCAGAAAAACATTCCCTTGATAAAATTCTATAATGTCAAACACGGATGAATTTTAATAACTAATAATACGGATAAGGAACTTTCTTTCAACATTATAGAATAAAATATGGTATTTAAATCGTACAAACAAAGCTAAAAAGATGCAGCCTTAAGTGAAAAACATCAATTTATAAATTTTTTTTATCAGCACTCATAGGCTGCCATCTATGTATTGCAAATTTATTTAATAAGATTTTTAATATGTATCCTAATGGCAATAACAGGCATTAGAGCTTCAGTCCTATTCTCAAGATTTTAGAAGCGATTCTTTGATGTTCTAGATTTGCGATTCTTTGTATTCCCACGACGGGAGATCAGGCGTATTTCGAGCAATGCACGCCGAAACACAGATAATGGAAACGGGACTTTACATTTTTTTCCGCGTATACCCATCCAACCTCCAGGGAGCCTCAAGGTTCGAAATTCGGGGGTATATACTGTAGTGTTAATGTCTGTTTTATAGTACTAGTGTATTTCTTTTGCTCTCTTTTAATGAACCATTTTCGGATCATGCAATTTAAAGATAGTTACCAGCCAATAAGCATTACGTTGCTAATAATTACGTTTTGAGTTAAGGCCACAATAAGTAAGCTTGAAAAGCAAATCTAAAGAACTTCGGTACTTGGTGTGCTCTAGTAGCAAATATCGGAACCCGATTTATGAAATTGTTAACCAAAGTATATCGTTGAGGACCTGCTCGTGGATTTAGCTCAAAAACGTTTAACCCCTTAGCTTGAAATAACGGGTCTGACACGTGCATCGAATTACAGAATTTTTGCTATTTAAATCCGTAATTAACCCCTTAAGGGTCGCATTTTTCTGCTATCTAATAAGATGGCCCCTCCTGGTGTGGAAAGGGGCTGTCGTTTTCATTCATCTAAGAAGGCATAGACTACTTGAGATGCTTATGGATTCTACGCAATTTTCGTATCAAATGATAAAGCTAATTAATGATTAAATTTTAGTTTATAAGCCTAAAAATGCGATAATTCGATGCACGTCAATATGACGCCCGCGAAACTTAAGGGGTTAACTCAACGTAACAATAAGTTTTGAATACAAAAATCACTTGGACACGCTTAAATGTCTCAAATATCCTTTGCAATCTTAAAAAGATAGGAATAATAAAAATAACCCAAATGTGTAGTTTTATCTAATTAGGAGGTTAAATAAATTCGTAGGTCAAAAGGTTAAATAGTGGCAGCGTCCATTTACAGGTGCTTTATATATTTAATCATTAGATTATTGCTCCGTTTTGGAGCTAGACGAGAGTTACTGAAATCCGAGCTAGTACTAATTTTGAAATGAGGGCAGATGACAAGGACGACACCCGAGTATATATTCTGCTCTTCAGACTTTTTCGCAACACAAATTCTAGGTATACTGCTAAAAGTGACTACTTTTGTTGTTGTCCCTTTTTTGCAGTGTTTGTAAAGTTCTGTGCTTTGCTTGTGACGTTTTTTTGTGTGTAACGTCATTTTGACATTTTGTTTTTCTTATGTATTTCCCACCGGTCTGCTAAAGGCCTTACACCCTTTCTGGTAGGCTGGGCCGGTGTGGGTTTTAAATTAAAAAAATAAATATGGCTAAAGTACTTGGCTATTGAAAGAATAAGTTACAGTAGAACCTCGGGAATCCGAACTAATTGGAGGTGACCTCTGTTCAGATTCAGGTATATTCGGATTATCCGGGTAAAATACTCTTGATATGCCAAATGCAGTAGAGTATTGACTCTGGGTACTCTGCGGAAGAGTGCGGAAAGAGGTTACTTTCTAATCGTATCGTCAAGCAGGTTTAGTTCCTTACCTCAAAAGGAAACAACCGATTTTGTTTCTGTTAATTAAGGTGTTGTATTCATTCTTAAATACCAATTTAAATGTTTCTTTTAAAGTAGGAAGAAACATTTTGTTTTTGATTTCCAATTGTTATCTTCCTCCATTTAATAAAAAATTCAGAAAATTTTAAAAAGATGTTCGGTTTATCCCGAAACTTCGGGATTCCTGGAGTTTGGATTCCTGAGGTTCTACGGTAATATTTACTGTTTAAATAATTCATTTGCCAAGTATTTTGTTAAATTATTTGGCATTGCAGACTGATAGGAAACCAAATTAGGGGAAGGTGGTGTACCTTGGACATAAGAGTACCTTGAACTTATGCCGATTTTAGCGCCATCTGTATAGATGTATAGAAAACGTTATATGTATTTTGTACACTTGCCACCAGAGGTCCAGTGTACCTGAACTTATTTGTCAAGGTGCTCATTTGAATGAATGAATCCTGAAAAAGGAAATTGACCCATCAAAAGTAATTTTTTTCCTGTTGAATTTTGTGTTAATAGTTCCTAAACATACATAAATTACTTTATAGTAAAATGCCTAACTTATAAAGCACAGTTTTAGCTATAATAACATGTGTTAGAAATTATGTTAAGTCTAACCTCAATTTAGTAGTCAGCCATTTTCCATGAAATGGCCAAGTGGTGTACCTTGGACCATGCCCAAGTGGTGTACGTTGGTGTATGACCTCTACATGGTCTACCACTTATGTTGTGGAAAAATGTGATGTAATGTGGAAGTTACTACATCCCGTGTTGACTGGAGGATCTGAAAGGCAGCTTCGGAAATTAACACTTGGAATTGACTTGTCTAATTACAATGTTGGTTAAGCCTACTCATAGGAATGAAACTGTTGCTGTAATAATTTTAAATTCGGTCTAATCTAAGACCTCATTAAGTAAAAGTGCTCATTAACATTTTTCTGTAGCTAAAATACCAATAAATGTTTATGTTCAAACTATTCGGTTAGATTTTTTTAAATCTAGAAATAGCTGGTCCAAGGTACACTACCCATGGTGTACCTTGGACCAGCTATATACCTATGTCCTATTTGCACTTTTTTTAAAATTGTATATAAATAATGCACTGAAATACTTTTTTAAAAAAATCTACAAAAAATATATGTTGTGTATAAAGGCCTAAAATATGAAAGAAAAATTGTTCTGTTACCTTTCTTTTAGTAATTATCCAATTAAAAATTAAAAAGTAAAAATGGGACCTAGGTACACCACCTTCCCCTATGCATAAAATATTTGCATATTACGATTATTTCATAGACAGAATTAAAGAGAAAATATCGTATCTAAATAATATATCTGTTGATGTGTCGTATATACTTTTTCTAAGGTGATCCGGTTAAATTAAGGATATATCTCATAAAATTATAGTGAATGTGATAAAAATACAGAAAACCAGTTTTTTCAAAGTAATCGAATAGTTTGAAAGTGGATTATATATTTAGATAAAAAAAATCGACTATTACTGATAAATTTTTCCTTGGCGAAATTTCCTTGATCCAAAAATCACCAGATAACTGATAAAAAAGGGAAACCGTTTGTAATTCGATAAGATTTTGAAAAAGATTTCATTTTCTATCTATTTAGTTATTTCATTTCGCCTATATACAATTTTGAACGGTTTGCACATCTGTTTTATACTGTATAAGCTACAAGCAATTTATTTGCTTAGATCTTCTGAATTAATTCATATGAAAAATATTTCAATCTCGTATACTATCCGAATTATCCAGTTCATTGCAAACTATGTATTTCTACAATTATTAGTTTTTTGCAAAATTATTAAGCTACGAATGGTATTCATAGTAATTAGGAATATTATTCTCGAGTATTTTGTGTGGGCCTGTATTCGAAGAAATGCGAGAGAAAACTTAATTTTTAACAAATATTGAGGCGTACACCAAAACCTTCTAACACAATGGTTATTCGGAGCAATCGTACCTCTAAACCAACCGATTCCAAAGCCAACACCTAACTATAGTAGCCTTTATTAAAACATTTATTAATTTAAAATTATCTTTCGTCAATGATAAATTTTAGCATTAGATCATTAAACAATCAGTAACTAAATTAAAACACTGTTTCAGTATTGAATAATCAATTGCCTACATTGAAATGAATACTTTAAATTCATCAATGAATTATCAATTATTTCAATTATCTAATATTTAATGATTTAAAAGCTGAACACAATCGCCACGGTGAGCGAGCCGGGACGCTCGCCGTAACTGTTAAGCTGGCCATTCACTTCACAGATAAACGGGATATTTTGAAACGCGAGAAGGAAAAAGCCATAAAAATCTATGGAAATCAGCCAAATGGCTTGTGGTGGTTGGAATTCCGTCTGGATTGAAATCGGAGCGAAAACGCTGGAGTTTCAAGTCTCGCTTCAGAAGGACCCTGAAAGAGGCTAGCAAAAAGAACAATGCCTTGCGTAGATTGAAACCTCGCTTTGAGGATAGCATAAATTAAAATCTTCTGACTGGGGAAAATCGAAGAGCGATCGACAAGTAGCTGTAGAGAGGGAATGAAGATGCCCCCCCCCTACCTTCGTTCAGAGTTAGCGTCCTTTTAAATATAAGTGTATGGCGTATCTGTCTTTTTCGATTAAAATAGGTGAAAAAAACGGGCTTAGGACAAATAGCATGACTATCCTTCAAGTAAATGGCCGGCTTAGAAGGGAAAAGGAGCGTTCCAAGACTTTCCATCTCCGAGAAAAGCGCGTGAAACAGGGTCCAAGGTTACTTGAAAGTCGTAGTGAATGTGTTAAGTGCTATTTCAAAAATTAATACTTCTTCGAAATGAATTTAAAAACAATGAAGTCAATTCATTCATGACATTACAATCACGTAATAAAATTACTGCGCATGCTCATCTACCTGCGTGTTCTATGATGTGCTATGAAGGCACGCCCCTTTTTCCTTTTGCAAGAAGTATATTTAATTCCGATATTGGTGTGGTCCACTAGACGCGTGTCTTATTGAAAGCGTAAATAAACCTCAGTCTTTAAGAAACACCTTTTTTTTCTAAGTTAGTCTTGAACTTTAGATGCATTTAGATAAATAAAAGTCGTTTCATAGAAATAAGAGGAAGCAAAAAAAAAAATTCCACAAGAAGCGAATGTGAAAGAAAAAGCAAAGAAAGGCGAGAATCGAATCCAAATACCCTTGGATATATTTGCGCCCGAGGAATATATTTGCCAGGCAAAATTTTACAAAACATATCTATAAGATATTCTTGATTGTTCATATTTAAAAAATATTTCTTTACAAACATATTAATATTTCAGTTTAAAATACATAATTGACATTATCATATAAAGGTGACCAACTTCTAACCTCCAACAAAAGGAGACAGTAATAAATTGAAGCTAAAAATATCATAAAGAAACATTTAATCCATTGCAACATGCACTATACATTCATTGATATAGAATACACTACAATGTAATAAATGCATAATAAAAACTATTTGTAACAACATTTATAGAACACTTCTCGAGGAAGGTCAGAACTTACAAAAGGAGGACGGATGGTCACTTTACACATATACCAAAATGTCTCTCGTTTTGGATAAAAGATCGAGGGCGTCTACGAATATGTTGACAACACAAAGATATGTAACATTTTCAAGTTAAGTGCATCCGTTCAAGTGCACCGGATTGCTTGCCAGTGAAGAACTAGCTTTTATGTTTAAATAAATGTTTTACTCTACATTAATAATAGCTTATTTTACATTAATAAATGCATTTTACTTTACATTAATAAATACATTTTACTTTACATTAATAAATGCATGTTACTTTACATTAATAACGTTTACTTTGCATTAATAATTACATTTTACTTTACATGATATTCGCTTTGGCTCAGCTAAGAACCCACGGAACACTTGAGATGTTTATGTATTCCACGTAATTTTTGGATCGGGATATAAGTTCTCCGTCAATGGCTTAATTTTAGCTTATAAATTTAAAAATACGGTAATTCGATGCACGTACGACGCTTAGGTAAAGCAGATAAGTAGTTCAATTGTATAGGAAATTATAAATAAGCTGTAATTTAAGATAAAATGTTTTGTTAAATATCCTGCAAAAAATTTAACGGCGGAGCCCACTGCAGTAGAGATAGCTAATAATTAATAATGAGAAATTAGTTTCAATCATTTATAATTACAAATGATACTTCTTATAATTCAGAAAAAATTCCTATGATGAATTTTACACTTAAATTTGTACTGGTTAAGTTATTGAAAAAACTGACAGTCAGTGAATAAATTATTTTTAGTATAAAATAATAATGATACTTTGTCATACTAATATTATCATTGATTCATTTTTTTAAATGACCTTATATTATTTTTTAAAAGAAACAGCGCATATACTACACATTTTTACATTGCAAAATGAGTTTTTTAAAAAAGGGATCCTTACTAAATTTTTCTTTGCCTTCAGGCGGAATCAGATTACTTCGTGGATAGGTATTTGTTCGTAAAATTCTATCGCACATTTGAATGCACTCACTCAAATTGTTATATCGCTGCATTATTGAATGAATGTTTTTTTTTCAATTCTTTGATTCAAATAACAAAGTTAAATAAACTACAAGAATATTTGAACAAAATAGAATCATAACACAAGGTATAGATTATTCATACGTTGCCATCAATATAATATAACGTTTACCAATTTTTGAATAAGTCGCTTGGATTAATCGAAATAAATCGCTTGGTTCCAGTTTTTCAGATGAGCCAGTGTCATAATGATTAGTTGGTAAAAACTGCTACATCAAAAGAACTGGGTTCGAATAAGACTGTGAAATCCTGAAAACTTTGTTATCAACTTATTCCTTTAAAAGTCATCCTTTCAACGCGAAAGTCATGCCTTTGTGGTACGGTGTTCGCCTTGAGATCGGAAGATGCAAGGTTCCAGACCCAATTTCACTGAACAGGAGCTTTTCTTATTGAATGTGGACCTGATATCCTCTAAACATGTCATGGGACGGATTATTAAACACGCAAAAGTGGGCAACCGGCTAAGGCCTTCGAGATTTTTGTATTTAACATAGACATAAGGTTTCGTTTCACAGACGGCCTCTCACAAATATATGAGACATTGATTGAAATTTTTCTTATTGAACGTGGACCTGATTTCCTCTAAACTTGTCATGGGTCAAACAGGGACGGATTATTAAATAGGCAAAAGTGGGCAACCGGCTAAGGGCTTCGAGATTTTTGTATTTTACATAGACATAAGGTTTC
>BGPR01000548.1:252720-301034 GCA_013235015.1 Araneus ventricosus
CTTAACCATCAGGCTGCAACTGTCCCAGCTCCAAAGAGAAATGAGGTGGTGAATATTCTGATATTTTGGAAATTTTTCACTAATTGGAGAGTGACGCTAACTTCACTAACTGGAGAGGGATCAGGGGTGTAGTGGAGCCGGAACGCACCGGAACGGCGTTCAGGCACTGCTTCCCCCCCAAGAGAAATAAATAAAAAAAATATTGTAGAAACGTCCTCAAAACAGGGCGATTTTTGTCACTCAGGTTCGAGAGTTCCGGCTCTGCTTATTTTGCAATTACACCACTGAGAGGGACAACTTCAGAGTTACGTTGAGATGTAAAGGAAAATCTAAAAAAAAAGTTTGTCCCTAAAATAATGCAATCATTATTACTGCTTGCAATGAAACTTGGCCAGCTTGCCTGTTTTTCATTCAGACTTAGTAAATCGTGAGTTCCAGAGACGATCTCACTGAAAATTTGCAGCGTTTATCGGCTTTTAGCGTTTTAAATCTGCTTTTGAAAGTCAAATAATCTGGCGTTGGTGTGGAGAAGAAGTTTGGTGTCAAGGGTATCTGATGTTGTCTTTGTCATCTGATATCGGTTCAAAACTACGAAATCGAGTACAGGGGTTAATTGGAGCACGAACGCAGTGGAACGCCGTTCCGGTATTACTTTTTTTACGAGAAATAATAAGAAAAGATTGTTAGCATCTAATCCTTATCTTCGAAAATATGATTGGTATTTCAACTTAATAAATGTAATAAGCCATTAGCAAGCGGTGGAGGAAAGGGTTAAAAATATTAAGGTCTCAAACATTTTAATGGATTTTGTATTTTGATTCGGAAAACCCGTGATATTATCTGTGTTACGCTACCATGCCACGATTTTACTTTGAAACTATTTAATTTTAGTATTACTTGAAATTAACACAAATTTCAAAAAATTATTCTTTAACGTTTTCATTATATTTATGTTTCGAACTATAGTAAGCATTATGTTAAGGTTTGATCAGAAACAAGATCTCAACTGATAGTAAAAGAGAATTTATGTGTGTCTGTGTATGTGTTTTAGCGCTCTACAGGGCAGATTGAGCACAAACATGCTTTGGAGGGGGGGGGGGGATGTGGACCTAGGGGTCGATGTTTCAAAATTTTAATTAATTAAATAATTCATCTAAATTTCGACGTTTATCCTTGATAACTTGCAAAAAGAAGGAAAAAAGGTTGGAAACCTCTGACCTAACTCGTCGCGTTCTTGAGCTAGGTGTTCAAATACACACGGACCGACAGACAGATGGACCTTTCACAGACAGATTTTGTCCGAAATTTCTTAGAATATGGTATATTTTGGCATAATAACTAATGATGGCATAATGCCTACAAACGAAATTTGATCAGTCTAGCTTATTGCATTTTTGCTTCATTGGGTTCACAAATAGGACATAATTCTAAGAATAGTATTTTCTTATTCTGGGAGGTCTAAAACTTGCAGATACATCCAAATCTTTAGGGGTTTTTTTACGTTTACAATTCTGCCGATTTGTATTTTTCGTGTACGAGAAAGGCGGAAAGGAAGCATATCAGAGAAAAAGATAACTTGGGATAATAACCAGACATCATTCAACGGATAGTTTTTCTTATTTTTAAGATGGTATAAAATTATATCTATTGGCCAAAACTACTGTCCAAAAAATCTGTTTATGTTTGGGGGGGGAGGGAATATATAATAGGTTTTACTCATTCTTGACCATATATCATTTTAACATATACTCATAAAACTAGAAGCGGAGTTTTGCGTTATTTTCAAACAATCAAAACTCGGAAAATATGCAAACTATGTTTTCATACAGTCAGTAAAAAGCTGTTACGAATTCATTCATATAGCTCGTCTGGCAGACCAGCTGTCGTTAGGTCATCATATTACGAGCAGGTGCAATTCATTTTGTTCTATATTTGATCCAATGTTAGCTGCATCCGCATTTCTGCCGTAAGAGAATTGTGATTCAAAATGCTGTGTAACCTCGGTTTATGAACGCCTCGGATCACGAACAGTTCCGTGCTGAAAGCATCTGTAATGGCGTACTGTATTTCCAGTTATGAACACATAAGCTGTAGAGAATCAAAACAGTTATTATGATGGGGGAAAAACAAAATTAATTACTAATATGATGAAAATAAAAATAAAATATTTTTTTAAAACACGCCTGGCATCCTCGAACCTGAAAGAGTTGGCAGACTCAGTGGCTACTCGCTCTGGGATACCAATCTCTATATTTATATAATTGGCAAAACCAAAGAACTAGACCTCCAACACCAACCACTGTGTCGATTTGGACAATTTTTATTTTATACGAAAGCTTATAACCCTCTAGATATGTCGTTAATGGTCGTGTGTCCCCCACCAATCTGCATTTTTTTAGCAAATTCTCAAAACCACTTCTTTACTGTACATTTTCTATGGGGCGGGGGGGGGGGGGTTGAGAGAGTTCCCCAACCCCAAACACTGTACCGATTTCGACAAATTTCAGCTCACGTCCCCTAGATTTGTCATCATTGGTCGCCTGCCCTCCACCACTCTCGAATTTCGAGTGAAATTTCAAAAATACTACTTCACTGTACATTCTGTATCGGGAAAATACTTGACAGTATCCCCAGCCCCAACCACTGGACCGATTTCCCCAATTTCTATTTTATATGAAAGCTCATATATCTTATCAGTGGTCGCCTGCCCCCGACCGCCCTTCATTTCCGAGAGATATCGCAAAATAAAACTTCCCCCATCCGCAGCAACGGATGGGGGGAAGTCGCTCATTTACAAAAAAAGCTGCGAGCTGTTAATAATAAGAGCGAGCAGCTGGTTGAGGAAAGCGGATAGTTATTTGCAATAATGTATTCCATCTATACCAAGAGTGTCAAACTCGTGGCCTAGAACGAATATCGTAGCGGACCAGCGAACATAACAATAAGTAAAAACTTTTTAATAAAAATTTCGAAACTTAATTTTTAATACTCCTAATTATGCATAATTCTTAATAACGAACCCATAGATGTAGAATAGATTCTCCATAAATATAGAATCAATACCTATATATAACCATATTGAGTAGCTGGGTAATCGAGTTTCGATACCGTTGAAGTTTGAAGGCAAAATCCAATAAACTTAGAATGCTTGAATTTTACAAATATCTGCCAGCCTCCTCACAATCGAAAATTGGCATGTGAAATTATTTCCACTTTGGTAGGTATTTATTGGTGTCGCGCAATTATTTTCACTAATGAAAGAAAATAAGTTTTCTGTGAGATCCAGCATTACTGACATTCTCCTTGGATCAATTTTGAATTAATAACTGCGGACAAGATATTCCTCGAAGTAGAAAAGACGGTAGCAGAGAAGAGATGCCGAGAGCCGGAAGGAAAACATTAACTTAACCATTGTTTTCTGCCTTTTTTATACTGTTTTATGAAATAAAACCTATTTCTATAAAAAAAAATTAAAGTTTTTTTTAGATTTACTTGGACTTTTATTTAGCCCGTTCTGGCATTTGAGTAGGCACCCTTGATCCATATTCTCTCCCGAACCACGCAGCGTTCATTCTTTCTTATTTCACTTCTTACGTTCTTGGGATCAAGATATAAGTGCATTCGATCCATGTTTACCTTTCCTTAATCTTCGCGTTTAACCTTGTAAGAATGAATGGATAGAATTACGTCTGCTTTTAGGGCATGTTTCAACTGTTACCAGTGGTGGGACTTTCCTAAACTAACATCAGCAATGAAATTACTTGAAACCCCTGGATTCTTCCTCCACCTAGTTATTGTGTATAGAGAAGAGCTTTCGAATTTGAACTGATGCATTGGCAAATCCAATATTTGGGTCTGGGTGGGGGAGACTGAAGTCATAAAAATTTTGTATTGCCGTGACGAATCTCAAACCTCATGGCTTATGTAAACCAAAACACTTTAACTTTACTAACTCTACAGACTGTACTCACCTGACAATAAGAATCATAAAGAACAATACAATACTTTCGATAATACAAAATACAATGAATACAATAATACAAAATACAATGAATACAATAATACAAAATACAATGAATACAATAATACAAAATACATTTAATACAATAATACAAAATACGATGAATACAATAATACAAAATGCAATGAAATATCTAGCCAAAAAATGTCTTCGACCGCGTCAATGCTATAAGTGGAATGACTAGAAAAGTAGGAAAATTTTCGAACCTGTCAAGTCAGAAAGTTATGTTGTCATGTTTTTATTATTTTTTTAAAAAAAAGGGAAATTAAGGACAAACAGTTGTAGTGATTTTAAATTGAATCAAGAATTCTGACTTATCTCGGGGGGCTGCAGCCCGATACCCCTGGATTCGCTACTGAACTGATGCCTAAAGGAGCAACGCAGGGTATATTAGCTAGCTGGTTAATACAATTAATTTAAATAAAATAATAAAATAAATTACAGAAAATGAATTATTTTATTTAATTTACAATGCTCTTATTAATTACAATGAGAAGTTTCCATTAAAGAATATACAAAACTCTGAAGATGAAAACGCCAAAAAACGTATCAAAGAAATCCGATTGCATTTAATCTTCATGTTGGCTGAATGCCAAATTCTACGTCCTTGCACGACTGACGCTTTATAGGAAGCGCCATCAACAACGCGTCTGCTAATCACGTGCTCTCCGTCAAGCGGGCGAGGCAGTTTACTTATTAGAATTATACCTTTTACGAATGATTTTCAAGAACGAATTAAGCTATTGAATCGATATTTCACTGCATTTTGCTTCGTTTCAGTAACTCACTCTAAGGAGTATTATATGATTTTTGTATTTTTTATATTATTTTCTCGAAGTCATATTTTGTGATACAGTAGAGCGTTTAGTTTGAGAACTCCAATCCCCCTGAAGAAAGAATAAAACATCACTCAAACGAAGCCATCTCAATAAGTGAATAGTAAGCTCAGAGTAACATAAATATTTAATAATGATTATTTTCTTTTTAAAATTTGCAAAATTTATAAAATAATCGAAGCTTAACGAGCTAAGAATTTCCTTAATAGTAATTATGTGATAAATAATAAAATTTCATTAGAGCGACAATTAGCGCCACCTAGCAGTGACGCGGCATCCAATCAAAATGTACTCAAACGGAGCGAATTCAAATCAAGGGAGAAAAACGAAAAAGAATATTAAATGAATAAAATCAAAAGAACAAGGAGGATACAATTAACTAGAAAGAAGCACTACGAGATTCTGTACAATAGGTAAGCAAATTTTTAAAAAATATATACGAAATATTTTCTTTATTTTTGTTTGCATGCTAAACTGTTTAAAAATCTTTACCTGCTATATAATCATTAATTTCATTGAGTTATTATTCTGCGTTTTTAAACGAAAAGTGTCGTAAATGCTTACGATGTCGAATTCATCGTAAGCATTATACAAGATTATCTATAGAATTGTATGGATTTTACAAGAATTTAATATTATTATTGATTACTTTTTGTATGATCGATATAAATGTGCATAATTTTTAGTGGTATAATTCCTTATAGTGCCATAGATATATTACTAAATGTTTTCAAACAGGGAAAAAAATATGATTCAGCATGTTAATTGCAGTTATTATAAAAGATAAGCAGAAGTGGGAAAACAAAAAAAGAAACTTTCTTAATTATTTACTGAAACATTATTAATTTATGATTCAACCTAGGAAATGTCGATATCAATCTCAACTATCATATTTCTAATTGACTGTACTTCAAATACATCTGGAAAAAGCCGAAAACAGTGAAAAAGCAAACACTTATCTAACATCTCCTGTCTGTAAAAAAGGAAATGGGTATGCGATTGGATGGTACAGAAAATGATCAGGCTGTAATAAAATATTTTAAGATTTAATATAGTCATATCAAATTGGTTTTATTTTACTTTTTAATTAAAATTTTGTATTAAAATAACATTAAAAATATGAAAATAATTAGAATATTTTTCCATCGTGATTTAAGTACCTCTCGTCGTTTATTTTGAAACGATGAAGTAATAGCAAAAATCAGGTGAACCGGGACAAGACGTAATACTGACCAGGTCTTCGGAACATGATTTATAACTAGCACGAATAGTAAACTTAAGTGGCCAGAGTTTTTGAATTTCAAATCGGAACGTTGGCCGTAAGGAAACTTGGATGGGACAAAATCCAAAAAATAAACAAAAATTAAGAAATGTTCAGAACAATTTCATGTTAAAAAGATTTTAAAAACAGTGAGAAATAAAGAAACAGAAAATATATTTTGCTATTACTTTTATTACTTTTCATCAGACTGGTTTATCCTCTTTGATAATATTAGGATAAATATGTTCAATGAATATTTAAAGTGATCAGAGTTTCTGAGTATTAATCCATGACGTTTTTCAAATCCTGACGGAGAAGGGTTGATGTTGGGACAACTAGACAAACACCATGACTGCTCCGGCCAATTCTGCGTGTTTTGGCCACTCTGCATTGACATTAAATACAATGCATGTAACGGAAATTAAAATTATTTCAATGAATAAGGATAGTGAGAGAGAGAGTGACAGAACTGCCTATATTCACGAAACTAATGGTAACTACACTTTATGCAAGGTATCTGAGGGTAATCGTAGCAGTACTTCGATTACGGCTACTTGACGGTTTCAGCGTTAGGTTAAACTTTTACCAAGAATAAGCTCTGTTATCTTGAAAAGAAAGCTAAGAAGATACTATAACTGAATAAGTTCAATAACCTTTCTTCATGATGAAGAAATCTTCATTTGCTTTCCTTCCAGAACGACAACATTATTTTGATCGATATTTTGATTTGATAAGAGCGAAAGCTCTTATTTTTATCGACATTTCGATTTGATAAGAGCGACAGTTCTTATTTTGATCTCATAATTTTATCATTTCTTCGTATAGTCATTGAATTGAAAAAGAATCTAATGTACTATTGAATCTGATAGTGATTTTAATGCTCTTTTAATAATATATGATGAATTTTCTTAAAACTTTTATGGTTCTTGCATGAATCACTAGAGACTTAGCTATAGAGAAATAAGACCACTAGTGGTTGTAGTATCTTCATTCTGTTGTACCTTCTAAATTCCAGAACTTTTCTGTTTATGTCCTTACTCTATCCTATCTCATTGTGTTTTTTTTTTGGCAATGTGTTACGAACTCCCCCACAAAAGTAAGGGAGGTCAGTCCGTTGAACCCTGTGAGGGCCTGGCCGGATGGGGGAGGACCCTCCTTCGACCTTTAACCTTTTCTTGCAAGTTGACTTCTTGCTGTTGGCGAGAAAGGTTAGTTCTATCAGCGACGCTCCCACTGTGAGGTGTCACGCATTTTTTTAGGACACATGCTTGTGGAGCGGGGGAACTCATGTGCACTCTGTTGAATGCCGAAGAGAGGCACATTATATTAACATGAATATTTAGGATTGATTAATGTACCATTATCTGCTGCTAGTATGTATACAACATGATCTCCTGGTCGACAAGGAAATAAAGATGTTGAAAATACTAGATGTCATCATTTGGAACGTAGATAAGTACTTTATCAATTATTACATTTTTTAAGTCAAAATAAATTAAGAATTCTCCTGATAATCTTGTGCGAAATAGAGAACTTTTCCACACAATGGTTACACACTTCTTGGCCGTTTGAATTTTAGATAGCATTAAGGAAAGTTTGATTTTTTGGGGGGAGGGGGGGGGAAGGAAGAATTCTTTTAATTCCCTATCGAATTATTTCAAATAGAAACAAATAAGTTCTCTCCATAACAATAACAAAGTTTTGCCTTTTATCTATGCTTTTTTGCTTAATAGAAATTAAACTTAGTAGAAATGGATTTATTAAGAAAATAGGAAAGTGGCCAAATTACCTTCACTGGTCATATTTCCTTAAAAAAGTATTTTTCGAAATTTCAAACTTGAAGTGAAAATCAAAAGTGGAAACAAAAATTCTTTTTAAAACTTAAATAGGACAGATAGCACTAATAGCCGCTTGCTTTTCATTTTTCAACGTTTCCACATCCATTACAATTTTAATTTCAAATAAGAGTGGTCGTATTACTCTCGGGTGCCTTATATTGAAAGTTGTAAAGGAGATTTCTTCAGAAGCTAATTTTAAATAAATAAAGCCGTAAAATAAATTATCTTTTAAATTTTTTTACAAAGATAAACAATTTATTTTTAAGTAAAAATTGGAACAATCCGGAACATATTTTCCATCGGGGACAAAAAGTCATAAATTTGGATGTTTTCCGCTAATCAAGGAGATTTGGTCACTTCAGGTGAACCAAGATAGAAAAATACATAGAATAGATGACGAATTGCTTCAACTTTATTGAACAGTTGTGAGCTATATTGAATTTTAGTTTGCAATTATAATGTTCAAGAAATTTTATTTTTCATAAAGAAGAAAAAAATAATGGCTTTCAAATGTCCCCAACATTAACTTGATTAATAGTTGTTCAGTACATCAGGCAGAATGTTATTTAGTTTGTTAAAGCGAGTCAGTATGTTTTGAAAACTCTGCACTGAAAAACTTAAATGATTATAAAGTATTTGAAAAATCTTTTTCAGACAAAAGTAAAAAGAAAATGCGGTTTTATTAAAAAACTAGCAGTACGCGCACGGCGTTGCCCGTGGAATCAGGAATTCAACAAAATTTTATTTAAAAAAAAGGCCGACAATGACATGAAAAAGTACTGAAAACAAAACAAAAGATACACATTATTGATCTTCCCGCTTTTTTTTCTTCGCAATAATGACATTTCAACTGTAGAAAACACAGAGTACGTTAATCCCTAACTGTAGAAAAACAATACAGAGTACATTAATCCGAAACAATATTTAAAAATTGCAACGTGAAAATGATTATTATACAGCAAGCAAAATATAAAATCGAATCCGAAAATAATAATCGAAGCCATTCAATTGAAGGTTATGACGTCACCTGCGCCGTCAGCCAATCAAATTGCCAGCGACGTTCCGGAGAAGTGCTGCGCGAGGAAACTCGTAAGAGGAAAAATATCTTTCAATTGACCAAGGAAAAATTAATTAAAAGAAAACGGGAAAAGATATTTTAACCGATCTTATTTTAAATCGAACAGAACCGTTTCAGTTATAAGCTGAAAAAAATTGAAAATGATAGTGTTATTAGAACGTCGGATGAAGCAAATTTAAAAACAAAAATAAAATTTCGATGGCGAAATTGACTATTTTTTAAAAAATTCTCAAAATTCAGTAAATTACGTTAGACGTTCAAAACGAACTTCATTAGAACGAAAATTGTTCGTTCTATCCGATGGTATATGGATTGTTTTTCAACGATCATTAGGAAAGATACTACGCCCGTACACGACCCAAAACAACACAAAACATTAAATAAAAACTTTTCTAGATTAAATTTTAAAATTTCGGCTTCGAGGTGTATTCAATCACCATTACGACTACCTGTATGCCACATTTCATTTCTGCAAGTGCGATAGATTCATCTGGGCATCGTAGACAAACACACACACAAACATTGCCTTTTATAAGTATAGTTTTATATCAAAAATATTTAATTGCAACTTCTGTTAAAATGTTTATTTTTTTAACATGGTTACAAATTCCAACTTATTTTTCTATGACATTGAACTATTTGGTCTATAAATAAAAATTCTGTCATTAACAATGGGATTAAATTAACTATAATTGCATAACTAAGACTAACAATATTAATAAAAATGTTCACTTTTTCCTAACTATCAGCATATGACTATTGAAAATTCGTAGTAAATCTCCCTGTAGATTACCATAAATAACCGAGGGTCCTCCCGCCAATATGACGATATTTGAAGGTCCAAAGGACGCTTCTGAATTCGGTTAATTTGCCTCTAGATAAATTATAACCAATATGTAAAGTATAGAAATACGGAGAAAAAATGTAAATTACGATATTACCCTTGGAAATAATCGCAGGCGATATCACGATCGTTAATTCTCACAGCATTCTGTATTTTGTTTTGAGAATCTATCGCAGCAAAAATAATCAAAACGATTTCGCCAAATTCATGAGTGGGCGCTGACCTTGATTTATGTTTAGACAAAAGAAAGAGTGATTTACTGTTTGTACACTGGCAACATCTCACTGAAAGTTTCCGTTCTCTTTCGCGATAAGTCATTTAATCAAACGCTCCACAGTGTGGAAAGGCGATGTGATTGCAGTGTTTGGTGAGTACTCGTTGTTAATACGTGTTATGTATTGTACAAATTTAAACTTTTTTCCGGATTCCGTATTTTTCATGTTCTCTATTTCTGTTTCTGTAAACAAAAGAAAGCATGAGCGGGTCGCAATATTTTCGAGAATTCAAAAATTAAGGGCTTTTTCCTCCTATTTCAATTTTAACTACTCCCCTAAAATTTTTGGTGATTTGGCACGGATTCTTTTCCTAGCTGCTTAATTTACTCCAGTTCAAAGGTCTTACTCCCATTTATTTATTTCAGTGGCGTAGCTACATGGGGGGCGGCACTTGGAAAGCGGCGGCAAAATCATACATATAGGAAACAATTTCATAACTAAGAAGGAGTAGCGGCACTAGCTCAATCTTGGTGTACATAAAAAATTACTAATGTAAAGTGGGCAGGGGCGGCGCTAGCGGGGGGGCAATTGCCCCCCGGGCGGTAACCGCCCCCCCCCCCCCCATCGTCGAGAAATGAAGACTTTCGTCGGTAAAAATCTTTTCTGTTTCGGGAGATGTGGAGAGATGGGTATCAAGGAATTTAATATTTTAAATCCCATCTTAAAGTTATTATATAGTAAACGGTCGAGATAAGCTATTTGTGTCCAAATTTGACGTCTGATTAACGTTTAAATCAACAGAATGACCGGCATCTGTTTCACTTGTCGTCCATTTGGCCTGTAGCGCGCACCACATTGACAGAATAACCGACAAGGTGACAAGTGAATCAGATGTCGCATTTTGTCCACTGTTTTCGGTCGGTCGGCTAAGAGATCAACAAGACGGGTGAAAATTTGCATCTTTTGTTATTTCCATTGACTGCTTTGATCACTTGTCGGTAAATTTATTAGGGAAAGCTAAAGTATCTATATTAAACAAGAGTGTGGCGATACACAGCGGTCAATCCTCTCAGCGACCATTTTTGATCGGCACGGAATTTTTCGGCCCATAGACATAATGTTAAATTAACCTCTATTAACGGCCACTCAAACCCATCTGATCTGTCGGGTCGGTCACCCGTTCAACTTCAAATGCATTCCTTTCGTCTCTCTGACCACAGACCTTTTATTAAGAGAAAATACAGGGAAGAAAGAACAAAAAATTTATACACTCAAAATCAACACCGGAAATATGATCAAAATTAATTATTTCTTTCCCATGGTAAAGAGAAAAGTGATTTTTCGGTCTCAATCGGGGTTAACATTCAAGAGTTCATTTTTACCTTTCTAGTGCTGATTCTCTGACAAAAAGTCTGCTATGGGTTGCGACCATCATAGAATGCAACTTTCAGCTGAACGACTTTAGAAAAAAATAGATGATATTATTCCCTTTCATCAACAAATACCGACGTAACAATTAGGGATATATTTTTCCAATTAAAAAAAATGAAAAAGTGACCTCCGAAAGAGCTTAAAGATCCAAGCAGACACAAAGTCTTTTGTTCAGAAGAATCTATACTTATAAAAGGAAATGTTTGCGTGCGTGCCCGCGATGTCCAAACGAATCTACCGCACTCACAGTCATGAAATTTGGCACACATGTAATCGTAGAGGTGACTAATGCACCTCGAAGCCGGAATTTTAAAATTCATTCTAAAAATTTTTTATTTAATGTTTTGGGTCATTTTTGGCACGTTTACGGCTGTAGTATCTTTTCTAATGATCGCTGAAAAACAATCAATGCCCCATCGGATAGAGCAAACAATTTTCGTTCTAATGAAGTTTGTTTTGAGCTTCAAACGTAGTTTACTGAATTTTGAGAAATTTTTTAAAAATAGTTTTGCGATCGAAATTTAATTTTTGTATTTAAATTTGCTGCATCCGACGTTCTAATAACACTATTATTTTCAATTTTTTTCAGCTTATAACTGGAACGGTTCTGTCGTATTTAAAACAAGAACGGTTAAAATATCTTTTCCCGTTTTTTAAATTAATCTTTTCCTGGTCAGTTGAAAGATATTTTTATTTACCGAGCTCCCTCCCTCGACACTTTTCCGGAATAGTGCTGGCAATTTCATTGGCTGACGGTGCAGAGCGTCATAACCTTCAACTGAATGACTTCGATTATTTTTTTCGGCAGTGTCTTAACGTGTTTATGTCTCGCATATTTTATTTGCTTTATAATAATCATTTTCACGTTGCAATTTTTTAATATATTTAGGGATTAACGTACTCTGTGTTTTCTACAGTTGAAATGTCATTATCGCGAAGAAAAATTAGCGGGAAAATCAATAATGTGTAACTTTTGTTTTGTTTTCAGAACTTTTTCATGCCATTGTGGGTTTTTTTTTGTTTTCATTTTGTTGAAGTCCTGATTCCACGGGCGCGTACTGCTAGTATATACATAAAGAGGGAGAGAAACTCGCTGTGCTCAGCGCTTCGCAACCACTATCTTTTTTCAGTTTTAAATACTGCATATAAATTAGTGGAACAGGATAAGGGACAACGAAAAATCCACATTTAAGTTTTAATATTTTGCACAAATTTGACTAAAAGTTTTCAGAACCATAAATGCAATATGATATCGCTCTGAATAATGTTTCCATCCCCTAGAGTAGATATTTTGTTCTTTTTTGAAGAACCGTTTTCATTAAAGCTGTTCAAAAATACTGTTTTAAACTTGCACAATAAACATGAGGCATTCTGAGTGGTTATCTATACTTGCAAAGTGATCAGATGAATTGGCGAAATCGGTCCAGTTATTGAGGCTGGGGACTCAGACAAGGTTTTCCCCCATAGAGAATGTACCGTGAAGTAGTGTTTTTCCGATTTCTCTAAAAGATGAGGGTCGGTAGGGGATAGGCGATCTTTGATGACTGACCTAGGAGTCATAAGCTTTCATATGAAAAAAAAATGTCAAAATAGGTCCAGTGGTTGGATTGGTCCTTTGGTATAGAAAATTATTTTAAATATATAGACTACCCGCCTTTGGCGACCAGCTGTTCGCCTCTAATTTTAATATTTTGTACCTATGCTTGAAACTTGGGGAAATAAGTTGGCGGTTGTAGAGGCTGAGGTACACTAGGAAAGCTTTAGTTTGCGATGTATTTAGAATATGGAGGGCGGTGGGTGATAGGGGACCAGTGATGATATATCTAAACGTCAAAAACTTTCATATGCAGTAAAAGTTGTCGAAATCGGTCCAGTGGCTCAGGTTGGGGAACTATCTCATGGTTTTTCCCAAAAGAGAATGTGCAGTAGAGAAATATTTTTTTCGGTTTCTCTCGGAAATGGAAGGTGGTAGATGCAGGCGACCATTGAAGACATATCATAAGCTTGCAGATGAAATAAAAATTATCGATATCGGTCCAGTGTTTGGGCTGGGGAACTGGTCCTCTGATTTTGCCAATAATTTTAAATATGTAGTTATGCATTTATAGGTTTTTAAAAAAAGTTAATAATTATTTTCACTTGTTTCGGCTATTATTTTATTTAGTACTGAGATTTAGATAACAATCTGTATTTTGTTCCCTAATATCAGTGCGGTACACTTCATTTGCTACGAGATTTATGTTTTTAATTCTTCATTTTCTATTATTGCTTGTCGTTCCGTCAGACAATTCTTACTGTACCGACATTATACAAATAGCCAATTATTCCAAATAATTAATTATAATTGAATTCGCTAATTAATTGTTAATTACCTTTAATTAAATATAAAATTAAATATTGTGTGTTATTGTATTGGAGAAATTTCGCTTGCCCCCCCGTCGGAGATGTCTTGCCTGCCGGTCGGAAAATTTCTGGCGCCGCCTCTGAAAGTGGATTAGCGGATGCTCCACGCTGGAATTTTTAGAACATGGGAAGGAAGGTTGAAAATATGAAATTTGGAGCAAAGGATTCGAAGTGGTGGAATTCAAAAGAGCTCAAAATCCAAAACTTCATCCGCCGATTCCAATTTTGGACCTCAATGCGAGGCTAGCGGTAAAACAAAGGATTTGCCTACATTGAGACCTCGCGTCGAGTCTAGAAATGAAACTCGAAATCCCCGTGGGGGGAAGGAGGAGTAATGGGTGGGAGGAATTCTGCGAATTTGACCTTGTCTCAAAACAAACTTTGGAACATCCGTGAATGCTTTGCCTAATTTTTCGACTAAAATGGATGGGCAAAAAACGGTCTTAGGACAAACGGCATAGCTTCTTCTCGTGAATGCCCATCTTAATTAATTCGTTTTTTTTTTTGTCTTTTGTCGGTAAATTCCTGATATAATAAAGAAAGACTGGTGGTTGACGTGCGATTTCGCAACTTATCTGCAGAGATCGAGGACATCAAGCAATAAATTACGTTGCTAATGAAATGTTTTCCCCATAGAATTTTATTTTCTGGTTTTTGTGCCCTATGTATAGGGTTGCCATACGTCCTGTGTATACGGGACTGTCACCGTATTTCTACTCAGTCCCGTATTACTATTTGTTCCTTTTTCTCCCTTATGTTGATCAGAAGTCATCTATACTTATAAAAGGCAATGTTTGCGTGCGTGCGTGCGATGTCCAGACGAATCTATTGCACTTACAGCCTTGAAATTTGGCACATAGGTAGTCTTAATGGTGACTCAGTGCACCTCTTATTTAATATTTTGGGTGATTTTTCGCACTAATTTCTCAATAGCATGGCTTCAGATAATTGTACGAAAAAATTAGATACACCATCGGAAAGAGCAAACAATTTCGGTTCTACTAAAGTTAGTTTTGAATTTCTAACGTAATTTACTGAATTTCGAGAATTTTTTAAAAAATAGTCACTTTCTCCTTATATTTTTAACCATCAATTTTTATTTCCTTTCATCCAACGTTCTAATAAAGCTATGATTTTTCAGGTTTTTTTTATAGTAGCAACAGAAATATTTATCTCTCATTTAAAACAAGAAAGGTTAAAATATCTTTGTCCGTTCATTTTTAATAATTTTTTTTCTTAAAGGGTTAAAAAAATTCTTTTCGAATGAAGAACTATTCCGAAACGGCCAGTTTCACCCTGGCTACGTTCGGCGCCATCTTTCGGAATTATTCCCTTCTCACTTTTTAGCATGTTTTGTTAGGAATAATTTGAAATAATTTCGTTGGATGCAAGGGTTTAGTCCTAAATTAAGCAGTACTGGAACATTCTGACATGGGCGATAAGTTGCCTTTGAAATTCTAACGTAATTCGCTGAATTCTGAAAAGAAAATTTCCGCTAAATTTCCGCTTCCTAAAATTGAGCTAAAAGAGTCTTTAACATCTGCGTAAAATGTGCCATAGCTTTTCGCGCAAGAACCAGGGGCTGATGAAAGGAGTACTGTCGTGACCTTCGAAGGTCACGGTACTGTGGTTTTACGATCCAGAGAAAAGTTTCTAATAAAGTTAGTTTTGAATTTCTAAAGTAATTTACTGAATTTTGAGAAATTTTTAAAGAATAGTCGGTTAACCCTAAAACACTTAATTTGGAAATTCAATTTCTTGCATCCGCCGTTCTAATTTTGTTATCAATTTGAAATTTGCGATTTAGAACAAGAATGGTTAAAATTGAACAGTTGCTTGAATTTTAATTAATTTTTTTCTGAAATGTTAAAAAATTTTCGTTTCAAAATTCCCTTCACGATTCTTCGTAATCAAAGTCGCGTGACTTATTTGTCCAACATGCATTTCTTCGAAACCACGTGACGTCATAACCCCTTTGCTTCGCGTCGACAGGTCATTCTTTTAATTTGTATGTTTTTATATTGTTTGATAGTCGAACATATGGCTGATACCTATAGTTAGAGGAGACTAGAAAAAATGAAATATGACTTCAAGGAGCTATTTACATAATGTGGCTTCAAAGTTTATGGTACTCTGTACTGTTTTCTACAGTTCAAATGTCATTATCGTGAAGAAAAATAAGCCGGAAAATCAATAATTTGCATCTTTTGTTTTGATTTTGTTTTCAAAACTTTTTCGCGTCATTGTGGACGATTTTTTTTCATTTTGTTGAAGTCCTGATTCCACGGGCAACACCGTGCACGTACTGCTAGTGTCTAATAAGGCTATGCGAATACGTATTTGTCATTCCAGCCCAAAATGCAAATATGGAGAGAATATTTTCACTAATGTCAGACGAAAGAAAAAGGTTGTCAGTGGAGACAATTAAAGCAGTTTTGAATTGTCTTTGTAATTTTTAAATGACTTGCGCCCAATTTTATAATTATGTGAGATAAGAAAATGATATAATTAAGAAAGTAAAATCAACTTTATAGGATGTCTGAGCTAAAGAGCCTTGCATCTTTTTACTTTCTCGTATACGAAGAGAAAGTATTGTAATCGTCAAAAAATTCGAACTCGAGATTTTGACGAATCTCCACGTTTTAGACCTCCCTGAGTCCAAAAAACACAATTTTGGAATTATGTCTGTCTGTGAACACGATAACTCGAAAACTATTAGAGCTACGGGGATGAAATTTGGTATGTGGTCTTTAAACATGATTTGTAGGTTTCTATCAAATTTTGGACAAAATCCGTCCACGGGAAGTCTGTCTGTCCGCGGTCATGTGAACACTATAACTCAAAAACTTGAATTGCTAGATCAGGGGTGGTGAACCTTTATGTATCAACGTGCCATTTTTTTCTAAAAAAATGTTTAATGAGGTCATAGACGTGCCGTCAAATAGTACCGTCAATGCTTCATAGTGAACTTTTTGATCGGTGGCGTGCCCAAAATAGTGTCGTGTGCCATTGGTTCGCCATCCCTGAGCTAGATGAATAAAATTTAGTACACAGTTTTATCATCATGAATGTAGGTTCGTATCAAATTGTGGGCGAAATCCGTCAAAGGGTTGACTATCTGTCGGTCTGTATAGTCGCATACTTGTAAAAATTATATCTCCTATACCCTTCGGCTTAGATAAATAAAAAGTGATATGACGTTTGCTAATATTAATTATAGATCTATGCTCAAATTTCTTTTCAATCCGTTGAAAAAAAGTTGTTCAAATTGCATATTTGGTTCAAAATGCACATTGGGACTCTGTGTTGGCGAGCGTTTCGCTTATTTTACTCAAGTTAGTATAGTTGGCTTTTGACCTTGGCGGTCTACGAAATTGTAGCTTCGAACGCGCTTCGTTTCTTCCCTTTTGGTTCTTTTTTCTCCCTTTTGGCAAATTCTGATCCTGCTCGGATTATTTTATTTCCGTTTTGTCGTTTCAACGTGTGCTGTACAAAACTTGTTGCGTTCTGGGAATAGAGCAGATTCGAAATTTTTATCCGAGCGAGTTTGCGGGGAACTGACTTCGCTTATTTTTTTTTTATCTCCACTGCGCTAGGAGTTTTAGTTTATTTTTTGTCCCTACATGTGTTAGGAGTATACGAGAAAGTTTAGGGGAGACCACTCCCGCTGGTTTATTATTCTACGTGTTCATTTTATTAAATTGCTTAAACTTTATTGATTTTTTTATCAGAGTAAAATAAACCATTACCTACCCACTTTTTTCATGTTTTATTTATATAACACTTAAATGCGCCGTATCAATGCTTGGTAATTATGACAACCAGTGGCGAATCCAGGATTTGGGTCTGGGGGGTTGAAATTTTGTATTTGTGCGTTCTAAATGATAGTACACTGTTTTAATATTTTCAGAACTTAATAATCAGTCAATCTATTAATTTTAATTCCGTACGAGGGGCGCCATCTAGTAGTGAATTTGAGAAATATTGATTTCAAGATTCCATAATATTACAATGATTTTTTAAGTTACAGAAAAAAATAGCAAATAATTAAAATAAAAGCATGCTTACTTTTTAGTACACTGATATAAGTGTGTTTCTAAACTGTTTTTTATTTTATTTTATTTATTTTTCAGATTCTCATGACATATCAATCATGACTCAGCTTCATTTCCGATTTATTGTTATCCCTGAAGTTAATGAAGAACCAGATATAAATGTACTCAGAAGATATGTGGAACGGTGGGGTCTTGTAGTTCAAACCATAAAGCGAGTTCAGCTAGAAAAAACGAAACAGACCCAATGCCCTGAAATTCTTGAGTACATAATTGATATCAGAGCTCAAAACCAATCTGTTATATCCAACAAAAACAAAGTCCATGTGTATAAAGATCTCATATCTAAGTGGTGTAGAACCACGCGCACAATATATAGTGAACGACTGCTGCTTCAATTGTCAGACAATGAATGTTTCATTCGCAAAAGGGTATCTTGCCACCCTAACTTGAAACTTCAAAATATATCCTTTGGAGTTCAGGCTCGTTTGGGGGAGTATATTTCTTACGCAACTATTGGTGAAAATTCTACTGCTACTTTTATTCATGACCTTAAAGAACTTGAAATCGTCACTGAGTTATTGAATGAGGAAGTTGTTGATAATGATATTGATATCCGCTTTATAGAAACCAGATGTATCTTAAAGATTCTGTATACTCATATCAGAAATGTAATAGTGTCCATTGATGAAGAATTTTTTGAAGTTTATCTGGACCTTATGCATCCCCCTTTATTTTTCAAAGAAAATCGAGAAAACCGAATTTTTCGAAACCGAGGGCTTCGTTTTCGTTCGATTAGAAAAGAGAGTCGTACGCTTCCGTTTGGAGTAGACAGATTGGTGATTGGCAAGTCTAGCATTGTCCGTCTAAAATTCCATTATGTGGATGCATTTTACGAAATCTTAAGCTGTTTAAGATACCGCACTGACAAGATACCAATACATTTCATTAAAATGTTTGTTACATCTAGATTGCCACCTTCTGTACCGCCATCGAATTTCGGCCATTTTGGTTGTACATATATGTGGACAGCAATCGTCAATCGAACTTTTCTCATCCTTGAACAAGCTGCTGATATCAAAAGTTCATTAAACAAACTAGTAAGTTATTCTTTGCAAAGTAAAAATTGTTTGGAAAAGGTTCTGACTACATTGTTATTCTTGATAGATACTGGAGGATTCTTGAATTACTGGAATGTCATCGACAAGCTGTTCGCGTATCATGTTTCTATGCAGAAAGACGGCTCATTTAAAGACATCTGTGTTCCTGAGAAATGCCGTTTAATACGAAGAGCTATAGTAACTCCAACAAGAGTCATGCTGTTTCCCCCCGATTTAATGTGTGAAAATCGGATTCTAAGAAACTTTGATTCCGAGTTTTTCTTGAGAGTTACCTTCAGAGACGATGATTTTACTCAAATGAACTTTCGAATGTATGATGAATCTGTGTTTGAAACAGTAGTCACCAGGCCAGTGAACTCCGGAATACCGATTGGAGACAGACACTATCAATTGCTTGCATGGTCTAGTTCTCAGTTAAAGGAACATGGAGTTTCCATGTATGCCAAGGATTCCAAAGGCATAACAGCTCATGATATACGAAGATGGACAGAAATTAACCCGAGGACGACAATGAATATACCCAAATGCTTGGCCAGAATCGGACAGTGTTTCTCCCAGACGGAGGACACTCTGCAAATTCCATTAAATAATGCGTATGTTAGGTTTGAAAGGGATATTGAAGGAGGCTTTGACCCTTCTTCTGGGACGCCGTACGTCTTTTCAGATGGCATTGGTAGAATTTCAGAGAAATTAATTCAAAAGGTAAGTGAATAATTCTTTTTTTGTTGGCACATGCATAAACAATGAGTTCTCGTCCTTTTCTAAATATTTGAATTTCAGTTTTCGATATTTTTTAATCGCCCCTTCCCCATTCGAACAATTTTTGTAAATTCTGCACTTTCAATGAATTTTTAATTAATTTATATCAAAATATCTCAGGTGTTAAATATAGGCATTTGCCTATTTTTAAGTATGTTGTGTTATTTTTGTATTAAATAATGCATTTTCTTCTTATTTTGGTTTGTCTACTATTTAACACTTATGTGGTTCTTTCATGCTTTCGCCTCTCCCTAAAAGAACTCGAGCCTCAGGTTCAGAACAACAAACATAACGCTCTGTTTAATTTTCATTAAGTGCTAAAGCTCAGAGAATTCCATTTGCTACGTCTGCAGTTGCTATCATAAAATCAAAGTATCTCTTCAAAACCAATATGAAAAAGGAAGTGAGGATAGTTGTGTCCAGTTTAATTTCAAGATTCGAGAAAATGTGTAGTGATCAACATGCTTTGCCTGGTGACGTTTTCGTGCTGCAGCTACGGTTCCAGCGCCATTTATGCTTTCCCACTATGAAGATCACATTCTGATTAAAAAATGAGGTATTTCCCTTAGAAATTTGTCACTGTAACCGTAACTGTGAGATCTGAATTGTTATTTTTCACATCTTTCTTGAACGTATACTTTAAAATACCTGCAACCAAATTTTAATTTCTTTTCTTCGAACGGTATGATCTTTAGGGTTTTCTACATCGGCAGTAGTTGTTTTTTATAAACACCATGTGCATAATGACTAATAGTTGCGTCGCATATGATCGTATGATTTCGTCCTTTAGGTTAGAAAGACCTTCCGTCATAATAGAGAGTGCTGTGCTCTCCAAATCCGGTACAGTGGGTGCAAAGGCATGCTAGTGCTTGATCCAACATTACGGGGAGCTGATATTGTTTTCAGAGAAAGCATGAGAAAGTTCGATTGCCGAGGCCAAAGTCACACGAAGTTGGAAATCGTAAAGAAAAGTGGTCCGAGTATGAATTTTCTTTCTTTCTTTTCCCGTGATAGTGTTTATTGACTGGTATATTATGTGTTAATTGCGTAGTGTGACCGTACGTCCTGTTTTGAGAGGCATCATCCCGTTTTTAGGTGCCTATCCCGTTATCTCCAAGCGCAGTTTCGGGACGCTGAAATGTCCCGTCTTCCGAAAGGGAACACGGAAACAATTTAAAAAAAGCCCGAAAAAAATTGAAGGTAGCGCGGCGGGCATACGCAATGTGTCTACGTTCAGAGGTGGCCTAACGTCCAGGCATATTGGGCAACTGCCCATGGCGCCAAAGCGGGAGCTTGGAAAAATATTGTTTAATAGACATGAAAAACCGGAAAGGCAGCAAATAATTTCCCTCTTGTATTGGTGTTCTTTCCTCTTTTCCTGAACAATACCAAGACTAATGATTCTGAAGATTTTTCTGACTTTTGTCTGTCCGCCAAGTTGTCTCGTTGTTGGCGGTCCATGACCATGACCTGCGTCCACCGACTTCCCCATTGGGTTTAGAGTCTACAAGGATGGACGGGTGCGCTTTATTCCTGCGTACTGAGCTTTGGAAAGCATCTGCTTATTTCATGATTAGCTCCACTTACAGCGAGCCTTGAACCCAGGACCTCTTGAATATCTATCACGCGTCTTATCACTGGATTAAGGTTGATGGCGGTCGCTATAGCAACTGTTTATGTTAAGGAAGCTCCATTTCGAATAGGAAGAATCCGGTGGAAGTCAGGGTTTTATTTTATTCTGGCCGCCAGTTTGTGGTGGTAAAAAGAGTACATCATTTGTATACTTCTACTTACTCGAAATAGATTCTTCCTACAATAACCTGTTTCAATAGTTATTTCCGTACAATTTACCCCCTTTTTTAAAAAAAAATTTATAAATTAATTAAAAATCCAATTTGTAGCACTGCTTTTTGTTGTTGTAGTTAAATTCAAATTAATTTTAATGTTGCATCGAATTTTTCACTATCGTGCTTTTGCCAATTTTTAAAGTTATGATAAATAGAAAAATGCTTTCTTAGGGCAATAACTTCAAAACAGAATTTTCACTTCCGATTTTATGAACATGATAAATGTTTTTAGGGTGGCATTCTTTCTTTAAATTGCGTGATATAAAAGTCGTTACGTACAGAATGCATCGGCTGATGCAGTCAAGCCATACGAAGATAAGACAGACGAATCAAGTGTGAAATATTATGATATAATTTTTCTGCCAAATACGCAATTTTTTCAATTTTCAACCCATCCATTAGGTTAATAACAATTCTTCTATTTATAATCTACTAGCAGAACGCGCACGGCGTTGCCCGTGGAATCAGGACTTCAAAAACATGAAAAAAAAATCGCCCACAATGACACGAAAAAGTTTTGAAACAAAATCAAAACAAAAGATACACATTGATTTTCCCGCGATAATGACATGTAGAAAAGCAGTACAGAGTACGTTATTCCAAAACAATAATAAAAAAAAAATTGCAACGTGAAAATCTTTAATATACAGCAATGGTGTATCTAAGTTATGCTGATGCAATACAGTCTCAAACCACAGTACCGTGACGTTTCAAGGTCACGACAGTACCCCCTTCGTCACCCCCCTGGAGCTTGCGTGAAAAGCTATGGCACATTTTACGCAGATGGTAAAGAAACTCTTTTAGCTCATCACGAAAAAAATTCTCTCATAATTCAGCGAATTACGTTAGAAGTTCAAAGCCAACTTATCACCCATGTCAGAATCTTCCAGCACTGCTTAATTTACGACTAAACCCTTGCGTCCAACGAAATGATTTCAAATTATTCCTAGCAAAACATGCTAAAAATTGAGGAGAGAATAATTCCAACAGATGGCGCTAGCAGTAGGCAGGGAGAAACTCACCGTTCCGGAGAAAGAACTTCATTCGAAAAGAATTTTTTTAACCCTTTAAGAAAAAAAATTATTAAAAACGAACGGACAAAGATATTTTAACCGTTCTTGTTTTAAATGAGAGATAAATACCTCTGTTGTTACCATAAAAAAACTGAAAATCATAGGTTTATTAGAACGTTGGATGCGAGGGAAAAAACATTGACAGTTAAAAATATAAGGAGAAAGTGACAATTTTTAAAAAAATTCTCAAAATTCAGTAAATTACGTTAGAAATTCAAAACTAACTTCATCAGAACGGAAATCGCATGCTCTTTCCGATGGTGTATATATTTTTATCGTAAACTTATTCGTAACTATTCTATTGAGAAATTAGTGCGGAAAATCAACCAAAACAACACAAAACATTAAATAAAAAAAATTCTAGATTAAAATTTAAAATTTCGGCTTCGAGGTGCATTCAGTCACCATTACGACTATCTGTGTGCCAAATTTCATGGCTGTAAGTGCGATAGATTCGTCTGGACATCGCAGACAAACACACACACACACACACACACGCACGCACACAAACATTGCCTTTTATAAGTATAGACATAGCAGTATAGCTTTTTAAAATAACGAAATCATTTGGAAAAATCGCAAATACAGGTAAACCCCGATTAACAAAACTCGGATTAACCGAAACCCGGGTTATCCGAAATTTGTCGGAAATCGCAAATCCGGAAAACACGTACTGTACTACACGGAAATAATCGCGAAGGCGAGACTTTTTTTGCAACGATATCCCCACTTTTTTATTTTAATCCTTCCCCCAAAGGTTAGTGTTTAATTTTAGAAGTTAAAATTAATATTAATGGGTATTAACAATATTAATGACGAGATTGTTTACCTATGCCTATGAAGAGCATTGCGCCCGAACAAGCCGGTGCGAATATTGCTCCCGACGGAGAGTTAACTTTGATAAAGAACATAAGTGTAGCCTACAAAGAGAGTTTTGAATTCGCCTTACACTTAAAACATTTCAGAATTACATACTGTAATTAGATATATAATAATAATAGACGTTCATGGCTTAACCGAAAACATCGTTATCCGAAACGGCTCCCCCTCTTTTGTTCTGTTAACCGGGATTGTAACCGTAACTATACTCAGGTGTCAAGTCATGTCGCTTCAGCTAGAGAATGTGGCCGTAGAGCCATTTCCAGAAGAGCAGAAGCTCAACTAGCAAGTGTTGTTTGCAGGATTTAAATGTTGCGAGTCAGAAAATCAGCAGCGGTAATAGATAAATCAAAGGTTTTTCGCGAAAGGTGAAATAGCGTCAAGATTGAACTCGCACCTCGTAAAAAATTGCACTTTCTTTTGATGCTTGACAACATGAAACAATAAGTAAAGAAATTGTTAAGTGGTAAATCTGACAGGACAATTGTATAAGAAGACTTTGGCTGAAGAACCAGATCGACATATTTTTGACACGTAAAACCCATATAGTGGCTCTGGGAGAGATATACAGTCGGACCTCTATTTAACGAACCTCTGTTTTGCGAATTTCTCTATTTTGCGAACTTTTTCTTGGAACCAAGAACATTTTGCGAATTTCTTCGTAAAATAACCTCCAAATAGCGAAGCGCATTCTCTATTTAACGAACTTTTTCTTGTGATCCAATATTTTTTTTCTCCCTATTTCTCAAAATATTTCTAAAGATTTCAAACTTATTCTTTCTTTTAACACATTTTATGGTGATCAATGACCTTGAAGCTGGAAAATGTCAAAGCGAAAGTGCTTGAGCATCAAAGAAAAAAATGTAATTCTTCAAGAGGTAGATAAAGGCGTGAAAAAAAGGATATTGCTTTAAAATTTGGTATTCCTCCAAACCGCTTATCAACCATAATAAAAAAAATTGCGATAAGATACAAAATTATGATTCATCGAATTCTTGTTCAAAACGTTTAAAAGCATGTGTCTATGAAGATGTGGATGAGGCAGTTTTGAATTGGACAGTGTGAAAAATAAAAACAATACTGCAATGAATTGCGATGAAGACGAAGATGATGAAGATGGAAATGATCATGATGCAGAAATCAACAAACCTTCGTATGATGAAATGCTAAAATTCATTAATATTAATATAAAATTATTTTTTAAATTGAAAATACCGTGTATTCCCGGACAATGGTTTATTTTATTCTTGTTTTCCTTGCAGATTTCTTTTTGATAGGTAAAATATATAAAACAAATAGATATTAATTTACAAAATAAAGATGTGATTAATTACTTTTTTAATAATAATATTTAGTGTTTATGAATTTAAAATCTGTTTTGTGTATTTTAAAAGGTGAATCTCTATTTAACGAATTTTCCATATAACGAACTTTTTTTCTGGATTTATCGACTTCGTTAAATAGAGGTCCGACTGTAGTATTATCAATAATAAGGTTTATGGACAAAAACTTCATAGATGAGAAAAGTATTAAAGTTTTTGGTTGTGATGATACCGGAACAAATACTGGGGCCTCCAATGGATCAATTGAATTGTTCAAAAATGCTTTAAAACATCCATTAGAAGCAGTGGTTTGTTTGTTTCATTTATTTTTAGAAGATGATCTTAAGATTCTTTCAACTCTACGGAGAAATGCTTTTATGGTACTCTTTGTAGGCTACACTTACGTTCTTTGTCAAAGTTAACCCTCCGTCGGGAGCAATATTTGCACCGGCTCGTTCCGGCGCAATGTTCCTGATAGGCATAGCTAAACAATCTCGTAATTAATATTGTTAATACCCATTAATATTAATTTTAACATTCTAAAATTAATCACCGACCTTCTTAGAAAGGCTTAAAATAAAAAAAGTGGGGATATGGTTGCAAAAAAGTCTCGCCTTCGCGATTATTTCCGTGTAGTACAGTACGTGTTTTCTGGATTTGCGATTTCTGACGAATTTCGGATAACCACGGTTTCGGTTATCCCGAGTTTTGTTAATCGGGTTTTACCTGTATTTGCGATTTCTCCAAATGATTTCGCTATTTCAAAAAGCTATGCTGCTATATAGACTATAAATAGAAGAATTGTTATTAATCTAAAGGATGGGTTGAAAATTGAAAAAATTGGCAGAAAAACTTAATTTGGCAGAAAAATTAAGGTTTTTATGTAGATTCCGAGAGACCTAAATTTTACATGACAGTTATAATATTTTTTACTGTTAATTAACGTGCTAAAATTCACATGTTTGTACTTAAATAGAAAGCAACTTTTTGTTTTCATATTAAAAAAAAAATTGAAAATGTACGTTTTTGACAACAAAAAAAATTCAAACGTTAAGCCCATTCCGGGTGACCTAAATATTTTTCAATTTGGCGAAAACTTTTTTTGGTAAATATGTGACCGTAATGACAACATTTTGTCGACTTAGAATTTTGAATTTCAAAAAAAAAAAAAAAAAGAGTGTTTCGTGATGCACCCTAATGCGCAGTCGCCCACCGCGCATCCCCACCGTCTACCATTTGTCTGCCTGTTTAGCGGCTCAGTTGGAGAGAAAACGGTCCTCGCAGATATTTCTGAAACTTGTATTTTAGTGTTTGCATTTATATTGTACATAGTTCCATGTCAACCGACATCTGTTTTGAATTAAATGAAAATGATAAATCGAAAAATACGATTTTTACGTAGTTTTTCGACGACACGTAGTTTTCACTTTAATATAGTGGACCGACTGTTGCCTGATGGACAAATCTAAAATATTCTGGCTGGTGTGGTGAGGAATTTGGAAAGGAGGGATACCAACTCAGGTGTCATCCTCGTCATCTGACCGCAGTTCAAGATTACGCGGTCCGTTCCAAAATAGCCCTCGTGTTTCTTCGCAACGGAATATTAAAATATAACTAAACTAAAATATTCTGTGTTTATATCCTCCTTCTGTTTTTCAGTTCCTCTGCGATTAAATAGACCTCTGGTTGCCATACTTCACGATTTAGGAGTGAACCCTAGAGTGTTCTTGCGATTGCAAGAGGTCATGTTACAGAATCTAATCGACATGCTCTTGGACGAAGAAAAAGCTGCGAACTACTTGAACTTTCGCACTCCTTTCTCAATCTTCAAATTTAAAGAATTAACTGCCTCCGGCATCTGTTTGACCCAGGAACCATTTTTCAGAACTCTCTTGTTATCCCTGCACAGATATTATATAGGTTTGTAAGCAGTTTCTTATTGATTCATTTATATAATTTAATGGACTCGATGTATTACTTTATAGTGTATAATTTTTATTATGCAGGATGCTTTTGAAAAATGTGTATTTACTTTGAATAATTGTTACATAAAGAATTAAAACATTCATGAAAGTTTCATTACCTAGATTAATAAATACAAATGCAGAATCTTGACAGCTTTCAAAAGTTTGATTATTCTAATGAATTAATATAATAATTTTAATTTTTTAAATAATTGCAATTTTTTAAGAACAATACTTTTACATTAATAATGGCGCAAAAAATCGTCGTAATTGCAGCTGCAGGGCAAATAATTGTCTCCGTTTGACAATTGACAAAAGTCTAATACATGAAACATTATGTTTATAGCTGAAGACCAGCTTCGATGTGTCCAAATGCATTTTGCATGCTTAGAACCGTTTTGCAATTTAATTGTATGGTTTTTTAGCAGAGCCTGGGGAATAAAGGAAAACAGTTCGAACCCTTTCCGGTAATTGACAAAATTCTATATTTGCATAAATTAATTTGAGTTATGAAACTTTGAAGCATGCTAATTATTATTTATGTAATAATTATTTAAAGTGCGTTTACATTTTTTGGAACACCCTGTATAATTTAATGAAGTAAATTTATTCTCACCTGATACACTTGAAGTGCGCCAAGGCAATTTCATTCAGAAATCCATTACACATCTTGTAAGAGAGAGAGAAAAAAAGGAGGGCTTCACACCGTACGATAACGTGCAGTTAAGTGCTAAAAAGGCATGCGTATGTAGATTTACTATGTGGCTATGAATAGACTCGCTCTTGTCAAACCTTTGTCAACTTCTTTGTTATATAATTAGGTAGCGGTGACAGGTGTCTGGTGATAACCAAGAGAGGTTGCCCCCTCGGGAAATGTGATTTATCTTCCATTTCATGCCCATGATACTGCTTAAAGCTGGGCATTCACGAGAAAGAAAGGCTAAGCCATTTGTCCCAACAAGTGGTTTGTATTCCACTCATTTTAGTCGAAAAATTAGGCAAAACATTCACCGATGTCCCAAAGTTTGTTTTGAGACAAGGTTCAAAATCACAGAATTCCTCTCACCCTTCACTCCTCCTCCCCTACACGGGGGATTTCGAATTTCATTTCTAGCCTCGATGCGAGGTGCCAATGTAGGCAGATCCTTTGTTCTCCCGCTAGCCTCGCATCGAGGTCCCAGATTGGAGGGATGGAGTTTGGGTTTGAGTTCTTTTGAATTCCACCACTTCGAATCCTTTTGCTCAAATTTCATAGGTTTTCGACCTCGACGATAGGTTTTTCCTTCCCGTGTTCCAAAAATTCCAGTTTGGAACAGCGGTGAATGGCCCGCTTAACACGTTCACGCCGTCGTGTGCCACCGGTGGTTCACACCTGGATCTCCCATCGGGCGGCGTGTGCCACTAGTGGCTCACTCCTGGATCTCTCATCGGGCGGCGAATTAGTTCAGCGCCGCCCTATGAGGCGAGGCGCTCTCAGGATTACCACCTATGTCTATTCTGTTGTTTAATTCGAGATATTTATATATCTTGTATAGTTTGTTTTCACTATGATGTATCTGGTTGTCTTTGCTGTTTCTCTTTTGCTTTTGCATCTGGGTTATATTGGTGATTAATTTTTTGATCATCTTGTATTCTTACTGGGACTTTGGGGTCTTTGACCTTACACCCTACCCACGGGGTGTGTAAATATGTTCATGTATTGCTCGTTGTGTAGTGTTTTTTGTTTGTTTCGCCTGTTTTGATGTGGGCAGTTTTCTGTTGTTAGCGCGTTTCCTAATTGGGTGATGTTAATTAGTTTAGTTTTATGTATGTTTGTTATATTGGTTTGTATTAACTATTGTATTTTTGCATTCACACCCAATTGGTGTTTTGTACCATTTTCTTGGAAAGAATAAATGCTGTCTTGGGGCTGGGTGCACGGTGTTCCTCCTGAGGCTGGGTGGCTCTCCTTCCCCGGCAGTCCTTGCCAAGGCCTTACACCTTTGCGGGTAGGCCGGCTGCCGTGGGTCAGGTAGGTAGGTAGGATTACCGCCTGGAGGAAAGAAACGTAATTTTCAGAGCCGGAGAGAACGTGTTAAATAACCTTAAAGTTATGGTTTCAGGGGCATGGAGTGGTGTTATATGGCTATGACGTCACGCGAATTTTTCATTGCAGATGCATCTATCATTCAAATGTTGAATGCGAAGTCGCTATTGCAAGCAACTTATTTTTGCAATTATTTAAAGCAAGTTAATTATGCCATTACCTTTTGTTTTCATGTATTTATTTTGGTTGCCTACTATCATCATTATAAGTAACATCCACATCCTTATGAGATCGATTCGTGTCTTTTTTTGCTTGTGCTTGTGTGCTTGTTTGCAACACGTATACAGGTGAGCAAATGATTTTGTTTACTAAGCCATATAAAGAAAAGAAAATCCATTTTCTCTCTCAAATATACCGCAATATTTAAAGAAAATATTGTAATCGTCAAAAAATTAGAACTCGTTTTTGTGCACTTCGGTTTTAAACCTCACTGAGTCGAAAAACGCATTTTTGATATTATGTTTGCTTGCCTGTTTGTCTATTACTGAAAAACAGAAAGAGTTGGACAGATAAAATCTGGACGTAATTTTACACCTAAACTTACCCATTTTACACCTTACTTCGTTTGGCGCAGGTTGAAAGAAGTTCATGTCCGTGTGCTATGAATGGAGTAACTCAAAGAAACTCAACAGGTTAGATAAATGAAAGATTGGCAGTGGCCCAAAGCTACTGAAACGGTCCTTTTTTAGTCACATAATACTCAATACTATTCATAAAAAACTTTACAAATATATAATAGAAGGTTGCATTTGGACAATTTTCAATGTGCAGTGATGGAGAGTGATTTTAATTAAAATTACTATTTTTAGTTTATTTATCTTCTAAAAATGTAAATAATTTTTTATTAAATACAATTAAGTAAGAAAAAAACAGCAAAATTGTCAGTGGTCCAATTAACCCAATTGGACCACTGTTCTCAATGGTCAACAATTTCTCTAAGCAGCACATAAGGCAAAACTATTTTTTGAATCTCAAATTTCCCCAGGACACATAGTATGAACTCCAGGTGACATTTACGCACTATATCATTCTTCTTGGTCCTCACATCTGATGCGAAACTATGTAAGAGTAGTTTTTGTTTTTTTTGGATATCATTTGATGTTAGTTAATGTTCTTTCATGGTTTCTTTTTTTATTTGCTTTGGCTTATTCACTTTCAATTGAGGATCATTAGTTAGTGTAACTGGTTTTCGTTATTCCTCTAGTTCGAGATAATTGTCTTAGTGATTTAAGTCCAATTTAGACAACTGTTTGCGATTCAATCTAGGACACTTTTGGTCAACAACAACAAAAAATTTCCTCTAACGTTATTTTTAAACTATTTTAATAAAATTATTAAGTAAATTGTAGCCCAACAAATTTCCTATCTGAGGATGTAATACTTTTGTTACGTACTTTATAATACATATGGATCTATTGGTCTTTTGTTAAAATATTTATTGATGATCTCTAAATCTAAACACTTGTTCTCTAACTGTAACCACGAGCGCTTTCTCTTAAAAGGATATTTAAACCTAATTTAAATCGTTTATTATATTTCGCTTCTTTTACGGACCAAATATTTAGTAGAATTGAAGTTATGATACCGATCAATCTTGGCGCCAGTCAAATTCTGAACTCTCCTAATATTAATAAACTGCCCAACATAAAAATAAAGTTGAACACAAGAATAATAATGTGAAAGAAGCGTTAAAATAAAATGCCAAAAACACAATAATTTCCGTAAAGTTGTAACAGGATGCAGCATGCTCCTAAATGAAGTAATCATCAGGGCCGGATTTTACCCTGTAAGATCTTGGGTGATACAAGTTTCGGGGCCCATTTTCCCCTCCCCAACTTTAAAACCAGATATTTTTATTGATTTTAATTTAATCATCAGTAACAGCTTTAAAGTAACAAACGTTGTGACTAGCTCAAATGTCAAAACATTTATTACGAGTCACCTTAATGAGAGTTGGTTTTAGCACTAGCTTATAAAAAAAAAAATTTTAATTCAAAAGTAATTTCAAATAAAAAAGCAAAAAAATACATTTTTTCAAAGAAAATACAAATATTTTAATACAAAGTTTCCAGTCGAAATTGGAGCAAAACTGATCTGCAAACAAGAAAACAAACATGAAGAAAAAATCATAACAATGATGTTCTAAAATTTAAACGATGCTTGATTTCAATTTGAATAAGTTAACTCGACCCTTGTAAAACAAATGAAAGCACAAAGTAAATCACCCAGAAAATACCTGAAAAAAAATTATCAAGGCGAGGGCCTTCAAAATTAGACTGCCTCTAGCAGTTGCCTACTTTGTCTATTGATAACCTACAGGTGATCTTCGTAAAATTTTCTGTCTTCTTCTCTGAGCGTAAATGCAATGCACACACCCGCGGGATGAAGCATCATCACTTATCCACTAAACATGCATATTTTACATCGCATCGAAGTTTCGCTAGGAAGCTAACATTTATCGGCCGCTTATATGGCTGTGGTGAGGAGAAGAATATGACGTAACGACCATGAACTCAACGAGGCCAATAGCGACCTACAACCGATCCCAATCAGGCATCCCTTGCGTACGTTAACACGCCGTTTTCACATAGCACTAAATGTCTGCTGAGAAGCTAAATTATATTGAAAGGAAGGCGCTTCAATAAGAAATCCATTCTGTCACCGTCCGTAGGACAAAGCAAATGAGATCGCTTTTCTGAAACTTTTCAAGAGAAAAATGTAACACACAACTATACAACGTATGAAAAACTATTTGCTTACTGAACACTGCTTCACTTACTTCGATTGAATGCACGCCCTGAAAATTGGTATGTGGTCTTGATGCAAATCGCAGAAATTTTGGAAATCCATAAACAGAAATCTATCTTCCATCCTCATGCGTATGATCATGATCACTCAAAACCCTACGAGAAAAGGTGTATCTTGTGGAAGTATACCAGAAAGTCGTGAGAGAACACTGCGCTGGATTAAAATCGTTTATGTATAGATTCGTCTTCCACGCATTCAGGCCTCACCGAAACCTGAATGCGTGCTAGAAACTACTGAAACAATTTTTTGACGAAATCGGAATGAGAAACAAGGCAAAGGATTTCTTTCTAGCATATAAAATGCATATTTGGATCACATTATCGTCCACTCCAACAACATAACGTGTAAAGCAGCGGTTCCCGACCTTTTTTCCCTCTCGTTTCCCTTGATTGTTTTTTAGTACCTCCCTATTATCCATACTCCCTCACCATTCATCCTCACAATAGATTTTTACTAGCACCATGTTAAGCATAGGTTAACTTAACAGTCAAAACGATTTCATTTGTTTTAATTATTTGTAGGATTCATTTTTGATTTTTTTTTTTATAATGGCTCCTATACCATGTCAAAGCAAAACGAAACATCACTTGAGTAATGGATCACTGAATAATTTATGATTTCTTATATAAGTTAATAATTCATTTCACTTGTAATTAAGTCTAAAAGCTCACTTCGTAACATGATGATCAACTATGGAAGTGGAAGGCAATTTCAATACGATTCTTGAGCTTCTTTCATGGAGCTGAGTTTTTATTTGGTTTTTTAATGAAGACAGATATAATCTCATCCTAAATTTCTGTTATAATTGCTACTTATAAGTCTAAATGGGTGTCCGAGTAAAGTAACCAAAACTAATACATAATTTCAAGAAATACTCATTAAATTTTTTTTTAAACTTATTTTAAATAAAAAGGACATCTCAATATATTTTTTAAATCAATACAGTTTAGGATGTTGCATGTTAAGTATCACGACGAATGCCTAAGGAATCAGTTTCTCATTTGTATCTTAGTGTCAAATCCAGAGGTTGATTAGACGAACTGTTATGAGTATGCATCTTCAACTCATCCTACAGTTCTTTTTTTTTCTTACACACCTTTTTATTGAATCACTTCAAAACAGTCATGAACTAAGTAGTCAGGACCTGGCAGGCAGTTGATAGACCCACTTCTGATCAGAACATCCAAATGTTAAAACGCGGTACGATGATTGATGCGTTGGGCGCCTTCTATTGGAACAGGAAAGCGCTCGGAATTTGTAGGAAACCTTGGTTTTCCAGCATATCAAGATAAGTCATGTCCCATACTTATGCGACTCCACGATCATCGCTTTATCGGAATTTCGATTGTGCACATAGCACCCGTCTGGACTTCTATCGCAAAAATCAACCCAGTATGTCCAGATTCACAGGAGGGAGATATATTTACATTCTAATAGGTTAAGCATTCAATTTAACGCATATAACTTTGGATATCTTTATTGACACCCTGTATAAAACTCACATCAGTCTTGTACATCAGTATTATTTAGACATTAACATCAGTACTACTAATTAACATACTACTTCAATATAAAATAAATTTTCAGACATAATCAAAGAACCTTCAACATAGTGATGTTGACCCTAGACCTTAGGAAGAACTTATGTTTGAGTGTGATGCTCGTCGAGCAGGAATACTGCAGGTAGGACCCAGGTATTTACATATTCAACCTGACGTTGCGTTGGGAGGAACGACTCTGACGACCAGATTCTGAAAGGAGAGTGGTAACATAATTTTTAAAAAAAGTCCTTATTTCAGAGAAGAGTACCGTGTCATAGCTGTTATTGCGATCTGGAGCCTTTAATCTTTGCTGAAATTGTCTCTTACTCTAAATTCAAAACGCCTGCAGGTGCAGCACAATCATTTACGTGAACTAATAATGAATACGTTTTCTGTCCGATACATTTTTTCAGCCTCGAAAAATTTTCTGTTTGCCAACTGGCACGGATCTATTTTGGCAAAATACTTCAATTACCAGTCTTCACACTCTAATTATACATTTGCACTTATCCCTGTATTTCTTGAGCCCTTTTTTTTTAAATCTCTTTATCTTGGAAATACTAATACAGAATATTAATCAAACTTCTTGTTTTAATAATTCTTGTACAATTACAAACTTAATTTTTCATAAATTCAATATTTGAGAGGATTACAAGTTATCAAATGGTATGCGAAGTACTCAAGAAACTCTATTCCCAAACCCATTCTCATTTGAAAAAATGTTCCATGCCTTTCTTAACACTTCTGCTTGGTGCTGATATCCATATTACAAAATTTAACCTGGATCATTTTTGTGTGATGTTTCTGTTTCTTGGAATAATGGCATAGGATTTTCCAGAAAAATAGATATCTATTTCACGTAGATAACACCGAGACAGACAATACACATAACAAAGATGGGTGCAGTCGCATAAAAATATCCCATATAGTCGACAATGGAAATGTCTTTACCAGCCAATTGAATCACTTGTGACCGACTAGGGTTTCACGTCTACTTTGATTGGCGCGAGAACGAGTTTCATACTTCATCGAGTTTTCAAAACACTATTCCATCCTTTTTTACAATTAACAAGCTAATAATAAATTATTTTCAGAACTTTAAAGTACCTCAGAAGATTCATTCTACTTTACGTCCACGCATACACAATAAAAAAAACCTGCTAAAAGTAAATGTTTCATCCATATAACAGATTCGTCTTCAGTCTCGTATCGAAACAGAAAAAAACTTTCACAGAAGCATTTCTCGCCATTAAAACGAAAGTAATCGCTAATATTGTGCGATTGAAAACACTCCTATAAGCGTCTATATTGGGACGGTTTTGTAATGTGCAGTACGAATCGCACGAGGAGCCGTAGAACTATTCACAAAAACCAAAAAAAGGCAAAAAATCAACCCTGCACTAGGAAGGAAGGGATCACGCAAGCGTTTATAACTCATGCCAAGGTATCCGAAACATTTACAATTTGTCTGTTAAGGCTTATGAGCGGATTACCATGAGGGGATCGGTTACATGTCTGAGATCTGTCATTCTTTATGATTACGATTGATTTAATCTCAAAAATGACCTTTTTAAGGAGTTCTGGCGGAAAAGATGTATTCTCATTTAAACCTATATTAGATGTACCGTATCTCTTGATCATCATTAGGCAATAAAGGCTAAACATTTGCAAGGTGATACATTGGAAAAAGACTGATTAATGCGCAGAGAATTATGCTGTAGCAATTACTACCTGTGGATTTTCTTATCGCTTTCGGAACTATTCTCATTTTCAGCTTATGGTCTGCAATTTGAGTTTGAGATAGAAGTCGCTCTTAAGGGACTTGATCGAAAACAATCAAAAGCATGTGGTCACGTTGACATGAGAGCAGTGAAAAAGATTAAAACGAAAGCCAGACCGACAGGCACATAAAACATGCGATTCATTTACCTTATCCCAGCAAGGTGATTACGCCTTCATGAGCGGTTTCTAGAGATCTTTCCGTTTGCGACATCAGCTTTTCGATGGTGAAAATAAATTGCCTTATTTTCAAAGTTCCACAAACTTATTTTTGATTAGTGATGAACGGATACAGAGAACGTATTTATTCATCGTGTTTCCTTCAGGATAGCTACCCTGTCGAAATATGCATTTTGTCATCGTTCTGCAAAGAATGTAAATTGAGGATTCCTTACCACACTTTTGCCGCCCTCTTCAGTGCCTTCGTCAATGCACTTCCTCGCAGCTTGAGCAATCCTTTCCCTGCAACGTTGTTCATCCGGGGGGAAAAGTCGCATGAGGCGAGAGAGATAAGAAGAATAAGCTGCTTATTGGAAATAATGGAATGTGATGTTTTGACCAAGAACAAGAACGCGTCGTCCCTTAACCCTTATCCGTGATCATTCTGTCACTGAACGGTTTCCTTGTTGGGCAAGACACGGTAATTATATTTAAAATAAACAGATATTTACATTGATATACAATTTCAATGTTTACTGTTCTTTTCTTTCTTGTTGAATACGAGACGATTTTAGAGACACGAATGGTCTCTCATTGAGTACAATCACCAATCATATTTTGCACAAGTTTCGAAAGGAGGCTTTATTTGAAGGGGGTCAGTCATTTGGACCTTATTGGTTGAGCTCGCAGCATAGTGAGGCTGGGGGGGGGGGGGGGGGGGTCGGGAAGAAATTTCATAGGACACCTGTGGTAACTTCATCATGATGGAAGCACCTAACCCGGCTTTCCAACGCGACGAGAAATTCTGAGGAATGCCTGTAATCGCGAGCTACTCGCATGTGTGTGCAATTTGAACTGGATGAAACCTGTTGTGACTAGTCTGATTCTCTTCTACATTTTGCTAGTTCTGCGGGGAAATAGCATAATCATTTTATTTGAAATTTTTTTAAAGATCGGGTGCATTTTAATGTTGTATTTTAATTCCCTCTTTTTTTCAGTCAACTTGCGTTTTCTTTACTTCGAATTTCTTTGAAGGAAAGCAAATCTTTCAAAAATAACACGACAAAATGATTGAACTTTGAATATACTGTAGAACTCCCGGAACTCTCTCCGTTCAAATAGTATTATATTTGGTTTGTTATTATTATTTTTTTTTATGTTGTGTTATGTGTGTTTGAAAGGTGCGTCTATATAGCTTAATCACTTTTTTATTTGTGTATTTATCCTTAAGGTACAGTCGTGGTGACGAAGTTTCCTTGTGTTCATCCTGGCGAATGTCCGCAAATTTACTGCTATCGATGTTCTCCAATTGCATCATATTGTGGCAGATTGCATAGTATTCCATAGAAGATTCTAAACACATCCGGATGAAATGGCGGGTAAGTGACGACTGGGATTTTGAGGTAAGAATGAATGCATGTCAAGTTATTCCAGGTAAATATTTTTTACCCAAAACTTCTAAAAATTGTTTTTTTGCCTTTATTGATAATGTTAGTATGAAAACTTAAACAAATCTCGAGAAAATATCGGCTCTGTGCGCTGAAGGTATTATGATATTCCTCAACTGGATTTTTAAATATATCAAGGAAAAACAATAACCATTTTCCAAAAGCAATAAAATAGATTTAAAAAATAACTAAATATCGTGTAACGTAACGGTTCTAATATTTTGTGGGGGGACCTAACATCTCATTTTGGTTTTAATAGTGGCCTTTTTCAAATATTTTATGTTTTACTCCCGTATAATAAATTTTTTTGAAACTAAACCATTTCTTTATAATTGGATCTTTTAGTTTGAGGACTAAGATATTCATGAAACTTTTTCTTTATGTTTAATTAACTTAAAACGGTTCAATATTTAGGTAAGATTTTTTTACTGAAACTTATTGTCCTAAGATCAGCAACCTTATTAGATGAGGCAGTTTCTTGCTTATTAGACTTGAAACGGTCTTTCTTTAGAAGTTCTATGGTTTTATCCAGATAAGAAGTGCTGATCTCTGCTATTTGGTCAAATTACAGGCCCTAATACCAAAATTTTAAAAACATTTCACTTTTGATTGTAGAAATATTTTCAAATTTTAATGAAAAAATTTAAGATTAATAAAACTGGGTTTTATTATTTATCTTTAAAAATGTCAATAACATGTATATTTGAAATACATTTAATACCTTAATTCAATAATAAGAAATGAAAAAACCCTCTTAATTTTGGTTGGCTATAAATAAAATGACATTGCAAGAACATGGCAATGGCAAACAAAAAAAAATTTAATGGTAAAATTAAAATTATAGGAATAAATTCCTCTCTATTTTGATCTTTTTTTTAAAAAAAAACTTCTAATAGGTAGGATGGAGTGTCCACTTAATTGGTGGGGGATTTAATGCGGAAACATTTCCAAGGTTCGCAAATTTAGCAAGTAAATATCTTTAGCACTACAAGCATTATATAATGACCATTTACTTTCTAAACTGGTAATATATGAAAACATATAGAGCAGACTTCCATAAATGATATGCAACATTATTAAATACACACCTCTACTATGCAACTTAACCCTTTCGAAGGCCGTGGGAAGTATTCTTCTCCACCAAATTCCTAATTTTAAGGTTGACCGTAAGGTTCTCGGCACATTTTTTGGACGCAACAAAAAACCTAGATGTTCAATTTCTATGTCAGGCCATAACGAAATTTCTTGTTTGGTAATTAAAGAGTAATTAATAAATTAATTTACCAAAAAAGTGTCATACCATAAGCTAAATAATTTCGTCTCTTAATTTATCTCATCCACAAAGTTATTTTATTAAACCACTGGTAAGAACAAAATGGCACTTTAAGGGTTAAATTCATATAAATGTTTGATTTTTATTATAATAAATGTAATGATCATGTTCTGCAATATTCTTTATTAAATATATTTAAAACAGCATTTTTTAAAGAAACAATTTATCCTAAAATTTATTTTTTGCCGAATATCGGTTTTTAGCATTCATCAACAAAAACAAAAACATAGACTTCCTCTGAGAAAATACTGAAAAATTATTGTTCTTGCATCACTGAATTTCAGGCTTTGCTATGATAAATTATATGTGCCTTTATTAAATATACGCATGTGCTAATACAATTTAAATTGGTAAATGTTAGAAGATCTTTTGAGTAATAAATGTACTGAAAATGTAATTCTGCAATATTCTTTTTTTTTAAATATTGTTATTTAAAGGTTTATTTTAAAAAAATTATTATCCTGAATATAATCGATTAAGATATCACTTGGTGGCCAGCCGAATAAACCGGCAAGGGCGCTGAATACCGAATAGTTGCCGAATATTTCTGGTACATCCTACTTATCACTGGGCACGACAGTTCTAATACATAGTCTCATGCTACGTCAGGGCCGAGGTGGCCCTGAGTGGTAGATCTTGGCCTCTGGGCCAGCTCTAGGTTTTAAACCCGACTCCAGCAAAGATCCGCCGTGAATGCCGGGCCTGGTGCATGCCAAACTGTCCGTAGGTTATAGTCCATTACCATTAGACCGAGAAAATGGCAGAAAATAGGGAAAAAAAATTTGCCATAGTTTTTGAAACTTTGGTCCAAATACTTATTTGACCTCCAAGGATATCCAGAACGAAAAGTTTCCATCTCTCAGGGGGCTTCCCCTCTAGGGGGCAACTGAAGTAAGTGGGGGTGTTTGTTCACAGTTTTCCTAAGATCTCATCAACCCTACATTCAATGTTAAAAATGATACAATTGAAAGACGTAGAGCATAAATTGCGTCGACTGAGTACCAACACCATATATTTTGGTGCAGTAATTTTGATTATAAACCCTCGTCAAAGTTGCAATGTTTTTCAATTTTCAAAAGAATTCATTATTCTTACAAAGAAGACGCGTCAATCAGAGATTCTATGTAAATAAAGTTTGTATGTATAAGTATTCTTTTATGAGCACATAAATATGTCGGTGCAACAATACCAGAGTGCTAGTGTGGTGTGGAAGTTGGGAGAGGTGTACAACTAGTCCATTTGCAATGAGGACCAAAAATGACAATTAAGAGAAAATTCATAAATTTTTGAAACTTGGTCAAATACTCTTCTGACATCAAGGAAGCAGAGCAAATGAGTTTCTAACCCTGAGGGGGGGGATTTCCCCCTCGAACTTGCAAAACCATCGAAACACACAATGATCGTACCCAGCTTATTAGCAATAATTAACATTGCTTATTTTTTCCGCTGCAATAAAATTATTTTCATAATATTCTAGTATAGCAACTTTCATTGCTGGCCATGTTTCGCAATATCTTTGATACAGTTCCAGAGCGACATTTGGTAACTCTGACAATCTTTACTTCGTTCTTGATACTGGAGACTCTCTTATATTCATCTTGGTAGTATATTTCAAAAGCAAGAGACTTTTGGTGATGTTTACACCACATATATATCTTATATCAAAAGAAAAGTATCAGAATCATTTTTAATAAGCACGGAGATTCTCACAGCTCTCCGAGACAATTTCCTAAACAATCTTGCAAATAAGAGTGTTTCATTTCGCAAACTTTGTAGCAACAGATGATGCTTGGAAATGTACATATTGTGAAGACCACTATAGAACATACGAGAAGATTAGCTCAACTGTTGTAGTGGCCAAAATGTTGATGTTCTTGTTTTACTTAATGCTCTTACTCCAGATTATATGGTTATTCTCCGCTGAAAGAGGGTAAAGGTAAAATCAAAGATAGGTTCTATAGCTCTAATGATCTGCGGAACTTTAATCTAGTGATCGAATGCAAAAATCCATTCTCTTCCTCCCATACGATTATTGGTTTGTAACACAACTTCGGGGTTCTACTATGGAAAAGGAAAACTACCAGCAGTGCAATTGTTCAGCCACAGTAAATACTTGCAAAATATCTCTGAGAACTTTAATAACCCTAAAAATCAACTTATACTGAGGGTGAAGAGGCAGGAGAGGTTTATCCATCGCATTGTACAACAACACGAAGAGGTATCTTGAATAGATGGGGTATGATTGTTTCAATAAACTAGTAGGTCCAAGCAAGTTCTGCTTTATTCTTTTCTCCAGAAGTGCCACCCAACCACAGAAAGCGCTGCATATCAGCGTCATGCACATTCCACCAGCAAACACGGCAGGACAGTGCTTGAACCCATCCAGCTGGGGATGGAAGTAGTGAGCAAGTGCGTTGACGACCATATACACTATAAGGACCGGCGCCAGCTAAAATAGTGTCTCTAATTACTTATTGATGGATGTAATAAAGGCGTGGAAATACAAATGTGTCCAGAACTAACCTGCGTTGTACTACTTTGTACAAGAACTGTCGAGGCCAAAACTGCATTAATACCAAAGCAATAGACATCGTCGAAGAAGAGGGGCGAAGAGATAATGATATCATATAAGTAAGCAGAAGCAATTGCATTGGTGTAGATATTTGGGTATACATATACGGGTACATTTACTGTGGTTGAACAATTTTTGATGGTAGTTTTCCTTTCCATGACCCTGGTTGATGATTTACAACACTAATCGTATGAAGGAAGAGAATAGTTTTTGCATTCGATCACGAGATTAGGTACTGTAGATCATTAGAGCTATAGAACCTATCTTCGATTTTACCTTTACCCTCACTTTCAGCATGAGAATATCCATATAGTCTGGGTAAGAGCATTAAGTAATACAAGAACTTTTATCAACATTTTATTGAGTACAACAACTTGTTTCTTAATCTTCTCATTATATAGCGGTCTTCACAATATGTACATCAGCATCATCTGTTGATACAAAGTTTGCGAAATGAAACACTCCTTATTTACAAGATTGCTTAGAAATTGTCTCTGTGAGAGTCAAGGAGAACTGCTTTCATTAAAATTATTTCTCCTGATACTTTTCTTTGATATAAGATATATATGTGGGTGTAGAAAAATCACCAAAAGTCTCTTGCTTTGACCATACTACACGATGAATATAAGAGAGCGCATCAAGAACGAAGTAAAGATTGTCAGAATTGCAAATGGTGGCTCTGGAACTGCTTATCAAAAGATATTATGAAACATGGGCAGCACGGCTACATATAATTGAGATATTTATGAAAATATTTATTGCAGTTAAAAATGCAGCAATGTTAATTATTGTTTAATAAGCTGGGTACGATCATTGTGTGATAGCTTCGATGGTTTTGCAAGTTCGACGGAAATTCCCCCTCAGGGATAGAAACTTTACGGTTTCCGTTTCCTTCATCTCAGAAGAGTATTTGACCAAGTTTCAAAATTTATGATTTTTCTCTTAAGTGTCCTTTTTTGGTCTCATTGCAATGGACTGGTTATGCAGCTCTCTCTAACTTCCTACACTGGCGCTCTGGTATTGTTGCATTGACATATTTATGTGCTTACAAAAGTGAATACTTATACATACAAACTTTATTTACATAGAATCTCTGATTGATGCGTCTTCTTTGTAAGAATAATGAATTTCTTTTGAAAAAAATTGAAAAAAATCATTGCAACTTTGATGAGAGTTTATAATAGTACTACTGCACCAAAATATAGTGTTGGTACTCATTCGATGCAGAAATTTTTATGCTCTACGTCTTTCATCTTTATCATTTTTTAACAGTGAATGTGTGGGGTTGAAAGAAATCTAAGGCTTGACCAAACACCCCACTTCACTTTAGTTTTTCCCCTAGGAGGCTCCCCTGAGAGATGGAAACTTTTCGGTTCTGATATCCTTGAGGTCAAAGTTTTTTGACCAAAGTTTCAAAACTATATAAATTTTTCCCTAATTTTACCTAATTGCAATGGGCTATTAAACGTCCTCCTGCGGGCGGTATGGTGCAGAAGCCGGAGGGCTTCCAACAGAGCGTCGTCCTTGTCATATGCCCGTAGCTCAGTATGAGGTCCGCTCCCAAATAATCCTCGTGTTGTTTCAAAGCGGAATGTAAATATATAAATAAACTAAACTCATGTTTTTAACTTGAAGACTTCTTCTACAGAAGGTTAAATAATATTATTGGTGCCAATTTTCATACATTTTTTATTTAACTTGTCTATGTTTCTGCTTGTAAGAATGATTGTATTGATTTTTCCTCCTATTTAATGGTTGAGAGTTCTGAAATTTTGTACTGATTGTTTTTTTCTGACGACAGTGATGTTCAAACATTTACAGTAAATGATCATTTAAATCAATTAATTTTAATTAAACTTTCAATTGCATACAGTGGAACCACCTGATGAATAATATAGAGAAAAAGAATGATTTTAGATTTTCATGAAATTTATTTGGAATATTTGAGTAAGAAATATACATGAAAGATTAAAAAATAGAAAGACAATAAAGAATAAAACTAGCTACTAAAAATATACATTATTAGTTATGGTGTATAACATGTAAAATTTTTTTTCTCAAAAATAATAGGGAGCTGAAACCAAAATCACAGAAAGTTCAAGTGTAGAAATAATATAATGTAAATTTCTAAAATTTCATTAAAGTAAAATATATTATGGATTAAAATTAATTTTCTTGAAGAATATTTCCATTATTTTCTGGATTTGGTACATAACAAGAAGATGTTTTTATAGTACTTTTTTATTTTATTCTTTGCTCTAAGGTCATGTGCTAGTAATTTAATATTAGATTAAAATTAATGTTGCTTTATATTTTCTTTATCTGCTTTCTCTGTGACACTTATAGGTTCTGTGTTGGATGGGAGATGAGTATGGTGTTATTTGAATGTCGGTTAATCTTTGCAAGAATAATCTGTACGCTGATTACATCTAAACCAGATACATAACGTTTCGAAACAATAAGCATTTGTTTTGTGACTTCCTAGATATCTGCACTTTAAAAAATCCTGTTCAAGGACCAGCGAAGGAAAAGTAAGCTTCCCGACCCACCGATTTCCAGAAGAGGACCAATTGACAGGACGGAGCGATTTTCCATTAAGTCTAATTTCGTTTAAAATTCTATATAAAATCATTACTGCAAGTAAATACGCTGTAAATTTACAATTTATTATATTGATAGTATATTCAAATAATGTAATAAAAATTTTATGATATTTAAAAAACAATTGAACTAAAATAATTTACCCCAAATACAAAATACTATCGCATGAACTCCAAACAGCAAACGATAATTTCTACGTTCAATCCTAAGCAATAAACATTCATCTTTTCATTATGCCATCAAAATATTAAAAAAAAAATCGGCATTTCAAATAAATCCCATAGCTCTGGAATTGCGCAATCCTCTCCAAAGAACGAACATTGCAGTTGTTTACATAATCAAATGAAAGCCCTGATACAAAGAAAAACCCGGGACCAAAGGTACAATGACTGAAGAGTCCGCTCTATCAACAATTATTGAAAAATAAGTGTGTTTTACCTCCATCTAGTGCCGTTTAAAATTCAAATAAAACGTTCAAGATGCGATCACATTTGTATTGATGGGCTATAGAGGCACGGAAAAGAGTGATCATTAGGATGATGGTCTGAACGGGTTTAAAGTTTTTTAATTGCTTTGTATTCGTTCTCGAGACATTCATTTAAACTACTAACTTTTACAGGTCAAGGCAGATTAAATGACAAAAATAATTTTATTTACAGAAATGAAACTAGGAGGAAACATGGATCGTACACAGTCGCTATATATTGCAAAATCAGATTGAGATGTTACTTAACCAAATAATTCGTACGTAAAGAAAGCAGCCACCCAAAGTCAAAATATTAACTACTTATCGTGCAAGGCGAATCTAGAATTCTAATCTCACAATCCAACTGATGCAAACGAACTTTCTCGAATCCATTTCGATTAGTTTAACTGCAGTAATAAATTAGTCATTTCACTGGTCCTGTAATATGCGTGCAGAAAAGTTGTATTAGTTGGTCTCAAACCGCTATTTTACTACTGCTGCAAACTTTGGCGTGCAAACATTTCGGTCGTCTATTTCTAAATTCACACGATCAGTCACCAACTTTCAGAAGCAATAAAAATAATTTGCAATTTAGGAAATGCAGAGATAATTTTTAAAAAAATAAGCATTTACTAATAAATATAAATCAGTAAGAGAGTAATTTTATGAAATAGTGATAATAACTAATACTATCAAACAGTGTCGGCTTGTGCATTATAGCAGGTGGATGGCGTAACCTATGTGATACCTTTTGGCAAAACTTAAATTTTGCATTTTCTAGTTAATTTTGAATAATTTAATAATTAGTCCATTAAAAAAATTGAAAAAGTCATGAAAATTATGGATTGCTATGTAAAAAGAATCTCAAATGTTTTTCTTCCAATATTTTTTTTTCTTGCCAAATGTAAGGATTTTGTGCTTTTGTTATATAAGTAAACTTTTAATTACTGCACTTAAGTCAATACTGCATAGTTATTTTATAAGCCAAAATGATCTAGAAGGCAATAACCAACCGAAGATTATCAATACAAAAACATAACAATAACTCAAAGCGCTGTGTCCTCTGCAATAACCCATTTGTCTATCAGACCATACTTTAAAGGTGCTAGATTGGCATATGAAAAAATCACAAGCACAAAAATTTTTAAGAAGGCTAAACATTTATTATATAATAAGAAAAATTATATAATATCCTCAAAAGAGAAGGGGATATCAAAACCAGGGTTGCAGTGATTTAAATCAGTTGATTAAAATCGCTGATTTAAATCAACTGATTTTTTTTAAAAAAATCACTGATTTAAATCACTTTATTTTAAATATCAAGTTAATCTGCTTTAATGAAATAAAATTGTTCATGTATCTTTAAATAGTGATTTTAAAATATTTTTAAATGTTTATTTAAAGAAAGAATATATGGAACATAAAAATATTTCATTGAATTGGTGTAACTAGAGTACTTTCCATATCTTTATTTTTGAGAACACAAGCAAGTTACATTTTAAATAAATCTCTAATGAGCAACACAATAAAATACAAAGTGTGAGATGCTCCTTTTTTATAAAATAAAATAAATATTGTGAAAGGATCATGTTCACAAAGCAAGAACATACTAAAATGCAGTGAGTTTCGTTTTAATATTGGAGAAAATTAAATAGTGTTAGGAACAACAAAGTTTTTATATTGAATAATGTTCAAATATAAGATAAGTAATACATATAAATGTTCCAAAAGAAATACAAACATCTACATAGTACAATTTAAACTATGATCTATAAATTATAAAAGACAATGTTTGTGTGTGCGTGCGCACAATGTCCAGACGAATCTATCACAATTATAGTCATGAAATTTGACACACAGCTGATGGTGACTCAGTGCACCTCGAAGCCTGAATTAAAAAATTTAATCTAGAAAATTTTTTATTTAACATTGTGTTGTTTGGGGTGATTTTTCGCTCTAATTTCTCAATGCATGTTTTTGGACAATTGTACAAAAAAATAAATACAGCATTGGAAAAAGAAAACTATTTCTGTTCTAGTGAAGTTTGTTTCGTACGTTTAATGTAATTTACTGAATTTTGAGAAATTTTTGAAAAAATAGTCACTTTTATATTCATTTTCAATTCAGATTTCTTAAAATTCTCGCTTAAATAAATATTAAACTTTATTTATTATAAATAAGAAGCGCATAGAATGGTTGATGTGTAAATTATATTTAGAAACACATTTTTGAGTCCAGGTTAGAAAAAGTTATTTCAGAAAATTTCAGTGACTTGTCACCTAGTTACTGGTTTCTTTACTTTTTTATGCTTAGTAAGAAGTAGTCTATTCTCAAGGTCAAGGTAAAATAAACCCTAATCCAAATACTTGAAAGGGGAGAGGAGAAGAGTATGTTATTTAGTTCTTGGAAGATTGCAACATTCCTAAGACATCCTTAGTCTATTGTCCAATAAAGGGTAGAGAAGGATAATTCTTATTTTTGAAAAGGGGGGAACGGGATTTTCAGTCATTTGTGCGGTTCATGTAAAAGAGAGCCTGCTTCTCACTTGTGCAAAATTTGCTTGACCAGAAGAGCCATATCTAAATATTTTGTATATTCTAACACACAATAATATATCTATAGTCAAGAAATGTAATTTTTATTATATTGCTCCTTTTTTCCTTAATAAAATTGTCTTATATTTCAAAAGTATATTATTCTTTGTATTTAGTTCACAAATATTTTTTAAACAGTTGTTACATGTTTGAATTAATTTTTTTTAAAAATATGTTGTTGTTTTTTTTAAAAAAAAGGAAGTACAGCTTAATGACTGGTATGTTGTTATATATATAATTCTACGACTGTAGGCCTCATTGTCTAATATACAGATGTTAAATATATATATATAGTTTTAAAAAAATCATTAAAATAAAAAAAATCATTAAAATAAAAAAATCTTGATTTAAATTTAAAAAATCCGATTTAAATCAAATAAATCGATTTTTTTCGAAAAAAATAAAAAAAATCAACAACCCTGATCAAAACATAATATCATCAGAAATAATACTCTGACTCGTTAAATAGTGAATTTTCTTCAAGAGGCATTTTTTTCTCGGTTAAAGCTTATGTCATATTTTTAAAAGACATATACTATCAGTTTCACAGTTATAACAGACTGAACTAGAAACACAACTGAACCACACATTTTAATCTGAAATTTCATTATGATTTTTATCCGCAATGATAAAGAAATTTTATCATTTCGGAAACCACGGTTTCACAGTCGCATTTTTTATCAAATCAAACCTAACCTTTGAAGTCTTAAAATAACATATTCCATCAGTTGCACTTTAATTCACAGCAATAACAGGACATTTACAGACATTATTTTGAATTTTACAATAAACATTTTCGGGGGGGGGGGGTGTCTGTTGTAGACACAAGCAGGGTTGGTTTCAGTTTCATTATCTGTTGATAGACTGCTATGCTTAATACCACAGACATCTTCTCCGCGCCAACGGTGAGAAACAAGCAGCCACTTACGGTTAAATCGTCACCCCTTCAGTTTCTACATATTCTAAACTCCGTTTCTTTTCGATCTCAAGAAACTGCGCCCTCTTTCCCACGTTGTTCTCCAAAAAAAAAATTTTTTTTATCTTTGGATTCCAACATCAAAGCCAAGGAACACATGACCAGCAAAGGGGCCAACTATTGGATAAGAAACGCCACCGAAAACATTTTATGTCACCAGAAGGTTCCATGTGACAGTTTAAGGTTCAACTACCCCCAACGAATTTCCAAGAATTCAAAGAGGGAAGGCCTTATCCGGTGAAAAATTGCGAACTGACTGATACACACAGCCAAAAATGGCGAGAATTAAATCTAAACACTGGAGAAAACATAAACGCTTTAAACCAAAGTTGACAACACATATCAGATTTATAAATCATTATAAAATTAAGTATAAATATATTTTTTTAATCCAACACTCATATAATATTTATTTATTTTAAGAGATGTTGCAACACAACAATTTTGCAATTATTTCAATAACACCCTATTAAACTGTCCTCACACTGTAATTGAGAAGTATTTCAATTCTTGATGCAGAACTGAAATATATATTTTCTTCATTGCAGGTTTCTGATTTCCTGTCACATTCTAGAACAGAAGAGATAGCCAATTTCATTGTTAGTTACATAAAAAATGATACTATTTCATCCATTGCCAGTGCACACTTGGCTTGGTCTGATCAGTTGAGTATACACGATCCAGTTTGTCTTGAGATAGCAAGGAAACATGCAGTAGCGGTAGATTTTGCGAAAACTGGAGTTTCCGAACGACTTGCGTTTCGTGAAAATCCAGGAAGATTCCCGGATTTTATGGAAAGATTCTGGAAAAAGAAATACAGGTCGAAGAAGTCCCTTGGAAAAATGTACCGAGTTAGTCGGGATTTCGAAACAGATAATCGGGCCTCTATTCTACAGTACCATAACGTTGAGGTATGTTGTAATTTTAGTATGGATGCAGTATTATTGCTTTTCATGAATGCAGCGTCAGTTGTGTTTTGTTTTTACACTCTTGACTTCTTTCATATT
>BGPR01000548.1:301044-345092 GCA_013235015.1 Araneus ventricosus
GTATATTTGAAGACAAATTGATTGCAACATTCCATACTATTTATAATAATACAATATGAAATATATTAAAGGCTAAAAAGTAAAAAAAAATTATTATTTAAAAAAATTAGAAACACGCTTTCATTAGCAAACTAAAAAGTAGAAAATAGATTTGTTATCAAAGATTATGGTGGTCGATCGAAAAAGCGTGAAGCACTGAAAAAACAGCACTGCAGTAAAACTTCGATTAACCGTCACAGTGCTGACCAGGGCTGTGACGGATAACCGAATAGACGGATAATCGAAATCTCTTAATGCCTACAGTAGCTCCCAAAATTGAGTATACACCACTCATGTTCTTCATGAAACGTCTAAAATAGCAACTTAAAATATTCATTTAATATTTATACTTACAGGAATGTTAAAATGCTCATTATAGAATTATTAAGGAAAGAAGCAAAAATGGGGAAATGATAATAACTTAATTGGCTAAATTTTTATGGTGAAATTACAAATTAGAGAGTCACAAAATTGAGTATACACTTCATGAAAATTTCAATTTGGCCACCAGTATACTTTTCTTTAAATGAACCAGTGTAATAAATTTGATGCTGGAATGTACCAGGAATTGATATCCACGATAGAAATAAGTTTATATATATTTTTTAATTCTCAAAATTAGCTCTAGAACTGAAACAAGTGTTGACACCCGAGACTTGTAATTCGAATGTCTGAATAAAGCAAATCTCGACGTGAAATTGCTCAGAATGCTTGGAGTAATCGAGTAGTATGGATACATACAAAAAATCATCTAAAAGTATAAAAAGTCTGAACTAATAACAAATAAGCCTGGTAGAGTAAGAAAAGGAATTCTAAGAGAAACATTTTTAGACAAATACGAAAAAATTCTTAATTGATTGCGGTAGAAATTGTTACATCGACGTCTACAGAAATAGAAAGGAATGTTTCGGAAGAAAAATTTAGAAGGGTGCTCGGAAAAGATAATTATAATGGAATTGTAGCTATATTTAAAAAATTTTTCATTTCCAAAGTCAATAGAGATAAAAGAATTGTTTTTTCTAAAAAGCATATTTCAGAGCCTGAAAATTTTTGAAATAAAGTCATATTCAGAGACAAACGTAAATTTAATATTTTTGGAAGTAATGATCGAATATATGCTTGGTTAGAGCCTGATTCTGAACTACTTGCCCCAAACACCATTTCTACAGTCAAGTTTGAGGGAAGTTCAGTCCTTGTATGGGGTTCTATGTCTGCAAATGAAGTGAGGATTTCGGTTTTTATCGATGGCATAATGGATAAAATAAAATATTTAGATTTACTGAATAAAAATTTAAAACAAAGTGCACAAAAACTGAGTTTAGGGTAAAATTCTATTTTTCAACAAAACAACGACCTCAAATATACAGCCAAAATTGTGAAGTTACGGTTATTATACAAGTATAAAATGCGATTGCGTACTCCACCTCAGTCCCCAGACCTCAATGTTATTGAAAATTTGCAATCTAAATTGGAAATATCTGCTCAGAAATACAACTTTAGGAATAAATAACACTTAAAAACTGTGCTAGAAGAAGAATGGGCAAAAATAACCCCTCAGGCGACACAAACTCTTGTTAACTCAATCCCATGCCGTTTAAGCTGTTTTGAAAGCAAAAGGATATACAACAAAATATTAGTTCTTGTAATTTTTCTTTTTATTAAGAAATTAGACTAAATGAATACTCAGTTTTGTGGCTAAGAAATTTGTAACTTTGACATAAAATTGATGTTAATAAAAATATTATCAATCCTTTGTTCTTGTTTATACGTTTTATAGGTTTCTTAATGTGTCTTTTCTTATTCTTTCAGCTCTTAAGCTTAAACGTGAATCTATTATAACATTTTAACACCTTTAATGAAGAGAGAGAGTAGTGTATACTCAATTTTGGGAGCCACTGTATGTACAGTAGAGTGGTTTCACTGCTGGCTTGGGACAAAATGAAAATAAAATCCTTTAGAAACGAATACTACGTGCATATTGTATATAATTTTACAAAACGATCAATATAAGAGTGGCAATGCACAGAAATGACGGATTGGACTTTTTTAGACGATTACGGATAACAGAAACTGCCGGTTAAACGAGTGACAGTTAATCGAAGTTTTACTGTATTAGGAAATTAACTCATAATAAATAGCGTGTAAAACAAATTAATTAACTTTATTTATGAATTAAAATTCTATGTCAATAATTATGTAAGGTGATAGAAATTCTAATTTATCTAGGGTATTTTTATTAGCGCCTTACGCATTTAGGATTTTGTTTTGACCTCCATATTTCTTATACAAAAATTATTTTTCAGTACTCTAATATAATTGCGTTTTTATTATTTTTTTTTCGTTATATCATTTATGTTATATCATTGTGCAATAGTACACTGGCAGAGAAAATCAAAGGAACAAATAATAAAATATTGTGTAACTTGAAAGATTCTACACTTAAGAACATGCAATTTGGGAAAGACTTTTATTTTATCACGCCTGACATATCTTAAAATGCATTACCTATTTCTGAAAAAAATGACAAATTTAAATAAGAACCAATGAAAATTGATATGAGTTGGGATAGAGGAAAGAAGTTGGATGGCTCAGAAATACCGGTAACGAAGTTTAATAACGGTGAATACTCCCTTGAAGCTCTTGGAGTGTGCTAAGTGGAAGCTGCAATGAAGCAAGTCGGCACATCGTCGTGCCCTTTCCACAGTGCTTCCCACACATACTCTATTGGATTTAAATCCGAAGAATATGTAAGTCCCTCCATCCGCGCGATTCATAAGACCTCAAGATAATCGGTCACTAAAGCAGCGCAATAGGACGCGCACTGTCATCCGTTAAGAAAAAGGTTATTGCAGATATCAGCCCTAAGCAACTTCACATGATGATTAAGAACCTCATATTTATATATTCAGTATTCGTAGCTGCATTGGTAAAAATATGTAGGTCAATACAGCGATTCAGAATTATGCATGCACATACCATAATCCCACTACCTTTCTACCAGTCCCTTTCACGGATGTTTTCGGGCTTCTTGTGTGTGTTTTCCCCTCTCCAGATTAGAATCGCTTTCCAAGCAGAAACTGAACTTATATGTAAAAAGAACCCGGTTCCTGTCCGTAGTACTGCAATCACGATTAGCTCTGCACCACTTCAATCGGGAGCATTTCGCAGCCTGAGTTAATGGGAGACAAATCATGGATTTTAATGCAAAGAACCCCGTTTTAGTCGGCCTATCACTCACAATATATCTAGGTAGTGTCGAGTTCCTGCAGCTGTGTCTTTCTTTTGGCAGTCGTTTCCATATAGTGGACCTGAGAGTCTGTTTTGTCACGTCTTCGACTTGCCTCGTTTGCTGCGAATCTCGCCAGCATTTTTTTAAACCCTTTCCAGATTCTTAACGTGACGCTTTTGGCTACTTTTAGGTCTTTTCTGATCTGTTTCAGTGTCTATCTTGCTTTCATTCTCCCAATCCCACGCCATTTCTCACAATGCATCATATGCTTTCTCAGCAACATGTTTTCTCTCCTCCATTGAAAATTTTCTTATTTGTCCGTATTAATGTTTGCGGTGGTGCGGCCATTCACTTTACCATGTATGTTAAGATTGGATGGGGTTTAGTTATCCTGTATTTGCAATTCATTTTGTTTTCTAAGCTCTTTCTTAATCTCTGATTTGATAATTTAAGTTCAGGATCATTACACATGTGTAATCTGTCTAGAATGGGTTAATTGTGTTAGTACATTTGTTAAATATATATCTTATTTGTTGACGAAAAATTGAAGTTACGTATTCTTTTTCAGCTGGACCGTGCTCTTGTAGTCGACGGGTGGCAGAAGTTTGAACAATCTGCATTGGCCGCCAGAAACGAATACAACAATACCTTAAGAACGATTCTACAAACCTATGGAGTCAGTCATGAAACCGAAGCATTTGGTGGATCGTTTATCAAACTTCACTCGAGATTCCGCGAGAGAAGGGATCGAGCCGAAATTGTCGACGTTATTCACAAGTGGCTGAAAGAACTGGTCGAAAGAACCCGAAAACGGTTCTATGAAGGCGCACCTGCATCAGCACTTTGTAATGATATCGTCTCGGACATTACTAAAAAGGCATCTGCTTGGTATGTTGTCACCTATCGGGAAAGCGATCCTGAGTTTTTGAGCTTCCCTTGGGTTGTCTCAGACATTTTAGGGAACATTCGTATACTGGAACCTAAAATAACTGATCAAATAGGATCTGCTGCACCGTTTGTTCTTAAATTGGAAGAACTAATAGTTGAAAATGCTCGGTATGGAATTCTGCCGAGGCTGAATTCAGATGCTGAATTTGTGTTGAGACCTTTGCATTTCCTTAGCGATAGATCAATTGTTGAAAGAGTTATTAGCGTTTTGACCAAATGGGCTGACGAGGAAAGACTGATAACCACCACACATGCCGAAGGAAGATTTTTATATTACAAAACATTTCTCAAGCTGATTCTGTACATTGCTGAATCTGAAGGTTATGTATCTAGAAATCCTGGTTTACCAGTGAAACGGTACGCATCATCTGCTGAATTGTGCATAGCATTCTTCAAATACTGTATGAAGCTGAGATTTCTTAGCAAGGCAGAAGTAAAAAGTATATTGCCGTTTGATGTTTATAATGATAGATGGCTAGCCAAGATCGCTTTGATTGCGTTTCACAGTATAGCCGTCACTGGCATCTTCCCAACTCTTTGCAATCAAGAATTTATGGACGATGCTCCAGAAATAGTGGACATGAAAGTCGTGTCGATCGACAGTTCTGTGTTTGGTCCCTCTCCGATTGAAGAAAGCAAGTTAAGAAATGCTGAATCGGCGCTTCAAAAATATTCTGAGGCTGAATACGTTGCATTGAGAGAGAACTGTCAAAGAAAGAAGGTTATAGTTGACGCGTATGGGGCATTACCGGCTATTAGACGACTTAGGAGGATTTTAGTCAAAGAAGCAACTATTTTAGAGAACTTTTTAAAAACAGGAGAATTGCCTTAGAATTCACATATATGATCTTTTGATGGGAGTATCCATTCGCTATAGGAGACATAAAAACGTCTTGCTTCCAATATCAGAACTTTGTTTTAAACGGTGCTACGAAGATTTCTTAAAATTTGATGTTGATTTTCAAATATGGCTTTCGAGTGATATTTATTCATAATTTGGTAAATAAGTACTGATAATATTTGATATCTGGTGCACCTCTTAAAAAATAACGTTTCATATTCCTAGTGCCAATTACGAGATATCTAGGTACGTTTTCACTACGAAGTTTTATACACACAGAAGAACACATCTGCTTCTTCAATATTCGTCGTGTAACAGATTTTATATTTGCAAACATTTTACTACAGTAAAGCACCGTTTATACGTTTCTCATTTATACGTCGTTTCATCACAGTCCCGATTCATTGTAATGATAAAGTGCTTCGTTTATACGACACAAAGCTTCTGTTATAAGTAATTCCCCCCCCCCTTTAAAATGTGAAAATTTCCTCTTTTCCAGCATGCGAGCTGTAACAAAATATCATGACTTCTAAATTATTCAGAATTGATGAATAAATAGAAGACAAATTGAGTGATGTTAATTTAAGCGATGATGAAGAAGTTATTCCACTTTTCTTTAAAGACGTAATAGACACCATTAAAAAACTCGAACGTATTTATTTTGGTGAAAAGAATAGTGAAAAATATTCAATGAAATTAATTCGATTCATAATGAAAATCAAAATCATTCAAAGAAAGCAAAAAACTAAGAAAAATACTCTGAGAGAATACTTTCTAGTGCACTTTGTCAAGGGTTAAGGACTAAATTCGAAATGGATTCAAAATATTTGGGAAATCTTTCTGTAAGAAGCTTGCATTACGCCAAAAAATAGCTTCTCTTAGCCCGAAATTTCCCAACAAAAGACAATGCTTATTAGTACCATCTAATAAGCATTACTTTAAAAGGAAAACCAAACACAAACATAAAAACACTAATAAGATTGAAATAAAAATATTAGCCATCTGGCTGAATAACAATCGTCATTGTTTAAATTTTATTGTTTAATTTTGTTGTTTCTGTTTAAAGTTTAAGTTAAAATGTTTTAAATTTGTTTATTCTACTTTTTCTAGTTGCTTGTTTTTAAGTTCGATTCGTAATGATGTACTTCATACTCATAGACAATCAGCATGTCTGACAATGGTTAAAGATTTTCTTAATTAAACACCTATTTATATGCACATAAATAGTATAAGACGTGTAATTAGTACTCAAGATATGCAAAAAAGGTATTATTGTTCTCACTTTTATGATAAATGTTTGATTTTAAAACTTATTTATTGATTTCCATACAATATAGTATTATACTAGTACTATCTTTAATACTTTTAAATGACTTTGCATTAGTAGCATTCAATTTGTAATGATCAAAGTTGTTTATTAAAAATTCGATTATATGTCTTTTCATTTATACATCGTTTTAAGTCAGTCCCTTAAAAGACGTATGAATGGTGCTTTACTGCACTTGTAATGGACCATACTGGAAAATTCCCTAAAGGCAATTATCCATTACGAGGAGATTGTAATGCCAGCTGCGAACTATTGTTTTGATGATATAATCTGGAACGAAGCTTGAGTTCTTCAAAGAAAATTTTTCTTAAAGTAATCATCCAGCCTTTGTCGTTGTTCATTCCTCCTGCTCTTGTATTTTTATACCGTGAAAAGCATCAGTTTACCAAGGTATGGCGTAAACAACGAAATTTCTCGTACTTGGTAGAGAATGGCTCAAGCTAGGAATTTTTCTCTTCATTCTCTTTCATCATATAAAATTTATATAGAGTTCTTGATTTTGTATGTACAGTGCTATTCAAAACAATTGCACCGATTACAAATGGCCATACCTTCTTTGTAAACCACTATAGGAAGAAAAAAATAGAACACAATATAGAAGGATGCTTAAAGTTTTGTAGCTCTTGGTTCGAAGGGCAGCATCCATGCTGTGGTTCATTTAATTACTTGGGCAAGCATTCTCAAAGCGCTTTCTCATTTTGGTTACTGTTGTACGCAAACGAGGTTTTAAGCATATCCCAATGCAATGAAGTAATGGAAGAAGATTTAGATAGCCGCATGAAGAATATTCTTATGGCTATCAAACGCGCATTGGTGGCTGCGAACATGCTTCACAATGTTTGTTCTGTAATGGACTACTGTATGGATGTTAACCAAGTGACAAGGGAAGTCATATAGGGCAGTTATTACGTATGCAAACATAACTTTTAAGTTTCGAATAAACCTGTATTTTCATAAATTTTTATATTATGTTTAGAATTACTACATACTGTTTTAAGAAATTACATAATATCCTAAGTACATTATAATATTCTTGTAAACTTTTCTATAAAATGATATGTTAACGCTCCATGATTTTAACTAATTCCATCAATTCTTAGAATAGTTTTTAATTACTTTATGTATTTTACTATTTATATGGTGGCCTTCTTCCATTACGTTTCACGTAAAATATATTGCTGTTCTCTTTTTAATATTTAATTGTTAGATTTTTTAAGAATGCATCTGAATATAGTATCCACCCTCTATTTTGTATATCATTATATATGTAAAATATTCGATAAATAACTTGTATATGCATCATTTTACATACTTCCATAAATTCTTAGTTTTTTTAAAAAATTGTGATATATCTCTGTACACCTAACTCTCGATGCACACAGCCCACAAATTGCACGATTTAAAATGAATAAGCTTGGATAAATGGGTCATTAGAGAGAGAATGTAAAACATTGATATATTTATACGGTCATGGTTGAATTAATGAAAATCTACCTAAGAATATGTTGTTTAATTCTTTAAAAAATAAATGTAATGACATTGCATATGGAGTTGTTAAATTTTTCATACCACACGTTTCCAATGTACTCGATATTTTGTAAAAATGATCTACCATGTAAATCGAAGGCATGGTATATTTTTTATGTGTATTATAATGGGTTTGTGAATGGTTTTATAAAATATAATTCATACGCAGTCTGCCATCATTTTAAATTCTTTCATTAATTCTTAATGCAGTTTCTAATTGAATTAAATCTATGCATTCCATTACGTAGGATACGATATTCCAAGGAACAAATCCATAATTCATTATTTTTGATACTTTCATTGCCTCTTGTTAATTTTTAATTGCATTAAATCTGCACATTCTACTAAAATTATCGTATAAAGTTCTCTATTAGTTTATACACTGGCGAGTCAAAACATTATAACCACCCCCACATTTTTCAATGAACTCGTCTGGATGACGTGGAGGGCATGTGGTTAAGTTAGAATGGTATTTAACTGCTGCTGGAGAAGGTAAGTAATCATTCTTGCACTTACCTTTGCGAGTGATGGGAAAGGCTGCTGATCTAAGAGAATTTGATAGAGGGCAGATCGTAATGGTCCGAAGACTCGGAACGAGTATCACCGAAACTGCACGACTGGTAGGTTGTTCACGATCTGTCGTTGTTAGTATTCATGCAAAGTGGATAAATGACGGTGACACCAGCAGTAGACGCCAAGGTATTGGTCGTCCACGCGTCATCAAAGAAAAAGGACGTCGGAGACTGTCCCGCTTGGTAAAGCAAAATCGGCGCCAGACAGTGGCTCAGCTGATAGCCCAATACAATGCAGGTCCAAGCGCAAGTGTTTCGGAACACACAGTTCAGTGGACACTGTTGGATATGGGACTGTGCAGCAGACGTCCCACTCGTGTGCCTCTGTTGACCAAGCTTCATCGTCAACTACGCCTACAGTGGGTCCGGGAACATCGAGACTGGACCATGGATGAGTGGAAGAGAGTTACCTGGTCGGATGAATCCCGATTTCTCATTCATCACGTCGATGGTCGTGTCAGGGTACGCCGTCTGCCAGGCAAACAGTTGCTCCCCTCTTGTACAGCAGGTCATACACAGGCTGGTGGTGGCGGTATTATGCTTTGGGGAACGTTCTCATGGGCGGTTCTGGGGCCCGTAGTTGTGATAGAACAGGCCATGAAAGCTGCGAACTATCTGAACATCATTGCGGATCAGTTGCACCCTTATATGGCGTTTGTCTTCCTAACTGGATATGAAATCTTCCAGCCGGGCAACGCCTCATGTCACAAGGCTCGGATTGTGTTGGAGTGGTTCGAGGAGAATATTGATGAATTCCACTTTGTCCTGCCCACCTAACTTGCCGGATCTTAATCCGATGGAGCACATTTGGTATGTCATGGAGAGGCGAGGCAGCTCAGAGCTGAAACACCACTATGTCCGAATATCTCGACTTTGCGTGACCGCTACTTAGACATTTGGTACAACCTGTCTCCAGTCATGTACCAAATACTTGTTGCATCCATGCCCAGGCGAGTTGCAGCTGTTTTGAAGGCCAAAGGAGGCGCAACGCGTTATTGAGTAGGTGGTCATAATGTTTTGGCTCTTCAGTGTATGTTTTAATTAATATTAATTTATCATTGTATTGAATTAAGAGTATCCAATTTACTATGTGTAACGTAAAATATTATGCAAAATGTTCCTTAACATAGCCTGTATATTCGTTATTTAAACGAACTGAATTTATGCTTCAGCAGTGCATAAAAATCTGTGAAACATTTCATAAATTACTTTTTATATGCAAATTTCAACATTCAAATAAACATTCATTCATTTATAGTTTACTTTTTCACATTTACATCCCGAAACAAATTTTTTATTTCGCACAAAGTCATTAGTATTTTACCCTGATTTTTTAAAGTAATCAGTGCAAACAAGATATCTTCCGAAATAGCTAAAAGCGGTGCTAAATATCACGAAGAAATAATTAATTTTATCTTTGCAATTCTTTTTACAAGCTTTTATTTAATCCTCCGTTAACCGCAATCATTTTTATCCTTAAAGGGTCGCAATGTATCTCGCGGATGTGAAATCTATTCAATGATTCCTACATAGCAATTAGTTCTAATGAGAATTGAATGAATTTTGTACGGAAAAATTATATTGTAAAGCGGGACATTCACCGCTCTTCCAAACTGGAATATTTGGAACACGAGAAGGAAAAATCTATCGTCAAGGTCGAAAACCTGTCAAATTTTGAGCAAATGATTTAAAGTGGTGGAATTCAAAAGAACTTTAAGCGGGCAATTCACATCTATTCCAAACTGGAAATTTTAGAACACGGGAAGGAAAAAACAATCGTCAAGGTCGAAAACCTATGAAATTTAGAACAAATGATTCAAAGCGATAGAATTCCAACGAAATCAAATTCCAGCAGTTCATGCGCGATTCCGAGACCCCGAACGAGGCTAGAGGGGCACATCAAAGAACCTGTCTAGATTGGAACCTCGCAACGAGGCTAGAAAATCGGAAATCCGACGAGTGGGGGAAGGAACAGGGAAAATCGAAGAGCAGCAGTAGGGGGAGCGATCTTTACTCCCCTTTTCGCCAGCTCAGTTTGAAGCCTCAAATGAATGAAGTGCCTGGATTTTTCGACTAAAATGGTGGAGAAAAATGGATAAATGGCATAGCTAGCCTTCTCTTGAATGCCCAGCTTCATGCGTTAAAAACAGCAAATAAATGCATATTGCATATATTGCGACTGACGGAGCATTAACTTGGATTGTTTCATGTTTGCAAAGTTGGAATTTTGGAATCGATTTTTCATTCACTTCTTGTATATTTGCTTATGCTCGATGACAATATATTATTTTAATATTTTCAGAACTTAATTATCAGTCAATCTATTAATATAACTAAATTTTAATTCCATACCAGTAGCGCTACCTGGTAGTGAATTCGAGAGAAAATTGATTTCAAGATTCCATAATTTTTTATAATAATGAATTATAAATCAAAAACTAAAAGGCAGAAAATAATTAAAATGAAAAAATTCTACTTTTCAGAGTACTAATACAAGAATACTTTTAAAAAATGATTTTATTTAAATTTATTTATGTTTTGTAAGTTCACACGACATCAGTTTACATAAATATTGTTATTATTATTTTGCTATCCACATAAATTTAGCCTTTGCTTATTTGGGCCTTGTTAGTCTTGAATTTGACATGCATATCCTAAATTGGATGTATTTTTTTTAATAATTTCGCTTTAACAATACGATGAAGGGAAAAAACTCAGGCATTATACATATTTTTTATTTATTTTATTTTATTTTTGTTTAAAATATTTTATTGAGGTAAAGACAAATTACTAAATACAGTGAAACCTCTATAGTCTTTAGTTTTGCCTTCATTACTATTCATTTCAAAGTTCATTTAAGTTTCGCAGTGTTCGATAATGCTTCGCTTAAAACCGTAAGAAACAAATTTTCAGAGAATGAAATCATTTTACAGTACAATAGTTAGAATCCAAAGTTAAAAGTCAAAACTAACAGAATTTCTTTTTTAAACAAAATAAAATTTTGAACATTCAAAGTGCTATAATTATTTTAACGCGATATCAAAGTGAAGTAAAGTTGGAACTTATTATAGAATTTAAAATAAGCCAACAATTTTTTTCTTGCACCCCTCTTTGACCCCTTTGCGTAGCCTTTAGTAGATGATCTAGATGTCGTTAGTTCCTCACCACCCCTTAAAATAAAAAAAAATGTGATTGATACGTTGAGTGAATTGTCAGGCTGGGTAAATATTTCTTTGGTTAGTTCCAAGACGTACATTTAAGTCGGAAGTTGATATACCGAAATAGTAGTTTATCCTTAAGTCCATAGAGTTAAAATAACTACTTATTAAAATATTTGCAACGGTTTTTTTGAACATTTTATGTTCACATAGCGAACATCAGGTCAATCTAGTATTCTAAAATATCCTATTAATATCGTCTGAAATTGTAAACATAATTATGTACTAAAAGGATTATGAAATCTCATTAAGAAGTACTATGGGGTAAAAGAAAAATGATAACACTTTTGGATTTGCACATGTTTTAGAATATTTTCCGAAAAGCTGATGGGATCTTCCTTGAACTTCGGCACTGTAAAGAACAGGCTTAAACTCACAATTTACATTGAAGATTCGGCCATTTAGGGGAAGGGCAGGAAATTGATGAAGACGAAATGGGTTTTTGGCTAACCCCGCTTTACAGAAAGCTGATAATGATTTACAACTTTCATCAATGGTTATGTTTAATATGCACGTTGCTTCCATGCATTTTCGTAAAAATGGCACATATTTTCTGGAAGATATAAAGATTTTCTTAAAAAATACCAAATTTTCCCGGTTAAGCTTTTTGCTTATAGCATGCAGAGTTTTCACAAAAATTTACAGAATACTCGATAATATGTTAGAGAAGCATTCTATTAAAAAATGAAGTAAATTTGTTAAAATTAGAGGGAAAAAATTAAATGGCAACTAAATTGGTATTATAGAAAAGATATTTTATTGAGTTTTTAGATGGTGTAAATATAATTTTTGTGGTATAATATATTCCTAAGATATCAAGGAAAACGCCAAAATTTCGCTTAGTTTTTAATGACTTAAAATTTTTAATTACATTTTTTAAAAAAATAGCCACTGAATATACATTTCTCCTCATCCAAGTATTTAGTGTGCCAAATTTCGTAGCTCTAGGTGCAAAGCGCAAACACACACACATTCTTCTTTTTGATTAGTAGAGATCTAAATATAATAGAGCTGTCTTTTAAATAAACTTTTGACACATCATGGTTTGCTATATTGCCTCAATACTTAATTAAAATAAAAATAATGATATTAAAATTGTTAACTACGTGTCCAGGAGATTGGAAACTTGGTTTTCTTTTCCTGCAAAATTTAAAGAATTGGTATCTCATCATTTACCCCCTGAACCTTCAATTGTTTTCCTATTTCACTTTAATGCTTATTTTTTGTTTGGTATTTTCTTTGACAATATAATCCTATTTTTTTATTAGAACTTTAATTAAATTTTTTAAAATAGTTCTTAAATTTTGTTTACTTCATTTAATAACAGTATGGAATAAATGTTAATAATAATGCTATTTTATGAATTTATATGTTGATTTTAATTAATTTATTTATTAGATTATTTTTCATTTTCATAAGTTATTTAATAAATATGTACAACAATGTGTTGGAAAATTTTTGATGCCTAAGAGAACACAGTATGTTGTAGACTTAAAAAAAAAAGACTTAAAATTTTTATATTACGTGCTTTTAATAACTATGGGTTGTTAAATGAATACTAGAAAAACATTTTCGATTAGCAGCCAAAAGCTGATCAATAATACATTTTTCTACTCAAAAAGTTTACACAAAATCTAAACATACCGTAAGGTTTTAGATGATAGTCAGATTCATAATGTGTTATACTGTTCAATATGTCATTACATTTTAATCCTATGTCTTCTTACTTTCGTCATGTGACTGTGATTTCACTTGAATTGACTCCATTAATTTGCAACCAAAACAATGAAAATATATCCGATATTTCCCTAGTAGAAGCAAGATTAATTTTTAAAATTATTTTATTTATCGAAAATTAGATAATAAAATTAATTTATAAAGAAAAATGTTTAATTAATTAAAGAAAATGATTTTGTTTAATGGCTCTTTTGATTAACAATCGTGAGTTTCTTTTAATAAATAGACAAAACTCTGAAAAAGCCCCCCCCCCAAAAAAAAATTGGTTTGCATTTAATCTCCATGTTGGCTGAATGCCAAATTTTACATCGTTGTACGACTGTCCGAGGTTACTTGAGAATAGTAAGGTTAGACTCACAGAGAGTGGATTAATTCATGACGTCTCATTGGGAGTACGCTTCTTCGTCCCAATGCTGCGCAACGGAATAAATAAATTGTTTGGGAGCTCTTTTAGCTACTGAAAAAGTTTTTTTAAGCTTGATTTTTTTTTTGTAAAAACGTTGCTAAAGAGTCACACATTACGACAGAATCAAAATTTGGAGAATTTAGTTGAAAATTTTAATAAAACGCAGTGATCTTTCTCATATTGTCTCTATGGAAGAAAGGAGATAATTACGTCTATTAGCTACTAAATTTTAATACAGTTAAATAAAAACAACTCTAGTTTAGTCAGTGGACGATGTTTAAGAAACCGAACACTTAAGAATAATTTTACTTGTGATTATAAAACACACACTCGTTTAAATTCTGGTTTTTCACTTATTTCATCCAACTAAAAACAGAATCAAATATCTTCGAGAAATCTATAAAAAAAATAAATTATAATTTCGAATAAACAATAACAAAAATAACTTATTTTTTACATAATTGCTTTCATCGCACAAAACGAAATTGAATTAAACGCGCACACGCATGTGGCGCACCGTGCTACGCCATCCTACTCTGATGTATATTGGCCAATATCCGCCTCCGGACATGGGGAATTCCTTTTGTCTAGTGGTTAGGATTTTCGGCTCGTAACCCAAAGGTCCTCAGTTCTATCCTCCCGCCGCCAAAGTGGTGACCCGGACGTGATTTGAACACGCATCAACCTTCAGTCCCACTAATAGATGGCAGCACTGTTGGAATTCAAATGAACTGGTTCAGTCACTGAATGAAAGCATCTCGTTGGGTAATTTTCATGACGTAGCCGAAGTTACGGCACTAGTCTAAGTTGATTGGTTGTTACAATCTATATATATTGTTCATTTGTGTTTGTAATGATTCGTTCAGTCAGTCTGAGAGTAGACGTAGCTGTGGTCAGCTGAATGGATGGCTGTCATTGAGTGTTTGGGCTGCAAGACAGCAGCATGTCTTTATTTGTTATACAGTAAACTGCATTAAAGCTCTTTTGTATTTTAAAACTGCCTGGTATCTGCGTTACTCTGCAAATCACACTCATGACATGCCAACAAGCACCAAATATCAGGTCAATTCCATCTTCTGCTACATTCACCAGATGGCAGCACGACAACTCCTACAGCAACGCAGCTCTCCCAATTCAAAGCCTGTGACAGATTTCACAGCACAAAGTCTATGACACATTTCATAGCTCAAAGCCTGTGACGCATTTCACAGCCCGCAAAGTCTATGACCGTTTCATAGCACAAAGTCTGCACGTGCCTGCGCGGCAGCAATCTGCGCATATGCACGCAGCACATCGCTTCCTTGATATTCAGATGATATCAAACAAACTGGGGGTTGATCCTGTGGCGCACCGTGCTACGCCACCCTACTCTGATGTATATTAGCCAATATCCTCCTCCGGACATGGGGAATTCCTTTTGTCTAGTGGTTAGGATTTTCGGCTCGTAACCCAAAGGTCCTCAGTTCTATCCTCCCGCCGCCAAACGCACACATATTGCATCCTTAAAATATAAATATATATATCACACAGAATAATAAATATAATATAAAATCTCTCGAACAACATAATAATCAGCATTTGCTATATTAATGATAAACGATTGCCGAATTGTTAATTATATGTTTTAAACAGAATATGATAACAAAACTTATATTAAATACCTTTGATTAGAATATTTCCGCTTCGATGCCAATCACTTAAGTAGTTTCCAAAGCTCGTTTTCGTACAATACGAGAAATCAGTCCAAAGCACTTTTTAGAACATTATGTTCTACTCTAGTTTAAAGTGTTCCTCTCTAACTGATTAAGTTTTTAATTTATCATTTCATTTGATGGCAAAAATTATGTAGGAATAGCTTTTGGCTTCAGAACTACTATTAATATATTTGCAGGAACACTAAGCACTTACATTTTAAATCGCGATGATAATCGCTCTCGCTGAATTGCTGAAAGAAAATTCGAGCATTTTCATCATTAACGTTATCTTTTCTTTTGCCTTTACAAATCCAAATTTTTCATATCTTTCGGAAATTAGTGGATAGAAATGTTTTTATCTTTTGAATTTCTCGAAAGCATCGAACATCTGACAACAACACAAACAGGCAATGTATTAGCTTTCAAATCTTTCCGTAAAACTAAAACATTTGGCTCTGAAAAGAGTCGTTTTTCAATCTTTAGTGTACGAACCAGAGGAAAACACAAAAACTCTTAGCAATCAAGCAACCTTCTCAACACTGAACCAAAAAAGAAATATTCATAATAAAACTAATTTTCCCGCCTTTTAATTTAGAAAGTGAGGAAAAAAAAGAAAGAAAGAAATCTCGGTTCCAGATTAGACATAAATAAGCCCAAAAGATCATATTCTTTATTTTCATTCATCGAAAACTCCTATTAGACGGCAAAAAAAGCAAATAGTATCCTCAAAAAGCGAATCGATCATTTGAAATTGCTGTAAAGTAAACAAAAAGAGAAGAACCAGGAATCATTTTTGTTAAATTGCTTACTTGATGAATTGATATATAAACACATAAATTGTTAACTTGATATTATATATAATACTATATATACCTAAATTGTTATATTGTTTAATTGATATTATATAAAACTATATATTAAAACACATAAATATATCCAACTGTAGTTCAGTAGATTCAAAAATTGTATTTGTTAAATTGATTTGTTCGTGTATATTTTAAATATCCTTTTTACCAAAAAATAAAAAAAGAAAGATATCATGCATAAATATAAAAAAGGAAGAGTGAATAATGTCAGACATGAATGCGATAAATTACTCCTGAAAAAAAAGAACTAAAAGATTTATTTATATTGGTACATAAAAAAAAACAGTCATTGATATTAGCTTATATATATCTAGACTACAGATTATCAGGGGCCCCCTTTTTTTAAACTAATAATGTTGATCAACATTCGCGAACATAATGTAGAAATAACACATATTGAATTAACTTGGAAACTCAAAAGTCCGAGAGATTTTTCTTTAAATAGTCCTCAAGTTTTCTTTTTTTTTCATCAAAAGGGGTAAGAATTTGATTCAATAACTGATTTATATTGTCCTTCAAAAAATATATAGTGATAAAGAAAAAGGTATTATCTTTTGAAGAATCTGCACGGTCCCTGCGAGCTCCGAATTGGTCGGATTCCTCCTTTGTCAAATCATATCCTGTGGCTTGGACACATCTCTTACTATTCAATCTTATCCATCACATAAGTCCGCTCATTATTTTTATCAAAATATAATTAATTCAGATGGGGAACATTACACGAACGAGCCTTTACAGACTCTTTTCGTGCAAAAAACTGAGCAAAAAGAAAAACAATTCGAACAGTCCCCACCGGAACGAAGTATGGGCACCTTTTTTTTTCTTTCTTCAAATCATCCAGCAGCGCGTCTCGAAGAATATATTTTTTTCAAGTGAAGGGATCTCACCCCTCTCTACATCCTGGCCTTGCGTCATAGAAAAAACAACGCTTGATTGGTTACACTTGTTACGTAAGCACAATTCCCCGCCTACCAATTGTAGCGCCCTCAAGTGGCCGAATGTAAGAACCTTGCAGTATCAAAGAAATACTGATCTTGTCAACAGCTTCGCCCATGTGCGAACAACAAATCAACTCCCATTCAGCGGAGAAAAATAAATCATATTATTAAAACCAAAAAGAGGTCCGTCGTATTTAATACAATCCTCTCCAACACTTGTTGCCAGGCGCTATTTTAGAGTGACCTTATACCCTCCTACGCTCGTAATGAGGGAGAAAGTGACCTTTAACCCTGTCCTTCTGCACGTAGGCACTTGTGGATGCGACAATCTTGCACCAAGGAAACGAAGAAGGGGAAAAAAACACCTCTTATAGTACACAATACAACAATTTTCATTAAAAATAAAAATTCATGACACGGAATTTATAAGCAATAAAAAGCAGTCTTGTAATTATGAAGATACAATAACGAAACATTAATCGGGTATTTTCACCGTTTCTTACCGATGAAATAATTTTATTTCTTTAATTTGAAACTGCGTAGGAAAGCCGAAAGTTTCGGAATCTGTCCCAATGTGACGTAATGCGCGGAAAGACCTTTTGCTCATCGCGGTTGTGGACCCTCCCTGCGACTGACGCTTTAAAGAATCACCAATTCGGCGTCTGCCACATTACATTACACATTGTTCGTCATACGGCTGAGGCTCTCTATAGGAATTGTAACTTAAGAAAATGATTCTTAAGAACGAATTAAATTAGTGAAGCGATGCTTAACTGTATTTGCTTTTATTCAGTTACTCATTCTACAGGAGTATTTTATGATTTTTTTATTTTCTCGACGGCTTATTGTGCAATGCAGGAAAGCTCCGCTTATTATGGAGAAACATCAAATCTCCAACCCCAAAAAGAATAAAACACTCAAATGAAGACATTTTAGTACGTAAATAGTGAGCTGAAATTCACATAAATAATGAACAATGATTACACTCTGGATAAAAAAAATAAAAAAAAAACTTTTTTTCAGTTGCGAAGGGAATTTTAACGGTTTTAGGGTATCTTGAGGCCTAGGGTATTTGAAAACTAATTTAACTTTTGACGAATTGGCTCTAGTTTTTGAAATCAATGTAAATTGTCAACATTTTAATCGTGTCTGCATTAGGGTGGGCCGAAAAAAGTCAATTTTTTGTCATGCCGTTATACAACGGGAAAATTTGTGATTTGGAGAGAAATAAAACGAGCAAAAGAATTAGTTAAATTCATTAATGTCTACCGCTCCGCCATGGACCTTTGGCTGCGGAATAGAACCGGAGACCTTTGGGTCCCGAGCCGAACATCTTAACCATTAGACAAAAGGAAATCACAATGTCCGGAAGGGGATATTGGCTAATATACATCAGAGTAAGATGGTGTAGCACGATGCGCCACAGGAGCAACCCCCAGCATGTTTAATATTATCTGAATATCAAGGAAGCGATATTTTACATGCATACGCGCAGATTGTTGGTGCGCAGGCACGTGCAGGCTTTGTGCTGTGAAATGTGTCATATACTTTGTGCGGTGAAATGTGTCCATAGACTTTGTGCTATGAAATGTGTCATAGATTTTGAATTGGGAGAGCTGCGTGGCTGTAGGAGTTGTGGTGCTGCCATCTGGTGGATGTAGCAGATGGAATTGATGTGATTTTTTGTGCTGCCATCTAGTAGTGGGGCTGAAGGTTGTTGTTGCGTGTTCTTGGTCCGCGAGTCACCACTTTGGTGGCGGGATAGAACCGGGGACCTTTGGGTTCGAAGTCTCGAATCTTAACCACTAGACAAAAGGAATTCCCAATGTCCAGAGGTGAATATTGGCTTATATACATCACTGTAAGATGGCGTAGCACGGTGCGCCGCAGGCCTTAAAAGTACTAAAAAGTGGCGAAATTAGACTGTTTTTTATTAATTTTTAAATTTTCTCTTGATCTCTTTATTATAGCATTAGCTTTTAAGTACTCAACTTCTTAAGAGTAATAAATTATATTTCATCAAAATCGGTCTTTAACTACCTGTCACAGATTCCTTTCAAAGTTGTCAAAAATATGTGAAGTTACTTCAATGTGCAATTTTTAGTTCGTAATCAATAACATAATCTTCACACATCATTTTGTCGATAACATGCAGCAGGACAATGTATATATAGCAAAAGGTTATTTAGATCTAAAAAATATCAAATTTATTTATTTTCTTTGTTTAGGGTAACATTTGTAAAACTAAGCTCCAAAACTAGAATACTGGTAGTTCAGAACATATGTGAAGAATACAGGAAGTAACAAAAATTAACATACCTTTAAGAAAAGACTTCGGCTACCAGGATATCAAAGTAATGGAATAAAGATATCAAGGGAGGTGGGAGACATATGGTGGCAGATTACATTAGACTCCAAAGCAAAACTTCCATTGTAGGTAAAAGGAAATTATATAAAAGTTTTACCTTGGATTTATTGAACCAACTAATTTAATTTTCATTTTATAGGATTTATTGCAAAATCATCATGTATTTTTTTACCATATTATTGATTCACCCATTTTATTTGTTGAAATTTATTTCTTTAATTCATTCATTAATATTGTTTTAAATTTTATTCTTTAACCTTCATTTGAAACAGATTTCATGTGATTTCTGTATACATTTATCTTCTGATTTGTTTATTAGTTATTCTTTAGGATTAAGTCGATTTATTGCATTGATTTAATTTTATCATCGATTTATATATGAGACAGTTTCAATGCGATTTGAGAGGACGTACACATTGCTATTGAATTTTAATTTACACTTTATCTTGAAAACACTAGAGCCAATCTGACAAAAAGAATGCCAGATTCGGAATCAGCAACGCGAATTTTTTCTAAAATCATTGGAATATTATTGGCAAAAAAAATCAGTGTTGAGCAGTGTTATTTTCTCTTTAAACTCTGCAAAATTCGTAATATAATTGTCATCTCCGAGAGCCGTCAAATGTACTTGACACAGACAACGAACTAATTTTTTTTAGCGTGATCATATGAGAAACGATAAAATTTCATTTGAGCAACAATTGGCGCCATCTGGCAATGACGCGACCTCAGAATATAGTCTAACGGAACAATTTCAAAACAAGACTGAAAAAACAAAAAGAATATCAAATGAATAAAATCAAAATCAAAAGAAGAGCAAAAAGGTACAATAAATTAAAAAGAAATACTAAGAGATTCTGAGCAGTAGGTAAGCAAATTTTACAAATTATGCTAAGTATTTTCTTCATTTTCATGTGTATTCTAAACTGTTTGCAAATCTTTACAAGTTATACAATCATTAATTTCATTGTATATCATTCTATGTTTTAAACGAAAAGTATATTAGATGTCGAATTTATCATAAACGTTATATATGATTAACCCTTAAATTATGTGTGTGTGTTGCTTTTAAACAACATAATAAAATACAATTTGGTCTTCGAAAATATTGAGAATAAAACTGAAGTTCTATTGTCTGTTGTTTCCAATAGGATACAAACTGAAAATGTTATGAAATCAATTTACAACATGTAGATGACAGCCCAAGTGCTTTTAAAAAAAGAAAAACAAATTGATAATTTTCTCTTGCGCTACATGTCTTTTTTTTGTTTTGTTTGTATGCTTGGAAATACCATACCTTATCCTTATTATTAATTCGTAAAATTCATCTGTTTTTAAAATTATAAACTTAGAAGAATGGAATTTGTTTTCTCAATTAAAGATTGTTGCGAAACTTCTGTTTTTCAGCCGAAATCCATACTTAAAACAAAATATCATCTTTTAAAGCATTTTTCCGTGTGATTTATTCAAGAAATGAAAGTCGAAAAACATTCTTAAATCAGTTTTTAAAAAAATTAGTATAGAACTTTACGGATTCTATAAAAAATTCACATATGTTTTTATTAATGAATACTTACTTTCTGTAATCAATATAAATATGCATAATTTCTAGCGCGTTCTTGTAGTGTCATGGGTATGCTTACTATATTTTTTAAAGAGGACAAAAAATGTGACTATTTAAAATTCAACATGTTAATTGAACTTTATATTGTATAAAGGTTATAACAGAAGTAAAGATCGAAAAAGAAACTATCATAATTATTTGCTGAACTATGCTTAATTTATAATTTAATCTAAGGAAGTTCGATATCAGTCTCAACTATCCTGTTTCGAGTTAACTATAATTCAGATAAATCTGGAAAAATAAACAGAGAAAAACAAAAACAAACGCTATTTTAACATCTCGTGGGTGTGTAAAAAAGGAAAATGATTGTTTGATTGGATGGTACAAAAAATGATCGGGCTGTAATAAAGATTGTTATTCTTTTTATTTTACTTTTTAATGAAAGCATTTTATATTAAAACTAGCTGATATGCCCGGCGTTGCTCGGGGTAAAAATATGTTCAAGAATCTCCTAGTTATTCGTACTCCATTTTCCCCTCCCCATCATTGCAACAGCAGAAACTCTTTCATATCTTGTATTTTTTGCCATTATCCGGAGTACAATTCTCTTGTCTTTATTGTTTTTGTCACTGACCGGAAAAAAAACCGCATAGTGTTCTTTCTTTTTCTCCTTAGGACCTCTCCCTCCTGTAGGAAGTGGGCTCAACAATCTTGAGGGATTTTACACACTCATTGCGACCATTAAAAATTTGTAAAATTAAATGGAGCATAGCGGAAAGAGAGTAATTAACATCATTGTGTTGTGGTGCAAACATACTGAAATAGGTATGTGCTATGAACTAAAAGCTAAATAAAATTTCTGCCTTTCTGTTAACATTCAAACAATATTTTTATCATAACTTTCACTATGGGGAAAATACGGGAATGAAGGATTTGATAAAACGATCAATGGTTTGAATTTAATTACAATAACAGAAAGCATTGCTTCAAATTGCGTATGAAATACATTTGAAACGTTTATTAAATTAAGGGAAAAAAACTCGTGACATTTAAATTGAAATCATTAAAAGGATAATTTTCTGCTCTTTGGGATGGTATGTAAATAATCTACGTGCAATATATTTTTCTGAAATTATTTTGCGAAAAACTGAGATAAAACGCCGATAATTGGCTTAATTTTCGTTATTTAATTAAATATCTTAGAAAGTAATTTTTGAAAGTTCGAAAAAGCAGAATTAATCTAGGAACGGACCTCAGAATGGCGTGTGCAAATTTCATATCAAGACTATTCACCGTTTATTAGGAGTTCTTGCGACAGATAGACCATCAATACATCTTTTTTCACCTTCGCTTTTTCCTCTTCCTACGATAGGAACTGGACTAAGTAGCCTTGAATGCTTAGCACACACTCATTAGGATCAGTTAAAAATTTGTGAAAATTAAACAAAACATCGAGAGAATAATTCACTAACGTCATTGGATCACTGTGTAACCGTATTAAAAGCTGTAATTGCTACGACAACAGGAAACCGGAAGTGTAAAGTCTCCTTTGTTGTCTATGCTCAAAGAAAACAATTTCGTATATTAACTTTAATACTGGCAAAAGCCTGCGCGCGAAACAGTAAATTGGCTTAAATTTATTTCTATAAGAATAAAATTATTTTTAGAAATTGCGTTAAATATATTTTTTTAAACCTTAATAACAATAAGATAAAACATTTCATCGCAATGGAATTAATAGCATTAAAAAGATCATTTTCTGGTCTTTAAAATGGCATTAAAATAATTGTTGTCTAATAAAGATTTCAGAAGTTATTGTCAAAAAACGTCTAAGCATTAGGCTTAACAGCGGCTAATTTTCGTTAGTTAATTAAATATCTTAAGAACTAATTAACTCTGAAAGTTGAAAATAGCACGCCATTTGATCACTGTGTAACCGTATTAAAAGCTGCCAATGCTACGACAACCGTAAACCGGAAGTGAAAAGTCTACTTTGTTGTTTATGCTCAAAGAAAACAATATTTTCTTATATTATGTTTAACACTGGTAAAAGCCCGCGCGCGAAACAGTAATTTGGCTTGAACTTATTTCTATAAGAATAAAAAGTATTGTTAGAAATTGCTTTAAAAGTTTTTTTTAAACCTCAATAACAATCAGAGAAAACACTTCATCGCAATGGAATTAATATCATTGAAAAGATAATTTCCTGCTCTTTAAAATGGCATAAAAATAATTGTTGTCTAATAAATATTTCAGAAGTTATTGGCGAAAAACGTCTGAGCATTAGGCTTAACAGCGGCTAATTTTTATTTAATTAAATATCTTAAGAACTAATTAACTCTGAAAGTTGAAAATAGCACCGTTGACCTAGAAATGTGCTCTAGAATGTCGTTGTGTAAATTTCATGTCGCTACCGTTCACCGTTTAGGAGGAGTTCTTGTGACCGACAGACGGATACATGTATTTTCTGTTTTATATTATAGATAATACTGGAAATATGAAAATAATTGGAATGTTTTTTCATCGTGGTTTATCTACCTCTCGTCGTTTGTTCTGAAACGATAAAGAAACAGCACAAATCTCGTGAATCGGAACGCAGTTTAATACACACTAGAACTTCTCAACAAGCTTTATAACTAGGGCGATTTGCAGATTTTTTGAATTTCAAATCGGAACATTGGCAGTAGGAAGAAGGGGAATTGGTTGTGGAATGTGAACAAAATCCAAAAAGTATAAATAAAAATTAAGAAATATTCAGAACAATTTATTGATAAAAAAAATGTGAAAAAAAGCATTGAGATTTAAAGAAACAGATAATATATTTTGATATCACTTTTACGATTCTTTATCAGGCTGGTTCATCCACTTCCCTCATATTATAATAACTATGTTCAATCTATATTAAATTGACCACTGATCAGAGTTTCTGAACTTTTAGACGCAACGTTCTAAAAATTTAGAGGCGAGGGGTGCCAGTACATGTAGTGGAAAATAATATTATTTCAAGAAATCAAAGTACTGAACTGCCTTTATTCTTAGTAAGCAATACTTTATATGTAGGACTGGGCGATGTTCAAGTTTTAGCATCGCGATGTATCGTCACTTTAACATCGCGATGTTTCGCACTTACTATTGCCTAATTTTGCATACTTACACTTTTGAGTGGTTGATTAAGGCATTTATATGCTTATAATAAACTCAATCCTTAGTGACCTAACAAATAAAGTGTCAAAAAATACTATAAATTTGTCTAGTTGTCAACAATAAATCGTATATTAAAAACAATTAATACGATCTTCTCTTCAACCAAACAAACGATGAACGGCAGGATTGATAATTATACCTTTGTACTTAAAGCAACACAAGAGAATTTACACGATTAGAAGGAAGCACGAGGCCACACGAAGTAATGCACATTTCAATGACTGAGAGATTCTACAACAGACAAAACACTTCGCTTCCTCAATTCTCGAGATGGGTTATTTTCATCGTTTTCGTTCGCGGTCACATCGGGATTCATCGTGTCAGCACAACGATCCGCACTTTGCAACGTATGTCTCTGCTTGATGAGTCACGATGGAAGAAACATGGGGAAAGATACGCCACGGTATTCACTGATGAAAGGGGAAATGCCTCGCGCTTGCGATCATCGATGCGCGATCGGAAACAATGCTCTTCGCGGCGCGCGTGAACATCGATGCCTACGATGCATCGGGAAACATCGTACAAATCGCGGGTAAATCGGAATTTCCGATGCTTCGAAAAAAACGACAATATAATCATCGGAACGGCGATGATTGCGTAACATCGATATTTTCCGATGCATCGAAAATCGGCAGAGTCTTATTTATATGTATTGAAAATTGGTAAGGAGATTTCTTCAGAAGCTAATTTGAAATTCATAAAGCTTTAAAAAATTATCTTTTCATTTTTTAAAAATATGAATAATTTAATTTTAATTAGAATATTTGAATAGTCATAGAAGTATTTTCGATCCGGGACAAAAGTTAAAAATGCGGATATTCCCAGCTAATCAAGGAGGTTTGGTGACTTAAGATAAACGAAGATAAACATAGAATAGACTCCAAATTGCTGCAATTTTGTTCTATAATTATAAACGAAATTAAATTATACTATTTATTGAATTTATAAATTCTGTTGTCCCAATTTCTGTGTTTCATCTGGCAATACATCTTTATTTCGTATGCTTTGGAAGTTGTTGTGTAGCAATTGACTTCTGGATGCTTTCATGCTTCCGGCGTGTGTTGCCATTCTCAGTGGCTAATCCGGGATTTGGGGGAGGAAGCTGAAGTCATAAAAATGCTGTATCGTCATGAAGAATGTCAAACCTCATGGCTCATGTAAATCAAAACACTAACTTTACTCACCTGATAATAAAAAACATAAAGAACAATATAATACTTTCGATAATTTAATAAAAGATACAGTGAAATAACTAGCCAAAAAAAATGTTTTCGACTGCGTCAATGCTACAAGTACAAGTGGAATGACTAGAAAAGTAGGAAAATTTTCGAGCCTATCAAGACAGAAAGCAATGTTGTCACGTTTTTATTATTTTTTTTAAAAGGGAAATTAAGAACAAACAGTTGTAATTATTTTTTTTAAAAAAAACAAGATTTCTGGCTTAGCGCTGGGGGGGGGGGGGGCGCCCCCACCCCCCCCCGGATTCACCACTGGCCATGCTATATAATCATATATCTACAATCAAGTATTTAACCAAGGATAAATTAATGCTATCTATCCTATTAAAATTCGAAGGTAAACAAACGTATGTATGTATGTATGTCCGGCTATCTCCTCACGAACCGCTGAACGGAGAAGCACGCGGAAAGTACCAAAAGATGGGGAATAATCCAAGGAATCCATTTCGGCCATTTAAAATCCGAAATTACAATTAGTTAAAAAGATATTAATTAAAAACGTCAAAATGATTGAATTGACGTGCTGCCATCTATTGGCAGAATGGTGAATTCATTCACGGCGGATTCTTTTTTTCCCTACTATTATTTTTCGCATCCGGTGTTGCATTTTTTTTTTATTTATTTAACGGAAGTTGGTAATTTTTTTTGAGCGAGTTTCTGTGTTATTCTGTGTTTGGATTTATTAACAATTGAAAAAAATCGTTTTCCTGCATTTTTCTTTCTTTCTTTTTGTCGTAGGGTGTTTCGCAACATTTACGTTTGTTGGGGGAAAATATTTATTCATTTTTATCCGTTTTTTTTTTCATTATTATTCGTTTTATTTTTTCTTTTGCAAAACAAATATCATGCTAATCTGTTTTAATGTATAAGCATAAGAATTCTCGCGTTTTTATTGAAACCAAACTGCTTTAAGGTAGTAAAAAGGCTAGAACTGAAAGTTTTAATCCAACAAGAGAGGATTCCAAACAGATTTACGTTTGTTGGGGAAGCTTAGTGACAATATTTGTAAGGAAAAAAACAGAGGCGGGAATATGAAAAAATATGGATTCCGAGAAATGCTGGGTTATTAGCTAAAAGGTAATTAAAAGGTTGGATTGAAAAATTTTAATTAAACAGTATAGGATTCAAAGGATTTTTTACGTTTTGGGGGAAACGTAACGTTTACGTCAGCGACAATATGTGTAAAAAAATAAACCGGAGGCGGGCATATGAAAATTAGTAATAAAAAGACTAGATTTGAAAGAATTTTTACATTTGTTGGGGAAAGTAAGTGACAATATTTGTTGCAAAAAAAAACGGAGCCGGGCATATGAAAATATGGATCCCAAGGCCTCACATGATCTCACTTCTCTCCGTCCGGGAATATCCCATTATTCAAGATTGCCCGTGCAACGCCGGGCCATGCAGCTAGTTAAGTATTATCAACCGTCATAACTTTTCCTTTCCCCTTTCAAAATGCAACAAAACATTTACATTCGTGAATTAAAAAAAAGAATTATTCAAATTCTTCACGCAGGAAGTCGCGGGTAACAGCTAGTACCATATAAATATTACAAGTTTTATTGTTAAATATTTTTTCTTGCTTTCGAACAGATGAAAAAAAAGACTAGATTTGAAAGAATTTTTACATTTGTTGGGGAAAGTAAGTGACAATATTTGTTGAAAAAAAAAAAAAAAAACGGAGCCGGGCATATGAAAATATGGATCCCAAGGCCTCACATGATCTCACTTCTCTCCGTCCGGGAATATCCCATTATTCAAGATTGCCCGTGCAACGCCGGGCCATGCAGCTAGTTTTGTAATTATAATGTTCAAGAAATTTTATTCTTCATAAAGAAAAGGAATAATGATTTCCAATGTTCCTAACATTTACTTATTTAACAGTTGTTGTTAGTAATATATCAAGCAAAATGTTTAGCTTGTAAAAGCGAATCAATATATTTTGAAAATTCTGCACTGAAGGATTGAAAAGATAATAAAATATTGTGTGTGTATGAGAGCAAATCTATATATCTATCTATCTTTATAACATAAATATTCAGTAGCATTTTTTCTTAAAATGTTATTATATTTCCTAAAATTGTTACTAATTCCGACTTTTTTTATATCATTGAAATATTTGGTCTGTAAATAAAAATTTTGTCGTTAAATACGTAATCAAATTAACTATAAATCCCATAACAAAGCCAACAAAAATTATTAAGATGCTCCCTCTTTTTAATATCAGCCTACTAAATATCAGTATTGAAAATTCGTTTTAAATCATTCTTTCGATTACCTTAAGTAACCAATATCAGAGATAAAAAATAATTTTGCTGCCCTCCTCCCGCAAATATGAAAATTTCTGACGGCCCGGAGAACATTTCTGTTATGGTTAATTCACCTCTAGGTACCATTAAAATTAGACTATACCCAATCAGAAATGCAGGGCCGGATTTTTAAATTGGCAAAGTAGGCAACTGCCTACGGGCCCCTCGGCTTTGGAGGGATCCGAGGTCACGAGGTTTGTTTGTTTTTTTGTGGTTCCTTTAATGCAGTTTAATCTGCTTTTATTTCATTTACAAAGGCTTGCGCTTATTAAAGGTAGGCACTTACAAAGGCTTGAACTTATCCAAATTAATTTTAAATTTTTTAACATTCTAACAATATCCCTAATTAATTGCCTTTTGCAGAACCGGCCTTACTAGATGCGGGGCCCTAATGGAAACATTGTTGATAACCCCGATATATTTAAGTTTTAATAAATAATATATAATAAATAAATAAACAATATAAAATTTTAATAAATAAAATAATATTTATTTTTAAAATTTTAAATACTAATTTTAATAACTTCACTTACTTAAAACTTAATTTTTTTTAAATTCAAGAAGTTATAATTTTTTTATTGTTTTTATGATGGATGCATTATAGATAAAGTGACCATTTATTTTTTCCCTGAAAACGGGACATTTTTTTTAATTTTTAGGTAATATTATGTGAATTCAAGAAAACACATATTTCCCCAGTTTTTTATTTATTAATGAAAAGAACAGGAATAAACACGTGAAAATAAATAAACCATGTGATCTTGAATTTTTCTGAAAAACACATTTTTGATTCAGTATATTTGGTGTTCATGTAAAAAAAGAATGAAATTCTTTCCAGGATTTCTTAAAATTTACTTGGAAATTAACGTTGCTTTATAAACTACGACTTGCAGCTGTGTTTTCTTGCTCTACCACAATTTATTCATAAGAAAAAAGACCCTTTCTACGGGTACATTCGTGTCGGGCAGACATAGAATATATTCAATAATTATACGAAAGTTCGTATGATTTAAAATATAGGCGTGAAAGTGTTTGAACAGTTCCACCCAACGACTTTCGGTTTAAATATTCCCATTCCATTCTGTCACTTCATGCGATGTAATGAAGTTAGAACTAAGTGCGAGATAGGAGGCTTCTGACCAACATACATATGTGTGACATGTATAGCGCATGCTCCGTCATCACCGGGCTACTAGACATTTCCTTCGGATTGTCTGTGGCTTTTAATTTTTGACAACTTCTTGTTTGAAATTGTTATCGTGGGTTGCTCTCTTTCTGAAACAGGGACATTTAATGGTCACATTAAATATAGAGCAATTAAGTTCTCGAGGGAATTAAGAGCCATATAAAGTTATTTATTCATGATTGCTGAGAAACACAAAGTACGGACGTATTTAACTAATGAAAACACAGAAACCTAGAAAAAAATTACAATTTTTGACTTCTGAAACAGTCAGCCGGCTCCCAGAAAAAATTGTTTTGTAATTGAATTTAAAAGCATGAAAAATTTCTTGAGGATAATGTTTTGAAATCAAAATGATACTCGATTTTAATTTGAATAAGTTTGAGTACATTCTTTGTTGCACTCTTGCGTGGTGCCCTATTTGGACAATTGGTCCAATCGGCTAAAGACCGGCTCTGGCCTTTTGCACATTTTATATGATGTTGTTTTATAATTCTAAAAAAATATGTTGCTTTATAATTTTTAAGAAAAAATTATCCGATCCTTAAGTTAAAGTATTAGCGTTAGTATAAGTATTAGTTAGAGTAAAGTATTATAGTTAGATATCCTATAGTTAAATAGTATTAAGATGATGCTAAAAATGTTTTGACATTTTTTTACTATTTTGTATAAAATTACTTTTAAATTTTAATTTTACATTTTTTTATACGCGATATGCTGAAACTAATTCTCTTGAAAGTGATCCGCAATCAAATGTTTTGCTTTTTCAGTTTCTCGAAATTTTCTACTTAAAACTGCTTATACGGAGATTAAACTAGAATCAATACAGAAATATCCGGTTTTGGAAGTTGGGAGACTAGCATTACCTAAGGCCCTGCAGAAATGTGATTGAAACACGAAAGAAAAAAATTTAGATTTACAAGAGTGTCCCGTAGATGATACCACCATCGCAATTCACACAGCATTCAGTATATTATTTCGAGCATCCATTGCTGTGAAATGAATCAAAACGATATCGCCTAATTCATAGATGCCTCTGACCTTGCCTCATGTTTAGACTCGATGATTTACAGTCTACTGGCAACCACTGAAAGTTTCAGTTCTCATTTCGTGATAACAACCATTCGATCATGTGCCAACCTCTGTGGAAAAATTAATACGATAACAATGTTTTAGTTGTTAGAAGAACTCGCTTTCTCGAACGTTGCTATTTCGAATGCTCTCTGGTCTCATGATCTTCGTATTAGCTGATGTAAAAATATTGTCTATAATTTGAATATATTTTGGTAGATTCTGAATCAAAACTAAAAAAAGTTAGTATTTCTAAATTGTTTTCGTCAAATAAATATTCCGTAGCTGGTGTCCTCAGGGATGGTAAGTGAAAACATATTCATTCTTTGGTTGCTTTTCAATGTACAGTAGAACCCCGGGAATCGGAACTAATTGCGTCTGACTTTTGTTCGGATTCCGGGAATTTCGGTAAAATACTCTTGATGTACCAAATGCAGTAGAGTAGTGACTTTGGCTGTTCTGTGAAGGCGTACGCGGCGATTCGCACGGTACAGTGGCAAATAAGTTGAAGGTGAAAAGAAGATATCCGAGTTTGTGTCTACTAATTAAGGTTGCTGTGTTCATTCTTAAAGACCAATTCGAATACTTCTTTTAAGGTAGGAATATACATTAGCTTTGTTTCTGATTCTGAATTTTTTTTCCTTTATTTTTCAGTAAATATTTGTCAGAAAATTTTAAAAAGATACTCGGATTATCCGAAATTTCGGATTCCCGGAGTTCTACTGCATTCAAAAAAATGTTTCACTCTTATAAACATTTTGATCTCGTTAGATGTTAATTGTATTGTTTATGTTGAAGTTTTATTGCACTCAAAAGCGCTGTTTGTGTATATTGTTTAATTATTAAAATAACTTTCTTGTTTATTATAATTATTTAAAAATATTAATTAGTATTACTTTATTAATTACATTGCTTAATATATATTATAGTTAATTACTGTTTAATTACTAATGATGTATTATTTATTAAAACTGTTAACTATTAAAATTATTTCTTAACAGCTGTTTTAATCGGGTTGGCAATTATTCATGAGGTTTGTTTTTTTTAATTTAAAGTGCACCCAGAAATAAAACGCATTGGTAAAATGTTTTAAAGTAGATACTCAAGTTTTGGCCACCTTAAGAGAAAATTTGAAATGGAAATTTCGCAGTGGATGACTGTTTAAAGCATATTAAATCATACTTATACTATTCTTTAGCAAATTTTATTGGCTTTCTGCTAGTTATAAAATTTTTCTGAAGAATATTTTAGATTTAGAGTTATGAATTTTTAAATAAATTAATCCCATTTGCACCAGTTTTGGTCACCTTGCACCAGTTTTGGGCACACTAATATTATATTTTAACAGGCATTTTAATGAATTTTAAGTAAAAATAGATAATTTTTATGCAATATAGGGTAGATGCTCCAGTTTTGGCCACTGCACCAGTTTTTCCAATAATTAACCAGTAATTTCAAATTAACTAATAAGAAGCATTCCAATACTTTAAACAATCCTTATTTTACTCTTTTCAATCTGATTGGTTCATTTTTGTCAAACATGTGACCTTTAAAAAAATTAAATGCATGATCATGTATTGTATACTCACAACTGTTAAGGTTTTTGATAAGTAACAAGTATTTGCAGTTTTTAATCATGTAGTTCTCAGAATTAAATGATTAATCTAAAACTGATTACCCTTAGGGTTTATGAGGTAAGCTTTCTTTTTTTTCCTGATTTCATATTAAAATTAATTATTTTTGAGATTAAATGGGTGGTGACCAAAACTGGTACTTTAAATTTACTTTAAACTATACAGGTAGCCAAAAATGGAACATTACATGTTTCAGTTTTGGCCACATAACTTCATTATTGTGTTTTTAGCCATTACATAAATTTAAGAATATCTGGATGAAATAAAATCAACTAATTTAGTTTTATTTCTAAAATAAAAGCAACTAACTTAATTTTTATTTCTAAAATAAATGCAACTGATTTAGTTTTGTTTCTAAAATAGAAGTAACTGATTTAGTTTTGTTTGTTTTCAATTTACATAGTAATGGCTCCAATTAAAAATAAGAAGGCAGGTAGCAATTTCATAAAAAAATTTTGCTACTCACCATCTAAAGTTGGTAATGCAGTTCGGGCCATTCAAAATGGAATGTCAAAAACATCTCCGGTAAGACTTAAGAACAATGTGCGGTTTCTCGCCAAACTGGGAAATTGCGCCAATCATCCAAAAAGTCGCCAAATATCCGCCATCTTGAATGGTGTCAAGATGGCGGCGATTCTACTGACAGCCGTAACAAAAAAATGTAAATAGTAAATAAAATTGGAAATATCACAGAAAATTGCAAATACTGCATAAAATTGTATGAAATTTAACATGAATTTTCTGACATTCTGGCACAAATTAGAAATTCTGGCAAAGTTTTAGGGTTGCCTACAAAATGAAGAAGGTTACCACATTTGGCGATAAATTAATTTGGCGCGGGAAAAGAATTCAACTTGGCGGACCGCACACTGTTCTTAAGTCGAGCCACATCTCCATTTTGAATGGTTACCTCACATTTATGTTAGAAAATTTCAACTTGAGGAACCTGAATCGAGCGATGAGGAATATTCTTTTATATGCATGGATTACTCTAATTTTAAACCAGCGGGAGTGGTCTCCCCTAAACTTTCTCGTATACTTCTCGAAAAAGATGCTGTTTCCCCTCTCCCCGCGTGGATAAAAAAATTCGAACCTACTGTAACCCAGAATCCAATGACTATCAGAAAATATTTAGGTAAAAAATCAAATTCGAAGAGATGTGTTCCGATTAAATGAATACTGATTTCTACTCTTTCTTGGTTAAAAGGACAATCCTTCCGCGTGCACAGATTGCTACCAAGTACGCATGCGCATGGAGAATCGGATTGGAAAAAAAGCGCCAAGCAGGAATCAATAAATATCGTGCACAGAAGATTGCGTTCAATACGCATGCGCGTGGAGATAGCGGACTCGTTGGAGATGCGCTTATACAGACTGACAGACAGTCAACCTTTTGACGGATTTGGCCCAAAATTTGATACGGACCTACATTCATGGTGATAAAAATGTGTACTAAATTTTATTCATCTAGCTATTCAAGTTTTTGAGTTATAGTGTTCGCATGACCGCGGACACATAGACAGACAGACTTCCTGTGGACGGATTTTGTCCAAAATTTGTTCGAAACCTACAAATTATGTTTAAAGACCACATACCAAATTTCATCCGCGTAGCTCTAATAGTTTTCGAGTAATCGTGTTCACAGACACACAGACATAATTCCGAAATTTTGTTTTTCGGATTCAGGGAGGTCTAAAACGTGGAGATTCGTCAAAATCTCGAGTTCGAATTTTTTGACGATTACAATACTTTCTCTTTGTATACTTCGTATACGAGAAAGTAAAAATGATTCTGATGAATTTGATTAATGTTGCAATTAAAAATTATAAAAATACATATTTGTGGATATTGTTAGTGAGTATAATAATGCAAATTTTTGATTTGTAAGATACGAGCTTAAACCAGTGGGAGTGGCCTCCCCTAAACTTTCTAGTATACTTTTCAAACATTTGTCATTTCCCTTCCCCCTGTGTTGATAAAAAGTTCAAACTAACTGTAACCCAGAATGCAATGACTATCAGAAGGTTTTTCATTGTAGATTATAGTGATAGTAAAATATTGAGGTGAAGAATCATATTCAAAAAGATGCGTATATATTAAAACTTCGCAAAATTTATTTTTTTATCAAACTCTAGCAATGCAAGTTCCGCGTGCGGAGAAGAAAACAGGAGAATAGCTTGCGCATGCGCAGAGATTGCTTCCAGTACACAAGTAAAACGAGACGCCCTAAATGTTTGCTTCCTAACAAAATCTCGCCGCCAGAATTAATTTTTGTTAAACTGCCAAATTTTCGGAGCGTCCCTTCTTTGCACAGGCATTTCTACCAGTACGCATGCGCATGGAGTTGAACAAGTATGCGATTATACAGACCGACAGACAGCCCGTTGACGGATTTGGTCCAAAATTTTATACGGACCTACATTCATGACGATAAAACTGTGTACCAAATTTTATCCATCTAGCTATTCAATTTTTTGAGTTATAGTGTTCACATGACTTCGGACATACAGACAGACAGATTTCCCGTTGACGGATTTTGTCCAAAATGTGATAGAAACCTACAAATTATGTTTAAAGACCGCATACCAAATTTCATCCCCGTAGCTCTAATAGTTTCTGAGTTATCGTGTTAACAGATAGACATAATTACAAAATTGTGTTTTTCGGAATCAGGGAGGTCTAAAATGTGGAGATTCGTCAAAATCTCGAGTTCGAATTTTTTGTTGATTACGATACTTTCTCTTTGTATACTTCATATGCGAGAAAGTAACCAGCGGGAGTGGCCTCCGCGAAACTTTCTCGCATACGAAAAGTAATGTGGGGTGGGTAAACACTCAGTGGGTAGGTAAATATTATTAGGGTATTTACCCAAGGCCTGATTATTTTGAGAAAAAAATTATGAAATGTGATTTACAATGAAACATATCAAATTCATAAATTCCTGAAACTTAATATTTTGCAAAAAAGAATTGCGTATGTTCTCAATTTTTACGCGCGCTGAGGAAGTAGAACTTTATTTAACGTTTTTGAGTACGAAATCTTACTGTAGATATCGCACAACATTTTAACGCACCTCTGGTAATCACAGGAGTCCATCTGGAGAATGTCAAAACGTTTCGTTTTGGGGATTGCCATAATTTCCGAAGCGCGTGTTTGCGGCTCGTTTCAATTTCCGCCAAGGTCAAACGCCAACCTTACTAACTTCAGTAAAATAAGCGAAACGCTCGCCAACACACAGTCGTAATGTGCATTTTGAACGAAATATGCTATTTGAACACCTGTTTTTCAACCGATTGAGATGAAAATTGGGCACAGATCTATAATTATTGTTAGCATTCGCGATATCAAGTTTTATTTATCTAAGCCAAAGGGCTTATGAGATACAAGTATGCGATTATACAGACCGACAGACAGTCAACCCGTTGACGGATTTGGCCCAAAATTTTATACGGACCTACATTCATGACGATAAAACTGTGTACCAAATTTTATCCATCTAGCTATTCAAGTTTTTGAGTTATAGTTAGTGTTCACATGACTTCGAACATACAGACAGACTTCCCGTTGACGGATTTTGTCCAAAATTTGATAGAAACCTAGAAATTATGTTTTAAGACCACATACCAAATTTCATCCCCGTAGCTCTATTAGTTTTCGAGTTTTCGTGTTCACAGACAGACATAATTCCAAAATTGTGTTTTTCGGACTCAGGGAGGTCTAAAACGTGGAGATTCGTCAAAATCTCGAGTTCGAATTTTTTGACGATTAAAATACTTTCTCTTTGTATACTTCGTATACGAGAAAGTAAAAATAAAGAGGATTGAACCAACTTCTTCGTTAAACAACCGGGAAATATTTAAATAACAAAAACGAAAATTAAAACACTAATGAATTATTATCCAACCCAATATTTGAAATATTGTCGTTTTCTCTTGATTAGTTCAGTTTTTGGCTCAATTTTTCTTAATTACAATTTTTGATGAATCGAATTTTTCCTGTGGTTCTGTCCATTTCGAATTAGTCAAGTTCTACTGTACTTTTTATCTATTGTATATGCTCAAATTTTCTCCGAATTCTATTTTTTGTTTCATTTTTAAATAAATAACACGGCACTGTCATTTTCGATTACTACTCTTAATTAGGATATTCATTCCCCTTAATAACGCTGTAACTGTAACTTTAAAATCGCTGGCACCGTGACATGATTCCTTTTTACTTTCTCGTATACGAAGTATGCAGAGATAAAGTATTGTTATCATCAAAAAATTCGAACTCGAGATTTTGACGAATTTCCACGTTTTTGACCTCTCCGAGTCCGAAAAACACAATTTTGGAATTATGTCTGTGAACATGATAACTCGAACACTATTAGAGCTACGGGGATGAAATTTGGTGTGTGATCTTTACACATAATTTGCAGGTTTGTATAATCGCATACATCTTCGTAACAAAATTACTTAGTTAAATGAAATTTTGTATGTGGCCTTCTAACCTTAATTGTATATGTGTGTCCAATTTTTGTGTCAATCGGTTAAGAAAAGGCGTTCAAATTGCATATTCGGTTCAAATTGCTATTGTGTATTGGCGACAGTAATCTGCCACCAAGCGGTTGTTTACAGTAGGTTTTCCTTTCGCCTTGGCGTGGTCCACGAAGGAAATAGTAGCGAGTGGCAAACGTACGCTTCGGAAATTATGGCAACCCCCCTAAATTGGAATTTCGTTCTGACACTCTCCAGATGGAGGACCTTGATTAGCCAGAGGTATGGTGAAATCTTATTTTATATCTATAATAAAATTTCGTAGTCAAAAGCGTTAAATAAAATCTTTTTAGTTGCGCGATTCGCAATTTTTATGCGCGCGGAATGCGGGTCAATTACACTTTTATTTTTTTGCAAAATATAAAGTTTTGGGGAATACTTAAATTTTATGCTTCATTGTAAATCACCATTCATACTTTTTTGCTCAAAATACCCAGGCCTTGCTTAAATACCCGGGTATGTACTCCAAAAACATTTCCCTACCCACTAGGTATTTTACTCATCCCACTATTGGTCGTACGCGAGAAAGTTTCGGGGAGGCCACTCCCGCTGGTTCCTTTTAATTCCCGTTCAAAATTCTTTTCATTCAAATGTTTTTCATTACAATCATGTGTAGTTTGAGTTCTTTAAATATATTACGTAAATATATTTATGAGAAAACGGACTTCTTAGCAATAATTAAATGAAAACTTGTATCCTCTTACTAAGTATATTGCCTCAAAAATTATATTTTAATTCCACTTAGTTCTGAAGAGGATGTGCAAGATTCTTAGAATATAGAGGTGCATTGTCAACTATTCCTTTGTCCTGCGTTTTACATAGATTTAATTCAGAGCGATTTTTCTAATGCCACGGTCACACGAACGGTTCTTCGCGGTGTCCCGTGACGGCTGTTCACACCTCACCAAAGAAACGCGGTAAAATTTCGATATTCGATTACCTCGGTTGGAATTCCTCCGATTTTAAAATTTACTTCTGAGTTACAGCGGGTTCCGTGTTTTATCTCTGTTATTCGCTTGAAACGATAAGATAACCGGGTTGAATAAATAGCAGTACGGGTGGTATGTTTATAAAATTTTTATTCTTTTTTGGTATTTATTATTTAGAAATAAAATTAATGATAAAATTAAGTGGAATCGTTTCATTCTCATATGAAATTTGAAATATATTGCACATCGTACCTTTGCTACTCGTAACATAACGAGCAATTTTTTTGCTTTTTGAATTAATGGATTGTTTTTTGCTTTATATTTCTTTGGTAATTTATTCGATTTTTTAGTTTAGAAATTTAATTATGTTTTATTTTTCATAATTTTAATATCGTTTGCTTTTTATTTTAGAACCATTCATGTTCTTCAACAGTATTATTGGTGTAAATTTGATCTAATACTAATTATTTAATGTTATTGATTTTTGTTTTATCTAGGCTTGTGTTTTCATTAAAATGAAAGTCAAGACATCGAAAATTCTGCTAAGTTTTAAATAAGAGTATTTTTAAGGTTTCAGGCCGTTTAACTTTCAAAAGAAACTTTTCTATTAAATTCCTAAATTCCTGTTTAAGGATCTGAATTGGTTCTTATTTATCACTTTAAATTTATACAACATCGTAATCAACGTAATTAAATTTAAATTAACTAATGATTAACAATTTTATACTGATTATCAATAAAATATGGCTAGATAAAATCTAAAGATATCCTTTTGAAAATTTGACTCTTATAGGTAAACGTAAAAATGCCTTCTCATATCAGTGGCGAATAAATAGATGTGTACAGTGGAACCTTGGAAATCCGAAATTTCGGATAATTCGAAGATATTTTTTTAAATTTTCTGAAAAGTTTTTATTAAAAAATGAAGTAAAAAACAATTAGGAATCAGAAACAAAGCTAATGTTTAATTCTAACTTAAAGAAACGTTTGAATTGGTCTTTAAAAATGAATACAGCATCTTAATTAATGAAAACAAAGTCGGTTATCTTCTTTCGAGGCAAGGAACTAAACCTCCTTGACTATGTGAATCGTGGCGAGCTCTTTCTGTACTCTCATAGGGTGCTCAAAGTCAATACTGTACTGCATTTGGTATATCAAGGGTATTTTACCGAATTTCCCGGAATCCGAACAGTGGTCAACCCCAATTAGTCCGGATTCTCGAGCGGTTCTACTGTATAGTTTCTTTCAACCACACATGCGGTGGTTTGTTTCTTTGACTTCTTTCAGAGTATCTGCACCAACCAGTGGCGGCTCATCCATTAGGAATGCACAACCTCCTGAAATTATTCTGAAAGCATGTATTTTCGTTTTTGTTCTTAATTTCTTACTTTCCCATTCCGAGATTTCGATTATCAAGGAAAATGGCGGAATATAGTTTTAAAACATGAAAAGAAGACTTAAAAACTTAAAAAAAGACAGAAAGAGAATCATCAACTAAGAGTAAAACACGTCGTGGCTGCAAAGTTGGTCGCCTTAAAAAGTTGCAAAGTTCGCCCACTGCACACAGCTGAGCGGTGAATCGGAAGAAAAAAAAAATCCCTTTTCGGGAAGCTTGAAGGCAACGGTAGATTCCTTTACGTTAATGTTACAAAAGTAATGAAATATTACATATTGATCAATACAGACATAGCCAATGACTTCATTGTTTCTACACATTGCAATATTTACGCTATGATTCTGTTTTCATGACATTTAATTTTTTTACTATATCAAGGTTTTATCATTCCATTTTTCATTCCAAAAAGTTATGATAGATTTTTCGATCAGTACATTGGTCAATTTTTTTATATCTCAACACATAATCATTCAACAGGTAGGAGTCATAAAAGAAATAAACAACTCAGCAGTGCAAATATCTCCTAGATAACATTAAGCCAGCCTATCTGAAACAGTAGCAAGAAATTGACACTTGACACGGATGAAGAACTACTCTAGATTTAAAAATCAGTTTATTTAATCTAGGTTAGCATATAATTGTGCCAACGTTGCTTTGTCATATGCTAAAATCACATGACATTAAACATTTAAGCATTATTAGAATGGGCTCATTTAGAGAACCCCCTGGTTACAGAGATAATAGTCACTAAATTCTTAACACAGAAGAAAATAAAAATTATTAAACATTGTGAGTTCCAAATTTAATACGTGTGTTTAAAGCATAGGATATTGTTCGCTCCATCTACTAGTTTGGCTCCTTTTCTAATTTATAGCAACCCTTTGACGCCGCCATCTTGTATCTCTGTCAGAGTTAGAAGTTGTTTGGTTTTCATGTCTGCAAGTGGTATGAGAATCGGAGCTTGCCTATGTATTTCACATCATGTTTTTTTTATTAGATATTGAAACGCATATCTACTCTTCCACATGAGTAACGCATTGGATTATACATATTCAAGATTGTTTTAGTATTTCACAACGCATTCACTTCATGTGTGACATCGCAGTTACCATGCTCAATTTTATTACTATTGTTCGCAACTGGCTCTTGCATGAGTATATTCAACTTATGCCAACAGGCAGCAGCCATTGAATTTATATCTGTATATATTGGAACAACCTGTATATATGTAAATAAATCATATATTATAAATAATCAATACAGTCCTCTCAATTCGACGAATAAAAAACGCAAACAGATATAAATGCAGCCATTTTGATTAGTAAATTAAATCTCCATCAACAGTTAAAAGCAAATACTCTGGCAGAAAACCCCAAAACAATTTTAAAGTTAATTAGATGTTTTTCTATATAAAAAAGGATAAAGAGAACTCTTATTTATCTTTTATGGCTATTTTATATTAAATTTATTAAAAAAATCTTAGTGCAGCCATGTTTAGTTAAATATCAGATTAAAGTAATCTGGCAAATTAACTAATTATCAAATTAACTATTAAAATTAACTGTTTGATGAATTAAAATTAACTATTTACTTAAATAAAATTAAATATTTAATTAATTTTGACGATATCTTCACTAAAACCTTTTTTATGGCTCATAGTATATGCTAGCAATCTTAATCTTGTATTTATCTAATAATTATCTTAATTTAAATAAAAATTATTGTGCCTATGTATGTATGCTCCACATCTCCTCCTAAACCACTGGACTGATTTCAACCAGAATTAGCACACTTTTTATTTAAGACAAGAGAAAGTTTCCCTTCAGTTTTTCAAAGCCCAAAAGTTACTTAAAATTTCAGTTAATTAAAAATTAAGCAAGTCGTTTTTCTGCGATATCTTTGGAAAACATTATCTCTCGAAACTATTTTTAAACCTTCAGTGACAAAAATTTCATTCCCATACAATTTGTTTCTCTCATTTTAATATATTTTTAAAATTAATTTTATACGGAATTCGCAACAATATTCTTTATTGTTGAAGAACAAGCATAATACGAATATATATATATATAGTTGCCAGAATACATTCACAGAATTCTGGACGAATGCTGAAAGAAAATTTAAAAAATAGACGATTAGCAATTTATATCGGGACCAACTAATGATTGATTTATTTTTATTCTTTAAATCTAAATATAAATAAAAGTCATTGTGGGTATCTATGTTTGTATATATGTTTGTATTCATCTATGTTCCATATCTCTTCCTAAACCACTGCACTGATTTTAACCAAACTTTGCACACTTATTAATTAAGACAAGGGGAAGATTACTGTCAACTTTTTAAAGCGCAAAAGTTAATTAAACAGTCAGTTAATTAAAAAATAACCGAAACCGTTTGTCCGCTGTAAGTTAGAAGCAAATTATCCCCCGAAATTTATTTTTATACCATCTTAAAGTTCAAAATGTTGCCTTTTTAATGATATCAATTTTATATCTGTGACATTTTTCCTTCAATTTTTATTAATTTTTCAAATTTTAATAAAAAGTTGACACGCAGACGATTTTTAAATAAATCAAATTTAATGATACTAGAGTTAATACTGATGAGTTGCTAGGCAACGGTATAATTACTTTGCCATTATTTTTTCTGTTTATTATTTTTTTTTCAAATATCGTTTGGCAATGTTTTCATTGTTTCTTAAAGAATTCTAAAGCTTATTTAATTAGATTAAAAAATCACTGCAGTTCATATCACCTGTCATTTTTACCTGCGTTTCCTAACAAATAATAAATTCTTAATCATATAAATGAGAAAGTGTGTCTGTTTGTTACGCTTTCACGGCCAAACTACACGTGGAATAACTTATTTTTAATGTCAAACATCACGTGATCGTAAAGAAAACCGCGATTATGTGATCTTTCTGAGAAAATAAACAAATAATTTATTTATAGAATGATAACTGAAATTACTCAACTCGACGCTTGATTTTCATTTTTCGAGTTTGCAGTCTATTTAATTTTAGTTATTTATATTTGTATCTTTTCCATATCAGATTTTATTCAAGAAGCTGTCGATAAATGGACGCCGGGACAGAAATCTATTGATAGATATCATACAGCTGCAAAGTTTTTGGATTAATATTTAGAAACTAATGTTAATTATAACTAAAGGGAAATATGCGAAGATCTAGTATTTTGTTTTATGTATTCTTTTGAATGGTAGAAGCGGATGACATATAGCATGATGGATGGTATATTCCACAGATTATAAGGGCCAGATGATACCATTGAGTACAACGATGTAATTTACAGTAACGGAGAATATATGAGTAATAGAGAATGGTTTTTGAATCGGTAATTTCGGCACTCATTAATGAAAGTTTAGGTCAGATAAATAAAATAAAAATGTCACAAATGGAGGGAGGTATTACAAAATATCTATCTGTAGATGCGCTAATTGGCAATAACAAGTAACATCAACTTCTTCATATAACAGATAACAAGTTCTTCAATTCCTTAGAATTGTCAGGGGTACCTTCCGACAAGCTGAGATTAAAAGTCGGTGTGCCAGTACTATTGATACATAACCTCGATGTACCGAGACTGCGCACGGTTACACATTGCACACCTAGGTCCAAACGTCGTGAGAGTGTTTAAAAACGAGAGAGTGTTTTAATTTCACGCATTCCGATAATACAGAAGGATTTACCATCCAAGATCAAAAGGTAAAAATTCCCTTTAAAATTAGTATTTGGCAGACTCAGGACCAGACACTCAAAGGTACAGGCGTACATTTGGAAAAACCATATTTTCCCCATGGGCAACTATATGTGGCGTGTTCACGTGTGTCCAGACCATAAAACCTCTATATCCGTGCAAAAAACGTAAAACAAAAAACGTCGTATACAAAAGTGTGTTAGCGCAGATAAACAAATTTCCTAACTATAACAGCATACACTCCTGTTAGTCGTCCAATTATGTATCATCAACCGTCAAAACTTTTAATTTCCCCTTTCAACATGTAACGAAACATTTACATTCGTGAATTTAAAAAAATTAATAATTCAAATTCTTCGCGCACGAAGTCGCGGGTAACAGCTAGTTGATGAATAATTAACTAGTTAATTTAATTGTTTCAACATATTCATTGAAACCTTTCTTTTACTTTAGTAATTGTTAACAAAATTTGATGTAGCTATATAACAACTAATAATTTATGGAGAAAACGGCTGTTTTTAAAAATTGTTTGTTTCAATTGATATTCCCATTTTAATTAAAAACGTTTCTGATAAGAAAAAAAATTGTGTAATATAATTTTTATACAATAGTAGTTTTTACATTAGAAATATTAGACATGAAAGCATTTTAATCCGGAGCAAAGCCAGGTATATCAGCTTGTTTACCGTATAAAAAGTGAGAGTGAATGTGGCTGATGGGAGCTCATAACTTCTAAGTAATTCTTGCTGTCAAAAAACTTTCAATATAAAAGTAGTTTGTTATGATAAAGTGATAATTCCCCTAATTGAAAGTTTCTTTCTATAATAGATTCGTCTGGATCTGAACAAACACACACACACGCACACGCACAAACATTACCTTTTATAAGTATAGAAACCAGATAATGTTTCCGCCGAGGCAACATGAAGCGAAACAAAGCCATAAACAATCCACATGAAGAAAGCGTAGAAAAAATTACGAGGAAGGGAAGATAAAGAGTTTTGGTGAAGCGAGGGAAAAAACAAGCGCGAACCACAGTCGGGCATGGCTCTAATACCTACAAATTCAAGGAGAAAGTTGCTTTTAGGTGGTTCCTTATGGGAAGTCTACCTATTGCATAATTCTCATGACACGCTTTCGGAAAATTTCTGAGACCTTCATCGATCATGACCCCTAGAACCCAAAACCACCCTTCGTTAAAGTTTATATATATATATATAACATCTTTATCTTATCTAGTCTTTGATAACTGGGTAATTTTGAATTATTTAACCAGCCTGGGATATGTTCTAAGGATATTAAAAATCTCGGTCAGAGTTCGTAGATGGGCTATCCAGTTCAAAGGGTTGGAAATAATGGTCGGGGAAGTTTCATTTCTCTATAAATCCTTTACAATTGAAAATGGAAAGAAAATTCAAATTAGGCGAATTATCGCCTTAACATATGAACAATTTTTGTATTTACACTTTCGATAGCTACAAATGTTTAGAAGTTGAGCTGAAAAGATGTTTTCTCACCTCCCTCCTTTTCCCTAACTTAAAGTACGTTTTGAA
>BGPR01000548.1:349362-398747 GCA_013235015.1 Araneus ventricosus
GCACTTACAGCCATGAAATTTGGTACACAGGTAGTCGTAATGGTGACTGAATGCACCTCGAAGCCGAAATTTTAAATTTTAATCTAGAAATTTTTTTATTTAATGTTTTGTTTTGGTTGATTTTTCGCACTAATTTCTCAATTGAATGGTTTCGAATAATTGTACGACAAAAATAGATAGACCATCGGAAAGAGCACGCGATTTCCGTTCTAATGAAGTTAGTTTTGAATTTCTAACATAATTTACTGAATTTTGAAAAAAAAAATTAAAGATAGTCGGTTAAGCCTAATAAACTTTGTTTCGAATTTCAATATCTTGCATCTGCCGTTCTAATTTTGTTATCAATTTGAAATTTGTTGAAATAATAAACATAACGTTTATCCGTGATTTAAGACAAGAATGGTTAAAATTGAACAGTTGGTTGAATTTTAATTATTTTTTTTCTGAAGTGTTTAAAAATTTTCGCCTCAAAATTCTCTTTACGGTTCTTCAATCGGTTCTAATCAAGGTCGCGTGACATATTTTCCCAACATGCATTTCGTCGAAATCACGTGACGACATAACCCCTTTGCTTCGCGTCGACAAATAATTCTTTTAATTTGTTTGTTTTTATACTGTTCGACAGTTGAGTATACGGCTGATATGAAAAAAAAAGAATTTGGAAGCCCTTCTAGGAGGGCGCCATTTTTTTTTTTGTCTTGACCGAATAAAATCGGCTATAGTTCTAGACCAATGATGGCAATTTTTCCTTCTTTTTTGATTACGGATTGAAAAGAACTTTGGAATGAATAGGGGATAATAGACTTTGTATCTGAAAATCCCAAAAAACCCTTTTTCAAATCAAACGGCTGATATCTTCAGTTAGAGAAGACTAGAAAAAATGAAATATGATTTCAAGGAGCTATTTACATAATATGGCTTAAAAGTTTAACTCTGAAGTGAAAGATTTTCTCTCTTTTTCTTTTCTTCTTTGATACATTTTGGATTTTTTGAGATTTTTTTAAAAAATAGTCAGTTTTGCCATTTAAATGTTAGTTTTCTTTTTAAATTTGTTGCATCCTACTTTCTAATAACACTATTATTTTCAATTTTTTTCAGCTTATAACTAGAACGGTTCTGTCGGATTTAAAGCAAGAACGGTTAAAACATCTTTCCCCGTTTTTTTTTTTAAATTAATTTTTTTCTGGGCCGTTGAGAGTTATTTTTCTCGATCGAGTTCCTCGCGCGACAGATCTTCGGAAGGTTGATGCCAATTTTGATTGGCGGACGCGCAGAATACGTCATGACCTTCACCTGAATGAATTACTTCGATTATTATTTTCGGATTTGATTTATATTTTGCTTGCTGTATAATAATCATTTTCAAGTTCCAATTTTGTAATATTGTTTTGGATTAACGTACTCTGTACTGTAGCGCGAAAAAAAAAATAAGCAGGAAAATCAAAAAGTGTGTATATTTTGTTTTGATTTTGTTTTCCAAATTTTTTCATGTCATTGTGGGCGTTTTTTTTTTGCATTTTGTTGAAGTCTTGATTCCACGGGCAACGCCGTGCGCGTACTGCTAGTATTGAATATACGTTTCACTCTACGAGAAAGGGTATGTAGATAATTTTCAAAAATATCCTGATGAAAATTTTTTTAGGGAGAGATCAATTGCATCATCATTAGAGGTAAGAAAAAATTTAACTTGTAGATCTTCAAGACATCATATTTGCACAGCTTTTGTGGAGCGAAAAATTGAATATAAAACTGCAGATCGCATTATGCCAGATTTAGAGCATTGTTCGAACGTCTTCAAGTACGGAAAACCCAGTACCAGGGGTGTAGCAGCACTGCTTGTTTCTGAGCTTACAATTCGTCACTGGCCCCAACAACAGGGACTAACCTCTAATCATAACACAAACTGACGCGAACATAAGCTTGAAGTAGTTCTAAGGTGTAAGATGCTTCGCTAAGTCAAGAATGTAGTCTTTTCTTAGTTAGGTGAATGAGAGCATGTCAGAACACCTTTTCGTCTTGCAGTTCTGAAAAGAACTAGTCCAAGGGTCACTGAGAACTTTGGGGAGCCAACTATGCCAATAATATATATCAATTGCGCTACGAGGCAGTTGGTTAATAAAGCACTGGAGAGACATAATCTGTTTTTATCTTCTCTTCATTAGTAAGAAATCCAGCCCTTACACAAATGGTAATACAATAAAATTATCAACAGAGTAGGTGGAACTTTGTATAGATTTATCTGCAAGGAGAGTGATATTCTTACGTTTTCCAGCTTAATTTAAATCTGTTTATAAGGGAGAAAAGTTTTTAAGGCTCATTATTTGCCGGAAAATTGTTTTTGTTTTGTAAGAAAATTACCTTTTGCTTACTTGCCATTATCTTGGTAAATTTCTTCTCACTGAATTGAAATTCCGAAATCATGCTCATTCTATTCGGTAGTGAAACCTAGGAAATATGGAAGTCGATAAGATTGTGTAATTTTAAATATATAAATGTTAATAAAATAGCTTTATAGTAAGTTTTTCAAATATTGTTTTCTTTTATTTTATTTTCAGAATCTGACTGCACATCAATCATGACTCACCTTCACTTCCGAATTATTGTTATCCCTGAAGTTAATGTAGAACCAGAGATAAATGTACTAGGAAGATATGTGGAACAGTGTGGTCTCGTAGTTCAAACCATAAAGCGAGTTCAGCTAGGAAAAACTGAACAGCCCCATTGTCCCGAAATTCTAGAGTACATTGTTGACATAAGAGCTGAAAGTCAAACTGTTATATCCAACAAAAACAAAATCCACGTATATAAAGATATGGTAACAGAGTGGTGTAGGGTCACGCGCTCAATATTTAGAGAACGTCCGTTGCTTCAGTTTTCAGACAATGAGTGTTTCATTCGCAAAAGAAAATCTTGTCATTCTAAGCTGAAGCTTCAAAATGTATCCTTTGGAGTTCAGCCTCGTTTGGGGGAGTATATTTCTTACGCAACTATTGGTGAAAATTCTACTGCTACTTTTTATCACGATCTTAAAGAACTTGAAATCGTCACTGAGTCATTAATTGATGGTCTGGCTGGTTTAGATTTCTTAACAGTGGAAACCATATATAGCTTAAAGATACTGTATACTCATATCAGAAATATAATAGTATCAATTGATGGAGAATTTTTTGAAGTTTATCTGGATCTTCTGCATCCTCCTTTGTTTTTCAAAGAAACTCAAAAACACGGTATTACACGTCATAACAGAGTAGAACATCGTGTACTTCCATTTGGAGTAGACAGATTAGTGATTGGCAAATCTAATGTTGTGCGATTGAAATTCTATTATGTGGATGCATTTTACGAAATCTTAAGCTGTTTAAGATTTCGCTCTGACAAGATACCAATTCACTTCATTAAAATGGATGTTAGATCTAGTTTGCCGCCTACTGTACCGCCATCAAATTTCTACCATTTTGGTTGCACATATATGTGGACAGCAATCGTCAATCGAACTTTTCTCATCCTTGAACAAGCTGCTGATATCGGAAATTCATTAAACAAACTAGTAAGTTATTCTTTGCAAAGTAAAAATTGTTTGGAAAAGGTTCTGACTACACTGTTATTCTTGATAGATACTGGTAGATTCATGAATTACTGGAATGTCATCGACAAGCTGTTCGCGCATCATGTTTCTATCCAGAAAGACTGTTCATTTGAAGATATTTCTGTTCCTGAGAAATGCCGTTTAATACGAAGAGCTATAGTAACTCCAACAAGAATCATGCTGTTTCCCCCCGATTTAATGTGTGAAAATCGAATTCTAAGAAACTTTGATTCTGAGTTTTTCTTGAGAGTCACCTTCAAAGATGATGATTTTACTCCAATGAACTTTCGAATGTATGATGAATCTGTGTTTGAAACTGTTGTCACCAGGCCAGTAAACTCAGGAATTCTAATAGGAGAGAGACACTATCAATTGCTTGCATGGTCTAGCTCTCAGTTAAGGGAACATGGAGTTTCCATGTATGCCAAGGATTCCAAAGGCATAACTGCTCATGCTATACGAAGATGGACTGAAATTGACCCGAGGACGACAATGAATATACCTAAATGCTTGGCCAGAATCGGACAGTGTTTTTCCCAGACGGAGGATACTCTGCATATTCCTTTAAATAATGCGTATGTTAGGTTTGAAAGGGATATTGAAGGAGGCTTTGACCCTTCTTCTGGGAAACCATACGTCTTTTCAGATGGCATTGGTAGAATTTCAGCGAAATTATTGGAAAAAGTAAGTCATTTCTTTTTTGTTGTTATATGCATAAACCATTGATTTTAAGCCTCTTTAATATTTCGAATCTAGTTTTATGAATGCTGAAATGCTCGCCTTCCCCTCTTTTATAATTTTAATTAATTCTGCCATTTTAATGGATTTATAATTTTAAATAATTTATATCAAAATACTTCTGGTGTTAAATGTATGCATTTGATCAATTTTAAGGGATAACGAATGATGGATTTTTGAGCAGAGCGCACGGACTCAAAGATCCAAAATCTCTGATGGTTTGAAAGGGTTTCATTTTTTTCTTTTTCATTTTTTGTACTAACTGAATGCATTGTTTTCGTATTTTTGCTTTCATATTCATAAGAGTACGTCCTTCAAGTTAAGAATAACAAGCCTTAGCAGCCTCTATTAATCTTTCATTTTCCAAGAACCACCTTTACGTGTCGTCCTTGTGTTACATTTCATATCAGTAGGGTTGCCATACGCTCGTATATACGGAACTCTCAACGTATTTCACTACTCAATCCCGTATTACTATTTGTCCCGTTCATAAACTATTTATAAGTTAGAAACATCGATATTGGCAACACTGAGATTCTAGTCAACCAATTTGTATAACTAAAAGATTATTTAGAGAAAAATGATACCAACCAAAACCAGGAGTGGCGTTAGAGATTGCCCGACGGGGGGGGCACGGTCTCCCCAACAGGGGAGAGAGATTGCCCGACGGGGGGGGCACGGTCTCCCCAACAGGGGAGCCACGACCTGCTGTACGGGCGGACGAGTGCAATGAAATTGGTCTCAATTTTTCTCCATATCTTTATTTATCAACTAGTTGAATACGCCATACAAAAATTTTCTTTTCTTTCTTTCTTCGGGCACAGCAACCCCGAAAGGGGGACCCTGCCCCCCCCCCCGGTCCTCACCTTTGGCGCCACCCTTGACCAAAACTGCGAAGCAACTATGAAATTGTGTATGGAAGAGAAAAAGAGTAAATGTTTTTGAAGATACGAAGTATATTGATCAGAAGCCATGTCTAATAAAGCTATGCGAATACGTATTTACCATTCCAGCCCATAATGCAAATATGGAGAGAATGTTTAACCTAGTGTCAACTCAATGGTCGGACAAAAGAAACAGGTTGTCAGTGTAGACAATTGAAGCAATTTTGATTTGCCATTGTAATTTTAAAATGACTTGCGCCCAATGTTGTAATTATGTGAAAGAAAAAAAAACGATATAATTAAGAAAGTAAAATTGACTTTAAAATATGACTGGTCTTAAAAAGGCTTTGCATCTTTTTTATTATTCTTCGTGTTCATTTTATTAGATTACTTAAACTTTATTGATTTTATCAGAGTGAAATAAACCATTAGCTACCCACTTTTTTCATGTCTTATTTATTTAGCACTTAAACGTCCCGTATCAATGCTTTGGAATTATGGCAACGCTAGATACCACTATTATTCTTATATCATTGAATTCAGGAGATAAATGAGCAAACTTCGTACACTTTCTCTTTTATATATCAGCATTCCTAGTTTTTTCCCACGAAAAAACATTAAATGCGTTGTTAAAAATAATTTTAAAATATTAACATGAAAATGGTGTCACTTTTTAATGAGAACAATGATGCTATTTTTCAATTTAAAAATTTGAATATCATGTTATGGCTCCGTCTTATGTTTGTTCCTTATAGTTAGGGTTGCCATAATTGTCAAGCATTGATACGGGACGTTTAAGTGATGGGTAGCTAATTGCTTATTTTACTCTGATAAAAAAATCAATATAAGCAATCTAATAAAATGAACACGTGGATAAAAAAAAGATACAGGGCTAATCTTTTTTATGCCAGCCATGTTTTAAAATTGATTTTACTTTCTCATTTTCTTCTTTCACATAATTATAAAATTGGGCTCAAGCCATTTTAAAATTATAATGACAAATCAAAATTGCTTTATTTGTCTCAATACCGGACAAATAGTAATGCGGGACTGAGTAGTGGAATACGGTGATACTTCCGTATTTACACGACGTATGGCAACCCTAATTATTGTGAATCATATATTAAAGACAAAAAAAAAGATTCTCTCGGGCAAATAAATAATTTTGAAAGGCTTTAAAAAATTTAAGTTGTTTTATAGGGGGATTCAAAATAATGTCGACAAAATAAAAGTGCACGTTTGGTGTTTAGCAAACAAAAATAGTATAAGAAAAGAGGAAACAAAAATAGTATAAGAAAAGCGGAAACGCTTTCCGGCGGCACTAGACATTCTTTAAAGCAGACCATTCATATCTCTTCCAAAATGGAAATTTTGGAACTCGGGAAGGCAAAAACAATCGTCGAGGTCGAAAACGTATGCAAAATAGCATAGCGGCTGGGAAAAGCTGGATTTCCAACGAAATCAAATTCCAGCACTTCTTGCTCCGATTCTAAGTTGGGACTCTTAGCGAGGCTACACATCAGAGGCTGTGACTAGATTGAGACCCGCGACGAGGGCAGCAAATCCGCTACCGCCAGAGCACTTTACAGCTTCAAATGAATGACGTACCTGATTTGCTCCGTCGATCCTTGCTGACTCTAAACCCTTTGGGGCAGTCGGTCGGCATGGGTTATGTATGTATGTATGCGCCTGATTTTTCGACTTGAATGGATGGGAAAAAACAAGTGTTGTGACAAATGGAATGGAATGAAGTACAGATGAATTGCCGGCTTAAGACTAAACTTAACGCAACGACGGTAAACAAGAATAAATAACAGAATTTTATTTATTCGTAATTCAAAGCAAATGACATATATAAAACCGTATAGGGTAAACTAGGGAGATTTTACCCTAGGAGATTTCCTCAAATAGTAAGACATTTCAACCTTATTTCGCCTTTGGTCCTATGGTGTATTATAGGAAGGAATTTCCATTCCTGTCTGAAAAGCCATTGTAATGATGTCTTAGGGAGTTTATCTTCAAACAATCAACCTGGTTGGTTACACTAGCAACCCTTCGCGCTGATTGTTGATGTAATTTGCTAGTGTTTTCGATAATTGAGTCTTATGTGAGAAAAATTATTTAAAAATTGTTTTTAAATCATAATTTAAAGAATATAATGTATTTTTAATATGTTGTATCAAGTGTTCTTAGCATTGGGTAAACCTTAGATGAATTCATGAAATATATTGTTTAGCAACGGATTCGGAAACCTTCCGCGCTATTGCGCATGCGCCGGGCGGAGTTATTTTCATCAAAATAGCGAGAAGTATCAGAAAAATTAAAACTAGGGTTGAGAGTCTCTCTCGGTTCTCTTACTACTGGTAGGTATTTGGCAGAAGATTGTCACATGCATAACAGCCACGACGAACCAACTGAAACGACGTATGAATGTAAACAATAATGTATAAATGAGAAACGTATAAACAGTGCTTTACTGTATCTGAGAACAGTTTCTTGAGAGTAAAATTTTATTTTTCGGTACGAAATTGAGGAATTATTATTTTTTATTCCTTACTTCCTTTAATATTTTTTGAAATTGTTTTGGCGGGAAAATTAATAAGATAAAAAAAATAATACTGCAACTTCAATATCTTTTAAGAGCACCAAAAATTAATTCATCCATCATTTACATGCTTGCCAGTGACCTAACAAAGGGTGGATAAGAGGGTATAGATGTGCCAGTCTGGGGGGTCTTTGAAAACAATATTTTTAAACTTGACTTATTAAAGCTCAGTGGCGGCTCGTCAGCTCAGAAACACGCAGTGCTGAAAAAGTTGTCTAAGCCTAAGTTGTAGGAACTTTTGTGCTGATTATTTTGGTAAATATTGATGATATACTTAAAATTGATAGTTTTTGAGTTATTAGAAGAAAACTGGGGAAAATTGTTTTTTTTTTTTTTTTTTTTTTTTTTTTGCTTTAACTAAAATTCCAACAAAATGTTTTGGTGACAAACCTTAGATTCGTAATCAGCACCCCCCAAAAAACATAAAAGAATGAAAAATTAATTTTATTTAAAAACTATTTAATTTCTGGATTACTGAGAGGAAGCGAAAAAAAGCCAAATAAGGAAGGCAAAGGCGGAAGTCGCGCAAAACGAGAGCTGTGAAAATCGTAGCTCGAGTACATCTAATTTCAATGGGAGACGGGGTTGCTTTCTTCTTCCGACTGAGCTCGCTCCGCATTGCTCAGTGCGCGAATTTTGATCCTTGTGGGGCAAAATTCTTATGCAGCTCTGTCTGTCTCTCTCTTAATTTTTGATTGATTTTCCGTCTTCCTTTTACGTTTTTTATTACTTTTTTGCGATTTTCTTTTGTTACTGAACCCTCGAAGTGGAAAAGTAAGCCAATTAGAATAAAACCGAAAATACAAGCTTTTAAAATAATTTCAGGAGAGACTGCAGCTCTAATAGACAAGCCGCCACTGTTAAAACCGGAAATTAACGTACGGGGCCTGGGAATGGGGGCAAAACAAAAGTGCTTTACCCTAGGCGCAATTTAACCTCGCTTCGTCACTGAATCCATCTGCTATGATTATTAATGTGATGAATAATATGATGACTAATGCGTTACGTGATGACTGATTGTATTTATTTCGTCCTATAGGTTAGAAAGACCTTCCGTCACAAAACCGAGTGCTGTGCGCTCCAAATCCGGTACAGTGGGTGCAAAGGTATGCTTGTGCTTGATCCAACATTGCGAGGAGCCGATATTGTTTTCAGGGAAAGCATGAGGAAGTTCGACTGTCGAGGCCAAGGTCACACGAAGCTGGAAATCGTAAAGAAAAGTGGTCCGAGTATGTGGTTTCTTTTTTTACTTTTCTGATTGGATGGAAAATGTAAGATATTACTGGTACTTGACTCTCGTATTCCATTTTCATATTAGAGTCTACTTATCCGATATTCCCTGTCAAAACCTGCCTCGGTTCTGAAATAATTAAAAAACGCAAATAAAAAAACTACGTGATATTCATTCACTATCGTTAGGTGTGCCTTTTATTAGGTAGTTTGCTAGGTGAGACTTGTACTTATAGTGTTCAATTTTCATAGTAGAGTCTGGTTATCCGATATTCCCTGTCAAAACTTGCCTCGGTTCTGAATTAATTAAAAATATAAATAAAAAAACTCTAATATTCGCTATCGTTAAGTGAGCTGTTTGTTTAGAGAAACATGTACTCTAGTGTGTAGTATTCATATTAAATTCTCTGTATCCTACATCGAATTAGTCGATGGTCCGTGTCAACCGTCATCAGTTTTGAATTAATTGAAAATCACAAATAAAAAAACTCTGTAGTCTTCTCTGTCATTAGGGGAGGCGTCAAAAGTTGTTGTTTTCAGTATCGTTAGGTGAAACATTTGTTATGTGGGTGTATAATTTGTTGTAGGGTGTCAAGGACAGGAGGATATGATAGTGAGGTCTTGCTGAAGGTTCTAACCCGCTGTGTTTAGTTCTTGTTCGAGTGAATCTTTAGTTTATTTTTTGTTCATGTTTTTCTGTCTAAATCTCATAGTTCCATTCGTATTTCTATATACGACTGTTTTATTATGGAAGCCGGTGATAACAAAGTGACTCACAAGAATGGAATAAATTTTGTTGAAGCTACCTTGAAATACATTCTGAATCGAACTGTTTTACAAAATTTAAAATTAAAAAGTATTAAACTAAAAAGAATAATAATAAAACAATATATAGTAACAACCGTTTAAATTTCTTTGTTTGTCATCCAGTTTTAAAAGTGTTTGTTTCGACTGACGCGAATTTAAATATGGTTCCAAGCAGAGGTACGAAGAAGATTGTTATTTTGCTCCGTGTCAGGCGAAAACTCGTTCAATTTCATTTATTTTCATGATTTTTATTTTCAAAGTTTACATAGAAAAGTGCGAGGTGTGATAAAAAAAGTATGGGTTCTCGCACCGTATGTTTAAAGCTATAAGGTGTGCCCAAATGAAAAGGAGACTACAATTATATGTGAAGAAATTTTAATAACAATATTCTAATTACGGTACATGTGGAACACACAGTACAACTATAAATAATTGATAAACTGTTCCCAACGCGTAGGAAGGGAGTGGATGGCTTCAGTGTAAAAACTGCTGGGTCAAGCAAACAACCATTCTCGCCGTCTTCTGATTCTCTGACACTGCTTGGGCACCCACTGTGCACAAACTTTGCCATAACCAAGCTTTTTGTGGATTATGTGATGCACAGTTCCTTTGCTTATCGACAGTTCAACAGCAATTTCACGTGTGGTGATCCGACGATTTTACCGTATGAGCTCATCCACAGCCGAAATCGTAACACTGTTGGTCACATTGTCCTTGATGTTTACACGTCCTGCCTCATAACGCTGACACCGCCGGAATATGGTGCACCTTTCGAGACACCGCTTTCATCCTGCGATAAATTTGTGAAGCATGCTCCCCTTCTGAGCCAAGAAATTGGATAACTGATGTTGGTGCTGATCAGGAGAAATCCATCATGCAACGAATTGCGGAAACAACTATTCAGAAATGAGGATATTGATGCGAAGCCGTGAACTACGCAGGTGCAACTGGAAATGCCACCACGCCATCTATCAGCTAGCACATTAACTCGCTGGGATTTAATACAACGCCGATACAGGTAAGATATCCTTTTCATTTGGGCACACCTTATAAAACACTCAGAGTGAAGACGCTTGGTAGATATTTACCTTGAAGCCTCCCACGCATGCGCCGAAAATTACTTCCACCATTTCTGTACAGTAGAGCTTTGAAAAATGTATGTGCTGTGCTGTCGGTGCATTTTTTCTGGAAGATAAAGTTGAACAGAATCTGCATCAAATTTTGCCAAAAGCTTAGCGATACCTGTGATAAGACATATGCAAAGATGAAGAAAATCTATTGTGAAGATTGAATGATCCGCAAAAGAGTTTATGAGCTGTTCAAATGCTTCAAACATGGCCGTGAAAATGTCGAAATTGATGACTTCCAAAACTTTGACAAATCTCAAAGTGCAGCATTGGCTATGATTCAGTTCAGCCAGTTCTAACTGAAGACGACACGTGTGTTTATCAAGTTTGTGCCTAAATTGCTCTTATCAAACAAACAAAAAAAACGTCAACAAACAAAAAAACGTCTTTCAGTTGCACTGGGTCTTCTTGAATGTGCTCAAAGTGAGGAGAAACTTTTTGAAAATGATTGTAACACAGGAGGAATCGCAGATTTATGGTCATTATTCATGGAGATCGAGCGCGGTTTTTATCTCAAATAACTCAATTTTAACTCGAATTTGCTAAGGACATAATTAAGAGAAAGTAAAATAAACTTAAAAATATGATTGTGGGAGAAAGGGGGATTAGCCTTGCATCTTTCTTATCTACGTGTTCATTTTGTTAGGTTGCTTAAACTTTATCGATTTTTTTTTTTATCAGAGTGAAATAAACCATTACCTACCCACTTTTTTCATGTTTTATTTATTTGGCACTTAAACGTCCTATATCAGAGCTTGGCAATTATGGCAACCCTATATACAAATTCGAATTGCTTCAATATGCTGTGAAGCTACACAAGAACGCATCATATATACGAAGGGTTTGTGTACTTGAGTGCTACCATTCACGTTCAATAAAAATAGGGGAAAGACCCCGAGTTTGGACGGGCAAATAGGTTGGACGGTATCATGACTTCAATTCTATTAAATATTTGTGCTGTAAAATAGTCGAATGATTCTGTAACGATGTAAATGGGATGTATGAAATAATTTTTAAGAGAAAGCGCTACGTGGTTAACAGTTACAGAACAAGTGTTTATATTTAGGTATCATCAATTGATTATTTTTTACAAAAGACAAAAAGCCTTTACGCTGTTTTAAAATAAGTAGGATAATATTTTATTATATTCTCAGCTAGGAAATTTCTTTAGCTGCAGTTTATTATAATATGTTGTTTCTTCTACAAAAATCATTTTGACGTAGATCTTGTGGACACGACTTTTATTAACATACTAGCAGTACGCTCACGGCGTTGCCCGTGGAATCAGGACTTCAACAAAATTAAATTTTTTAAAAACCGCCCATAATGACATGAAAAAGGTTTTGAAAACAAAAGATACACATTATTGATTTTCCCGCTTATTTTTTTCACTATAATGACATTTTATTTGTTGAAAAGTTAAACCAAAACAATATTAAAAAATTGCAACGTGAAAATCATTATTATACTGCAAGCCACAAAGCAAAGTATGCGAGATGAATAAATACGTTAAGATACTGCCGAAAATAATAAATCAAAGTCATTCAATTGAAGGTTATGACGTCACCTGCCCCGTCAGCCAATCAAATTGCCAACTACCTTCCGGAAAAGTGTCGAGGGAGGAAGCTCGCTAGAGAAAAATAACTTCCAATGACCAGTAAAAAATTAATTTAAAAAAACGGGAAAAGATATTTTAACCGTTCTTGTTTTAAATCCGACAGAACCCTTCCAGCTATAAGCTGAAAAAAATGAAAATAATAGTGTTATTAGAAAGTCGGATGGGAGAATTTCAAGAAATCCGAATAAAAAATGACCATAAAAGTGACTATTATTTAAAAATTTCTCAAAATTCAGTAAATTACGTTAGATGTACGAAACAAACTTCAATAGAACGGAAATCGTTTACTCTTTCCGATGGCGTATCTATTTGTTTCGTACAATTATCTGAAATCACTCCATTGAGAAATTAGTGCGAAAAATCACCCAAAACATTAAATAAAATATTTTCTAGATAAAATTTTAAAATTCTGGCTTAGAGGTGCATTGAGTCACCATTACGACTACCTGTGTGCCAAATTTCATGGCTGTAAGTACGATAGATTCGTCTGGACATCACACGCACACACACATTACCTTTTATAAGTATAGATAGAAACTGATGAAAATAAATACGAGAACAAGCACACGACAAGTATCATAGTGGCCGAATGGAAGGAGGAATGAATTAGGATGAAACGGCAAACGGTACAGTTATTCATGTGCGTGAAAAAATAATTCGCTCGCTTCAACCCAAAATAAACATTTCATGAAAATAGCTTAAAAGTAAGGTTAAGGGTTTTTTTTGCTATCCAAAGGATATCTAGACTGGACCACAAACGGGTGCTTAAATTAGACCATTGAAATCGATGGGATTATTATATTAAACTACAAGAATATATCAGAAAGCAGTTTATCACCACTAGTGGTCCTCATAAATCGGAATTAGAACAAGTGAAAGCAAAAATAATAAAAGCGCACTGAAGCCATCTAATGTTGGATCAAAAAGTATAAAAACTTAGGTTACATATCATTTGTATGATTTTTGAGGAAACAAAGGTAGAAGAGGAAGTGATATAGTGTATAAAAGGTCATACTCGAGTTCATGCATTGTGTACTGGTGTGAACAATAGAATCAAATAATATTTTTGCTTTAATTATTCTTAAAGAACCTTTTCGGGACGAGCGACGCATATATGCGTTTGCGCTAGATTCCCGTCAGGGCCGAACGTCGTATTCCTGCGTTACGACGAAACTTATAGGACGAGCGACGCACATATGCGTCGGGCTTTTGGAACAAAATCTTTCCTATCAGATAGCGTTACTAATCCATGTTTCTTTCAAAAGATTGGTCCTTTCGTTAGTATTTCTCTCTCCGAGGTCAGATCGTAGTTAGTCGCTTCTCTGTGAATCATTGGATTAGAATTATTGAATTTTCGCGAGTATAAACAGAAACACGTGCTAGCAAGTGCACATGCTAAAGAGCTCTTAATTCATTTTGAAGTGGTTGTTCATAATTTCTCCTCTCGCTTGGGTTGGTATTTTATGGGATATATTCTGTCAACAGTTTTATTTCTCTCAGTTTTATTTGCGCAGTCAAGGCTAAAAGAACACGTTATCTTTCCGAGGAGGAAATATGTAAATTTTTAAATGATCCATCTATGGATTTTTCGCATGATAATGACAAACCAATAAATTATTAAACTTCTTCAGATTCTAAATTAGAAGAGGATAGTACTGATATATATCGGTTCCAATTCCGTCATGTCAGTGGAGTACTAAGGTAGAAGATTTTTCATAAGGCTTTGAAATGTTAATTATTACAATTTTTCTTAAATACCACACATATTAAGAGGAAAGTATGTTTTTGAGTTCGGGTTTTTTTGTTCGTTATGCACGCCCACAAATTAACACTGTAAAATTGGGATTAGCGAGGGAAAATTACCAAGTCCTGTTCTGTAGGAGCACTCAATTCCGCGGGTTTCCGTCCCGAACGGGTTAAAGAAATTCATGGTCCAATCTGGGCAACCTTGATTGTACAGATGACACATTTTTTATGTGATGCTTCCCTAATTTAAAGTGTATTTCGTAAAAAGTTAATTACACTGTTCTGAAGATAGACTACAAAAATAAACTACTTGGGCATTAAAAATTGTCCAAATTCGGAGACACTCCCCTATGTACATTTTTAACCATTGCATCAGTTTATCTGCTTTCTGTCCGGTCCAGTGAAAATATGAAATACATTTGTGTGCATATTGTTTTGCATGTATTTAAAAAGAATTATTGAAAAAATTGTGAAAATAAGAAAGCAAACAGCACAGAAATCAAACTAAACTGACTTTGTTTCTAAGAAGTATAAAAGTCGTTTTCTTTACACTTTTTCAAAACTTGATTTATTTCTTGACTGTAAAAGATGGAATTTTGTAATCGGTTTTATACTCACTCTCTTATGTACTAGAGTTTTGAAATTTTGTACACCTTACGTATGTTTAATGACCATACACTATTTTAATATTTTCAGAACTAAACTATTGATAATTAATTAATTTCATTAAGTTTTTTCCCATATCCGTGGCGCCACCTCGTAGTGATTTTGAGTAAAATTGATTTCAAGGTTCCATAGTATTTATTGTAAAGAATTATAAATTAAAGACAAAAAATGTAGACAATAATTAAAATTTAAAAAATCTACTGTCAAGCACATGCGTATTTTTAATTTATAACTGTCTTTATTAATTTTTTCTCGATTATGTTCCGATGTTATATTCGGAAAACCTAAAAATTATGAAATCAAAAAATAACAGTGATAAATCGTCAATGGTAAAGGTGACTCTGAATACTTTTAGAGGATTTTATGGATGTCAGTGAAAAACATGCATTTGGTTGCATAACTTCTAGGGACAATCCTTTTTGTCCATACGTTACACGTTACAAGGGACGCTGTTATGAGGGGAGTACACGAGAAAGTCGAGATGAGAACACTGCCGATTTTTTCATCTCTAAGTGGTATCGACTCTTCCCAGTGTTAAGTGCTGAAAGACTGGATTTTTGGTAAAACTACGTTTCTGGAAAATCCATAGTTCTGATGGAAGATTTTACATTTGAAGGAATAAGTAAATTGCAAACAATCTAAAAGCGAAGTGTCTTTTTAACTCACAAATAATAGAAATCCCTGCAAAATTATTTTGTGACAATATTTGCCTTTTGTTTTTCAGTTCCTCTGCGTTTAAATAGACCGTTGGTTGCCATACTTCACGATTTAGGAGTGGAGCCCAGAGTGTTCCTGCGATTGCAAGAAGTTATGCTTCAGAATCTAATCGACATGCTCTTGGACGAAGAAAAAGCTGCGAACTACTTGAACTTTCGCACTCCTTTCTCAATCTTCAAATTTAAAGAATTAACTGCCTCCGGCATCTGTTTGACCCAGGAACCATTTTTTAGAACTCTCTTGTTATCTCTGCACAGATATTATATAGGTTTGTAAACAATTACTTATTAATTCATACAGTGAAACCTCTCTGAGCGGCCACTCCTCCGTTCCGAGAAAAAATGGCCGCTCTGAAGGGTTTTCGTTACAATCACAAGATAATTGCTATAATACATAATATAAACAAGTCTGACACATATTTCTTGTTTAAAATGAAGTTTGAGACTTATCTAAAGAGATAATAGTACTTTATTTAATAATTTTTTACATTTTTTGAAAAAAGGATACGATTTGTGATTTTTTACCCTTCTCGGAAAAAAACCATTTTTTTAAGTTCGTTTTTCAGTTTAAAAAAGTAAATCTCTAGCCGATGCGTTTGTTAAATGGGATGGGAGAACCCACCCGGCGGCCGTTAAGAGGGGTTGTGTGGCCGTTGCTAGGGGTTATTTTAACATTAGGTCTATGGGCCGAAAAATCCGTGCCACGAAAAATTGGCCGTTAAGAGGGGTGGCCGCTCGAAGAGGTTTCACTGTATATATAATTTAATGAACTCGGTTTATTAATTTATAGTATAAAATTTATATAATATATAATGAATTAAATTCATGCTCACCAGATACTCTTCAAGTACGCCACGCCAATTTAATTCAGAAATCCATTATACATCTTATATAGAAAAGAAGGGGGGACTACACAGCTGAATTTTAAGATAGCATGGACTTAAATGCTAAAAAGCATGCGCGTGTAGATCTGCTACATGGCTATGAATTGACTCGCTCTTGTCAAACCTTTGTAAGCTTCTTTGCTGCATAATTAGGTGGCGGGGAGAGGAGTCTGGAAAGTGTGATTTGTCTTCCACTTTATATACGCGACATTGCTTTAATAGCCTTAAATTTATAATCAGTGGCGGCGGCTCGTGGGGGCAGTTGTCCCCTCTCCCACTTTTGTGAAAAATTTTAGCTGCCAAAAATTAGGAATTATTATAAAACAATAGGACCCGAGAAAACTAATTAATTTTGTAACTAAATTTTAAAATTTTGCTGTCTACTCCTGAGTGCTTTTAGGTGTCTATAAATTTTTTGTCCCCCTCCATTCGCCGCCTCTGTTTATAATTGTAGATACATGGAGTGTTGTTATATCTCTATTACATCACGTGAATTGTCACCACTGCAAGTAATCCATGGACAATTTCAAAGATGTCTGTTTGTTGATATTTTTTAGACCATGACGGATAACAGAAACTGACGGTTTGTCGATGTTTTACTGTATTCGGTGCAAACAGAATTTCTACGACTTATGAAAGATGGTGTCAGACAAGTAATTGCAAGTGTGTGGTGAAGAGATCTTAATTTTAACTTCAGTCCTTCTTATATGAACTGGAATTTTTTAAAACAAACTTACGCTTCTGTAAGCGTATTTAATATTATGCCTGACAAAAGCATGGCTGCAACATAATTAGTGTATATCAGTGTATGATATCAGGTAAGTGGCAACAGTAAGATGTGTGCTACTTTGAATTTGATTTTTTTAGAAATAGTAAAGAGAGAGACGATTACGAGAAGAGACGAGTACGGTACGATTGAACGAAGTTACTCTGTATGCAATTACGAGGTGTAATGGTTGTGCTTAATAAATGTTTTGTTTTAAAAGAAGTCTTATGAATATCAATCGAGAATCCAACAGAAATCAGAAGTGGGATGAATTAGAAACCTGTGACTGAAAAGCTCATCGACAGTTAAGTAAGGAGGAAGGAGTTTGAATCTCAAAGTACGTTACGAAATTTGTTTTTTTCCGTTATTTGTAAATAAAAGTGTAGTAAACTACGAAAATGTCTATCTTCGCTGGAGCAAGGAAGTGCGATTTGAAGATATTGGCTGAAGAACTTGGAGAAACGGTCAATGACAGCCATAAATTGAAGGATTTGAAAAAGATTATTTTGGCGAGCAAAGAGTACGATGAAGAAAGCGCCAAGGAATGGATGAATGCGATCATCAATGAAAGGAAGGAAAGAGAAGAAAATGAAATTAGGCAAGAAGAAATTGCTGAATGAAGACGCCAAGACGAAATCCAAATTGCTGAACGGAAAAGGCAAGAAGAAATTGCTGAACGAAGACGCCAAGACGAAATCCAAATGGCTGAACGGAAGCGGAAGGAGGAACAAGAAATTGAACTAAGAAAACTAGAATACGAGGAACGGAAGCGGAAGGATGAAATGGAATTCGAGCTGCAAAAAATACGCCTTGGAGCAGAAGGTAGGTCTTTAAATTCAAATTCCGTCGCCAATCAAAATGTAAACAGTATGCAAATTAAGCCAAAGTTAGAAATTCATCATTTGATGCAAAAATGTAATTCCGATGAAAACGATATGAGCTTATATTTAATTATGTTTGAACGTCTGGCCAAACAAGCTGAAATATTAGAAAACAGTTGGGTAACTCATTTACTTGGCTCATTGCCATATGACGTTGCGCAGTTAATCGCCAGAGAACCAGATGAGATTGCAAACGATTATGGCGAAGTTAAAAAGATATTGTTGAAACGGTATAAGTTAACGCCAGAAAAATTTCGCCAAAAGTTTTTTATGCATAATAAGAATTTAGGAAGCACCTGGAAGAACTTTGCCTATGAATTGAGAAGTTTTTTTAATGAATGGGTGAATGGAGTTGAAGCGGATACTTTTGAAAAGTTGAGCGATCTTATTATAACAGATCAGATAAAACGTAAAGTGTCTCAAGAAGTAAAAGATCACTTTATAGATGACTGGTCTAAACTGAATTCGCCAGATGATTTAGTTGAAAAACTGGACGATTATGATACTTTGAGGTCAACTTTGGGGAGTAAACTACCACGTAAAGAATGGCATTACGACAAGCAGGACTCCTTAAAGGATGATTCAGCTTTTACAACCAACGTTAATAAGAAACTGTACGGCATTACACATAATGAGAGGGGTCAACCAAAATGCTTCAACTGTTCTAAATTCGGACACATTTCGAAGGATTGTCCGGTACCAAAACTACTTATAACATGCCGGATGTGTAATAAGACCGGACATATAGCTAAAAATTGTGTTGGTAAGACGATTAACCATTAATTATCTGTTAGACAAGTTGGCGAGAATTCGGGCGAGAGTAATTCATTTTTGAAGAAAGCGAAAATTAATAATTGTGATAACGTGCAAGATTTAATTGATACTGGAAGTTCCTGTTGTCTCGTACAGATTTCAGTTGCTCAGAAACTTAAATTGAAATTTGAACGTGCTGCCAATAAATATACGGTTTTGGAAATCAAAAGATGCCTGCATTAACGTCTATTGGAAGAATTAAAGCCGATATTGAAGTTCGTAATGTGAAGGCCGAAAACATAAGCATATACGTTGTTCCTGAGGATGCGCAGTCAGTTGATCTTATCATCGGACGGACATGGCTTGATCTTCCTCATATTGCTTATACCAAAAAGGAAAAAGAGTTCACATTGGATACCGTGAAGATGAACTATTTAGAAACTTTCCGATTGATGGAAAGGTAAATCCAGTCTGTCTTAAACGTCTTGAAACAGCTCAGTCAGAGAGTGAAAGTTTGCAGATTAAAGACACTTCCCAGCAAAAAATGATGGGCAATTTAGCGAATGATCTTAAAATGGTAAAGAATGAACTACGACTTCTACAAGGAGATATTAAGAACTTTAAGGAAGAGCGACAATCGCTGCTTTTTCAAATCCAGAAAAAGAATAAGAATATTGACAACTTGAAAAGCATCAACGATTCTTTAGTGAAAACGAATTCATATTACGACAAAAACAAGTCAGATAAAGTATCGCTTCGTAAAGGAGACATCGTGGCAGTTAGAAGAAAACCTAACACGACAGGTGAATCAACAAAGACACAAACACGATACCGAGGACCCATGGTTGTAACACAAGTACGCCCTAGTGACACATATAGAATCTCACAACTAGAACCTAGAAATGGCCGTCCTTATGCTACAATAGTTCATGTCAGTCAGTTAAAGGCCTGGAGAAGTTGGAATGAAGATGACGATGACTCTAATACGAATTCTCATAATGAACCTGAGAATCAAAGATCCAAACGAACTGTACGAAAACCACTGCGTTATGGAGATTTTATGCCGGACAGATAGAACTTTTTTTAAATGTTATATTTCACTTTATTTTATCTTTTACGAATGTATATTTGTTTTGTTTTTGTAATGATATTATTGAATGTAAACAAAATGTGGTTCAATTGAGGTCAATTGAAAAGTCAGGATGGTCGAATGTAAGCGTATTTAATATTATGCCTGACAAAAGCATGGCTGCAACATAATTAGTGTATATCAGTGTATGATATCAGGTAAGTGGCAACAGTAAGATGTGTGCTACTTTGAATTTGATTTTTTTAGAAATAGTAAAGAGAGAGACGATTACGAGAAGAGACGAGTACGGTACGATTGAACGAAGTTACTCTGTATGCAGTTACGAGGTGTAATGGTTGTGCTTAATAAATGTTTTGTTTTAAAAGAAGTCTTATGAATATCAATCGAGAAGCCAACACTTTTTACAAACCGTTCTGTGTTTTCGTAAATTTTTACGGTGCATATTTGATCCGCATTAATCTTTGACCAACTCACCTGTTATCTTGCTCCTGTTCATCTTATTCTGAAATAGTCTTTATCAAAAATATTTGTCTGATAATACCTACTTCTAAGCATAAATATAAAAACACACATCAGTCTTCTGCATCAGTATAATTATTAATTATACAGCTTACTTATATAATGAAAATAAATTTTCAGACATAATCAAAACCAAAGCCAACATTGATATTGACCCTGATTATGGAAGAAATATGTTTGGCGTGCTAGATGAAACAGGAATTCTGCAGTATGGCCAGGTATTTGTGCAGTATTCGACTGATACTACATTAGGGAGAACGACTCCTGACGACGCTAAGATTCTGAAAGGTAAGTGACAACACAGCTGAAGGAGACAGCTTTAACCCTTTGCATTCCGAAAAGTATAATTAGATGCATAATTATTTACTGAATACCAGGGCTCATTGTATTGTGTAATTAACTAAGATTCGAAAAATTAATCTGCGACTTGTTTCAACTAAGGAGGTATTTTTTTAACTATCGAAGTCAAGAAAGGTCAATGATGCACAGTCTAGAATGGTGCCTAAAAGGCGACACCCGAGTGTAAAGGGTTAAAGAAGATTTATTTCTCTAGTCCAAAACATCGTAACATGATAATGTTTTCGACTTGATACGTCTGTCTTGGTATTATTTTTTAAATTTACTCTTAATTCTAGCAACGATAACGTGCACACAAAAGTGTTAATTTCGTCGCAACGCGCGTTTGTATAATCTCGGTAACTAAAACAAAATATTGCTGTAAAATAGATTTAAAAATATTTTTAAAAAATTTAATGAAATTAAATAAAACATTACACGAAATAAAACTGGTGCCACTGGAAAGCTAATGTTTTGAATTTAAATTAATTTTAAAATATTTTTTCTGCAAAACTATGCTCCGATGTTATTAAGGGAAAATGTTAACATTTCGAGTAATTTATAATTAAAAATCTAATTAAATTTTTGTAAAACTCTTCCTTAGTGGTATCGACTATCCGAGAGTAACTACGTGCCAAATTCCGTAGCTCTATGTTAATCCATTAATGACCGCACTACCTTTTGTTTGAAAGAAATGGACAAAAATTGTTTTTATACGTATTAGAGTCTAATTAAGAAGAAAAAAGTATCAGGCGAAAAAATATTTATTTTTATAGAAGATACAAAATGTTGTAAACACGCAACGTCAGGCAAAACTGATTACTTTTTATGTATATGAAAATCTTTGAAACATTTGATATGTAAGGGCACATTACATTTAATACAAGTATCTGCTGCCATCTGTGATATCTATTCAAAATTAAAAGAAAAAGAGTCCGGAAAAAAAGTCATATTAAAAAAATTATTATAGAAAAAAAAGTTTCAATGGGAGCGAAACAATTTTTTCCCTAGACGCATAGAAACTTTGTCTAATGTAATACAAAAATGATTTTTAAAAAATCACTTTATAGTAAAAGAAAAAAAATCATTTCACTAATGGTGCGAAAACGCAACGTAGCCTCAGTCGTTAATGTGTTAACTGGCTGCCCTATAAAGCGTTTTGAACGATTTTGCATCATGGTATGCATAATGTGATCATACGTCCCGTTTTGAACGGCATCATCCCGTTTTCATGTAGTCTGTCCCGTTGTTTCCAAGCGCAGCTCAGGGACGCCTAAATGACCCATTTTCAGAAAGAATGCAATCCACAGTTGAAGCAGTGGACTTTGTTCTGGGAAGAATTAGAAATATTTGAATGAACGAATTTAACCAAAATACTTACGTAAGAAAAATTCAAATTGTAATGGATGTCTTGCTTGAAAGGGAATTTATTAATTATAACCAAAATGCAGAAGTATTTCATGTGTGTTCACTTATTTCTAACTACATTACACCGTAAAAAGTGACAGAATGGAAACTGGGAAAGTTTCGACTGAAAGTCGTTGAATGGAATTGTTCAAGGTCTTTTCTCTTATTTGTGGATGTAAGAAAAAGCGCAACTGCAAGTCGCAGTTCTTAAAGCTATATTAATTAATTATCAAAGTAAATTTTAAGAAATCGTGCCACAAATCTCATCTTTATTTGAATTCAACATGAAAGATTCATAAGAAAATTTGTTTTTCAGAAAAATATAAGAACACATAATTATTTTTTCCATATGTTCATTCCTGTTCTTTTCATTAAAAAAAATAAAAACCAGGGATGCAGTGGAGCCGGAACGCCGTTCTGGCACTGCTTTTTTTTACAAGAAATAATCTAGAAAAAATTGTAAAAACTTCTTAAAACAATGCGATTTTCGTCACCCAGGTTATAGCGTTCCGGCACTGCGTATTTTGCAACTACACCACTGATAGAAACTATGAAGCAATATGCGCGTTCTTGAATACATATTGTTACGAACATGGAAAGTCGCTTCCCAGCAATGTTAGTCTTATGGTTGGGAAGAGAATTTTACAGGGTTAAGTATGGGGTGACTGGACCAGCCAAGCCTGGGACCGTGACCTTGGAGACGAAATATGGGATCTCAAAGGTGCTGGAATTTTCTCGATATCTCTACTAGGAGAGGATATATGCTTGAATGTACTAGATGATTCCATATGACGTCACGGCCTGCCTGGGGAGACTATATAAGGAGTGCGCTTGGATCACGGGGTGAATGAATGTTGATCGACTGGGATCGCCTTGGAGTGCGAACGTCTTTGGAGTTCTATCTGCTGTGCGAGCTAGTAAGCTGTTAGACGCCGAGCGGTATTGAGATGAGTGTTGTTCGACTAGAACGACTTTGGAGTTTCGTCTGCAGTGCGAGCTAGGAAGCTTGTGAGCTGAGCGCTATTGAAAGTGCTGTTATTGTCGTTATTAGTGATTTGCTGACTGTTTGTGTTGCTAAACCTCAAAGTACTGAACTGTTAGTAGTTAGTACCCGTGAATTGTTGTGTGTTTACGTTGCTAATCTGTGCAAGATCTATTGTTTTCTGTTACCTGTGCTTCGTATTTTCCTTCATATTTGTGAATAAACCTTCATTCTCCATTATCCTGCGTGTTGGACTGTTTACACCATACACTCCCAGAACGATTTTGTAACACTAACATATACCATTACCTCAACATTAGTAGATGTCCCGTTTTGAGGGGGAAATAAATTGTCACGTTAGCTATACAAGACGAAAACAGAATAGAACAGTAAGAGTAAACAGAACAAAAAATTAAGGGAATTAAGAATTCAAATTACAGCATTTAGACGGAGCTGTTTGTTGGTCGTGATGTAAACAATTCTGTTTCTTTTCTAAAAAGTCAAATGTCCAGCAGTTCATTTTTTTAACGGCAAAGTACCGTGGAATGCGATCCCATAACGACTGGCTTTCACTTAAAGTGCAGTCGGTTTCTAGAGATCTTTCTATTTAGATGACATCAGGTGTTGAATGGTAAAATTTACATATGATACTACTGTCTTTGTTTTTCACTCAGCGTTTGCATTAAATGGATAGAAAATCTGAAATAATGGATAATAAATCTGAAAATAGTGGCTAAAATTATTATTGTACTTAGAATTAAATTTGAACTCATGGTAGCAAATTAAAACTCTCCCCGTTCAAACAGTATTATTTTGATTTGTTATTAATGTTTTCGTGTTATGTTAAATGTTTTTCATTTACTTATTTCTGTTTATTCAATTCTTATTTGTGTTTTTATCCTTAAGGTACTGTCATGGTGACGAAGTTTCCTTGTGTTCATCCTGGCGATGTTCGCAAATTTACTGCTATCGATGTTCCTCAATTGCATCATATTGTAGATTGCATAGTATTCCCACAGAAAGGTCCTAGACCACATCCGGATGAAATGGCAGGTAAGTGAAGACTGGGATTTTTGAGGTAAACAAATAGAATGCATATTAAGTGTTACCTATATTGTCTATATAAATATTTCTCTTATGCGGCTCTCAAAAAACGCGTTATTTAGCTATAGGATTTGCAAATATCTATAGCAATTGATAGTCACGTAATTTCACTTTCTAAATGGAAACAAACTAATTCGATTTTTTTCGGTTGCGATTTAGTTTGAGCCTTTTTTCAATGAGTTAATAATGAATCTCAACCATGCTGTTAAATATTATCAAAACAATGAAAGAAGACTTCTTCAAAGCCAACAAATTTATTCTGTGCTGATTTGAGTTAAAGCATCAGAAGAAAATCTATTAAGCTCAAACATTAAATCTTTTTTTTTTTGCTAGGATCACAGCGTCCTCACTGTATCGAACGAGGTGAACACGTCTTACATTGGAAAGTATTAGCAAGAAGGGAGCAAAACGCCATATTAAACTTCTAATGCATGTTTTAAAATATAAGAATTTTGTTCTCGCCATTATTGACTGATGTTATTGTTAAGGGGACCGTTCACAGATGGCCTGCATTTCATGTTGCTCTTCAAACTCCAGAAGTCACAATCGCATGTTTATTCGGTGAAGTTATTTACTAAGTACTTCTGTACAATGAAAGAAAATTACATTATATATAAGAGAAAGAACGCGTACTGCACTACCTACTTCTTTTAGCACTGTAAATTCATAACCGTTATTGTAAAAACTATTGCACAAAATAGGGAAATCGCATCTCTTCGGAAATGTTGAACGAAATCCACTCTTGCATTTCGATCAAAGATGTATAGTGACGATATCAACCTGCCGCCGTGATCTTAACTCTGTCGAAGAAAAATAAATAAACAGCGGTTCCTCAAAAAACAAATAAAAAATAATACATTTTGTGAAATAAGGATTCTAAACTGTTTAGTCCTGTATAGAATTCGTAACTTTGCTCTGACTTTTCGCAAGATGCGGCATCTGAAATCACAACAGGCATACAAGAAGTATTTGCCTTTTGCGTATTCTGTTCGCACTTACGGAACTAGTGAATCCCTAAAAAGAGTTTACAATGGCGTAGCGAGTGTAAGTGGCGCTCGGGTCATGGTATGATTTTTCTCCCCTCTCTGTGTGTCATTATCAATGGTTTAATAAATGGCATTGGGGGCATTATCGTATTTCACTTTAGAAAGTGATATAAGCGCATTAACTTTTTGTTAACATGGAACGAAGTGGCGCGGAATCATAATTGGACTTTTTTCACCCCAGTCGTCATCAGGACATCTATACTCCCTTGCTCCCCAGTGGCTATGCCACTGAGCGTTTACTTGCAAGCAGCAGAGCAGATCCAACATTCCATTTCAGTTTTAATAGTGGCCTTCAAATATTTTTAAGTTTTACTCTCGTATAACGAATTTCTTTTTGTTCATTAAAACTATTAATGCCGCTGAAGCTTTTATGCATTAAGACAATCTTTTTTTTATTATTATTATTTGCTTAAATAGCTCAGTGAATACTGCTTCATAGCATACTTTGTACAGAACTGCCTTATAAAGGTCTTACTCTATTCCTTTTTTGTATAGATAGAATAGTCTTGGAAAAAAATTAAATAAATGAGTAAATAATTGTATTAAATTATAAACTCGATGAAAAGCACTTTTATGAAATTTTTATTGCAACATTTATTATTTTAATCAACATTTATTAAGTATTAAGAACAATTCTTTATAATTGGATCTTTTAGTCTGTGGACTAAGGATATTGATTGAAACCCATTTTTATATTTAATTAACTTTTAAGTAATCACTTCACAATATTTTGTTTAAGGTAAGGGTTTTTTTAGAAATTTATAAAACTTATTGTCCTAAGATATCCTAACTTATATAATAGCGGTTTCTTTCTTTCTACGGAAGATCTTTTGTGAACATCCAGAAAAGTCGTGGATCTCTGCTATTTGGTATGACTGACTAGTTATCAGTATTATTCTGTTGAACAGGGTCTGACTTTGGCAGTTACCAAATGCTGTTAAAATTATGTTCCTAGTCACCACCTATATTTTACTTTACAGATTAATTCGTAAGGACTAATGATAGTTAAACATATTTCTAGAGAACAACGTATCAAATAAATAGGGGAGAGCTGTCGAATTTGGACCGGTATCAGAACTTTAATTCTATTAAATACTAGCCGTCTTCGGCGATAAGCTGGATCGCCCGTTTAAATTAGTTTTTATTTTTGTATTTTATATTAATTATAGCATTTCTCGTCGCGGTTTCACCCGCGGCAACCCAGGAAAGATGGATTTAAAAAAAGTGAATATTTTTTTTGTATTTCGCAGATAGTAAAATATCTTAAGGAGTAATTTAAAAATGCCAATGATACAATTCTGTATGATGAATCACAGCTAACGAAACTTAAAAATTGCGTTTCAAATAACTCTCACTCAATTCATCACTCATCGGTAGAATGATTAATGCTGAATATGGTCGCGAAAGCCGAACATGCTGGACGCGCCCCGTGTGGGTGAAAAAATTGAGGTGGAAAAAAATTTATTGGCATCTAAAAGACCCGGGAGTATAAGGGGTAGAGAATAAAATTTAATTAAAAAATTAGTTAGTTTTTCCAAACACTATTTTTGCCGTTTTATTAATTTCTAGTTTCAAGCAGCTAAAATCAAATAAAAATTTAATCTTTCTCTAAAAAAGTAGGGGGTGACTGAACCTTCCTCGCTCCCCTCCCCGGACTCGCCGCCACTGGTGTGAACTATGAATGGGCAGCCTTTCTCCCTAGATTGTAATGTAACCCGTCACAAAGCATCCGCTCTCTTTCCAGTGCTATAAATAGAACTGTGACCTTGATGAACCGAGAGTAACGCTGTTGCTCCGCTGTTTGGAATTGTGTTTGGAAACATTTTTAAAAATTAAAATTAAACGGAACGTCGCATGGAAATAAAATTGGTGTCATTGAAAAGCTAATTTTTAAAAGTTTAAGATGATGTTAAAATGATTTTTGTGCGACAATATGCTCCAAAGTTATTGCGGAAAAACTTTAAAATTTAAGGTAATTTTTAATTAATTAAAATTATAAATAAAGTTTCGAAAAATCCTTTCTTAGTGAGCACCTACTACCCAAAAAGCAACCACCTGCCAAATTTGAAGTCCAGGCCTCATTGTTTGGGCGATTTCGTGATGAGTATGGTATTTGCCTTTTATATATACAGATTAGGGCTATAAAACATTCAATTATGTTGCAATGATGTAAATGTGTGGTATGAAATAATTTTTATGCGAAATCGCTACTTGGTCACAATTAGAGAACATATGCTTAAATTTAGGAATCACCAATTAACCATTTTAACACAAGACAAAAAGCCCTTGCGCTGTTTCAAAGTAAGTAGGAAAATATTTTATTAAATCTTCAGTTAAGAAATTTGTTTGGCTACAATTGACTATAATAGTTTTATTAAAGTAGTTTAAAAATACAGTTCGGTAATTTTTCTGTCTATAAGTTGCCTGGATTGGACCACAATCAGTTGCCTAAATTCCGCCGTTTGATCATTGGCTCTAAAGAAATCTTGAACTAGAGGAAAAACCCAGGAAGCAGTTATAATCACTGTAACCCTCAGAAATGGGAAGTGGAACAAAGCAAAGCAAAAAAAAACTGCATTAAAGACATCAAATATTGGTTCTAAAAGAACAAAAATATCAAAAAGAACAAAAGGTTACGTAATTCTGTATTATATGTGAGGAAGCTAAGTAAGCAGAATAACTGATTTAAAATAAAGACAGTACATAAAATGTCATACTTTCATACATTGTGTACTACTGGTGTGAATTTTATGATCAATTTTTTTTTTACTTTAATTGTTCTTAATGAAAATTGTTGGTCGAATTTGTGAACCAGTTTCCTAAGTTGGACCGATAACTCAATTTTAAATAGCTAATTTGAGAAAAAATGATTTTTAGATTTCATAATATATGAGTTATGAAATATATTATGGTCAAAAAAGTAGAAATTTTTTTAAAAAATATAAAAACTTTTACATACCAGCTTTTATTAATAATCATTGTACTAAAGTGCAAAAAATAATTTTTTTATCAAAAATATGGAAGTCAGAATAAAATGCCAAACGCATGAAAGTGCCAAAAACAATACAAATTAAGCCACAATGAATATCATAAGGAAGAAAAATTCCTTAACATTCATTAAAAAATAAAATATATTATAATTGCGATTAAAATTCCAATTTTCCCTTTTTCTAGATTTTAGTACACTAAAAAGGCGTTTTTTTGAGAATTTATTTTTAAGCTTTCTCTGGTTTTTAAGGTTCTGTTTTTTACTAAGGTTCATTGATAATGATTTATGATCTATTTAATTAATGCTCTTAGTTATCTGTTTTCTTGTTCTTTACAGGCTCTGATTTAGATGGTGATGAATATGGTGTTATTTGGATGCCCGAATTAATCTTCGCAAGAGATAATGCTATACCGGCTAATTATCCTAAACCAAACGCAGGAAGTTTTCGAAACGTAAGCATACTTTTGCGCCCTTCCTACATGTCTGTGCTTTAAAAAATTTTTAATTAGATTGATTTGTTCTGAGACAATCAAATAAACCGCCAACTTTATAAGTCAGAAGACCGATTAAAAATGGCGAAGAGAAATAGTAGGCGGCGTAGATTGGCTCAAAAACTTTATGTGTGAAATCAATCGAATGAAAGTAAACAAATAATTCGCACATAAAGAAACAATCACACAAATTTTTAAAAAACATCGAGAAAAATTCTTGATGGTTCATGCCAACTGATATATTTTACTATTGCTCCAAACTTTGGTTAAAAACACCTTGGTCAAGACTATTTTTAAATGCATTCCATCAGCAACATGAACGAAGGAAATAAAATTAATTTGTAATTTATGAAATTGAGAGATAATTAAAAATACACCGGGTGCTGATAAATAAAAATTATCAGCACCCGGTGTGCTCCCCCACCATTTCGCGGCTCGCAACCACTACTTTTTTTAGTTTTAAATACGGTAAAGCACCGTTTATACGTCTCTCATTTATACGTCGTTTCATCACAGTCCCGATTCATGTGTATTCATTGCAATGGCAAAGTACTTCGTTTATACGACTCAAATCTTCGGTTATACATCGTTTTCCCCCATTCTAAAATGTGAAAATTTCCTCCTTTTTAGTATGTAAACAGTGATAAATGTATCATAACTTCAAAATTATTCAGAATTGTTGAATTATTAGAAGACAAATTGTCTTGTGCTAATTTAAGCGATGATGAAGAAGTTATGTGTAAAGACATTGTGCAAAATCCTTTACACAGGCACAAGAGAAATATTTATACTCCTAAAAATGTAAAATTGAGAGACTACTACTTATCTCCAATCCAATGATGACATGCTGTCGTAGATAAACCTTTGTTTATTATCCTTTTGACTTGGAGATGATGTTACAAACACATTATATCATGCACTCATACTCAGCAGATATAATGGTACAATAATCTATAACATTCGACACTCATAAATGCATTCTTCTTACAATAATGTGCCTCTCTCTTCAACAGAGTGCACATGAGTTCCCTACTTTTACCTCACTATACGTGCACCTGTCTCATAGTGACCAGGACACTTATGGCTCCAATTGTGTCCTCACCACACCTCTGGTTAATCAAAGTCGTCCGTCTGGAGAATGTCAAAACGAAGTTTCAGTTTAAGGGGGTTGCCATAATTTCCGAAAATCGCGTTTGCCGCCTGCTACTATTTCCTTCGTAGACCGCGCCAAGGCGAAAAGAAATCGTACTGTGAACAACCGCTTGGCGGAAGTTTACTGTCGCGAATACGCAATTGCAATTTCAACCGAATATACAATTTGAACGCCTTTTAGGTAGATTCCTTATAGGAAGTCTCCCTATTGCAATAGTTCTCATGACACGACTTTCGGAAAATTTCTACAGATCTTCACCGATTATGACCCTTAGAGCCCAAAACCACCCTTCGTTAAAAAGTTTATATATATATATATATATAAGATCAGGCTTTAAAAAGGTGAAATGTAGTCCATTTTGGTCATGAAAGAAACAATATTTGGGGCTTAAATCTTCTTTTATTCAGGCATTTTGGATATTACGTTATTTCTTGATACGTAAAGTATTCAATTTTTACGTAGCTCCATAACCAGTATTCAGAAGGTTACGCCTGAGCGGCGTGTTGTTGTTGAAAGCTTACATGCTGGCGTGAAAAAGGGCAGAAATGAATGCGTAGAACGCTTAAGTATCCAGAGAAGGTGACTCGACATGAAAGTTGTAGTGCGCTTTTTACGATAAAAGTAGAAGTAATTAAAATGAGGTGTCGTTAAGATTATTTAGGAAAGTTAAAAAATTAAAATATCACATATATATATATATATGTGTGTGTGTGTGTTTTCGTTGTTGTAGTCGTTAAATAAAAAAACAGGCCGAGTTATTAACTAATTTTCATTTTATTATGGGAGAGTGACGGAATGTACGTACATCTTAGTTGAAGTTTTCAAACCAAAAGAGAGCAGAAAATCCCTGCTTTTTCTCAGGTAGGTATTTAACATATAGACACGTGATCAAGGTGAAGGGAATAATAGCTATTTTTACTATATTACGTAAGTGTTTTAGGGAAAGGTCTGGAAAAGAATTCGCTTATTATGTCGGCGCGTGGAAACGATTAAAATATTCTTTTAGTAATAAATATGCCAAAACGCGAGATTTAATATAACTCCAGCGCCGGAAATAGAACGAAACTGGAGTTTAAGAAAAGTGATTTTGGATACATTAAGACTTTAAAATATATAATAATAGAATTTGAAATAAAATTAATTGAGATTATTACATATATAACGCTTTTTCCCATGTTAACTATAACTGGAGTAATTTTGATCTAAATTTACCAGCGTGGGATATGTTGTAAGGATAGTGAAAAATCTCGGTCGAGTTCGTAGATGGGCTATCCAGCTAAAAGGGGGTGGAAATGGTGGGGGGGGGGGCGGAAATTTTTATTTTCCCATAATTCCTTTACAATTGAAAATAGAAAGAAAATTCAAATTAGCCGAATTATTGCCTTATTTTAACGAACAATTTTTGCATTTAAACTTTTTCGATAGCTACAATTGCTTAGAAATTACGAGCTGAAAAGTGATTTTCCCACCCTTCCTCTCCTCTCCCCCTAACTTAAAGTACGTTTTAACCTTTGCATGTTACATCTTGTAGGAAAGCTCTCGTCATTTGCAGTCTCTTCCACCCGCTTTCATTCTTGCAGCTCTAATCCTCAGGAAAATAGAGGGGGAAATGTTCTTAACCTTATTATTAGTAGTGACGTATATATATAACGCTTTTGCCCAAGTTATCTTGTGAACACGATAACTAGAGTAATTTTGATTAGATTTTAGCAGGCGAGGGACATGTTGTAAGTTCGGTGAAAATATTGACCGAGTTTGTAGATGGGCTAACCAGCTAAAAAGGGGGCGGAAATGGTGAGGGACTGAAAATTTCATTTTCCCATAATTCCTTTACGATTGAAGATAGAAGGAAAACTCAAAATAGGCGAATTATTGCCTCTTTATAATAAACAACTTTTGTATTGAAACTTTTTTGATAGCTACAATTTTTTAGAGGTTATGAGCTAAAATGCTTCTTTCAATCCCCTCCCCCATTTTATCATTTCCCCATAGCTCTGTTACGACTAAAGATAGAAAAAAAATTTCAATTATGTGAATTATCACCTTATCAGTACGAACAACTTTTATATTAAGAGTTTTTTGACAACTACTATTGCTTAGAAGTTATGAGCTGAAAAGCGATGTTCAATTCCCCACAAATTATTTTTTCTCCATAGCTCCGTTACGATTGAAGATAGAAATAAAATTTCAATTAGGGAATTATCACCTTATCATAACAAACTACTTTTATATTGAAAGTTTTTTGACAGCAAGAATTACTTGGAAGTCATGTGCTCCCATCAACCGCATTCTCTTCCACTTTTTGTACGATAAACAAGCTGATATACCTGGCTTTCCTCCGTATTAAACTGTTTTCATGTTTAATATTTTTAATGTAAAAATTACTGTTGTATAAATATTATAATACACAAATTCCTTTTTCTGATCTGAAACGTTTTTAATTAAAATGAGAATTTCAATTGAAACAAACGATTTTTAAAACAGCTGTTTTCTCCATAAATTATTATTTGTTATATAGGTAATTCAAATTTCGTTAACAATTACTAAAGTAAAAGAAAGAAAGGATTCAATGAATATTTTAAAACAATTAAATTAACTAGCTAATTATTCATTAATTTAAAGAATGAAAATCAACCAATCATTATTTGGTCCTGATGAAAATTGTTAATGGTCTACTTTTAAAATTTTTTTTAGCATTAGTCTAGAATTCTGTGAATGTATTCTGACAACTATATATATTCATATTATTGTTGTTCTTAAACAAGAATATTGTTACGAATTCAGTTTAAAATTAATTTTGAAAAAATATTAAAATGGGGGAAACAAATTTATGGAATTGAAATATATCGCGGAAAAAAGCCTTGCTTAATTTTTAATTAACTGGAATTGTAGGTAACTTTTGGGCTTTGAAAAGTTAAGGTGAACTTTCTGTTGTCTTAAATAAAAAGTGTGCAAAGTCTGGTTGAAATCAGTTCAGTGGTTTAGGAGGAGATGTTGAGCATACATACAGACACAATAACTTTTATCTAAATTAAGATAATGATTAGATCATTACAAGATTAAGATTGTTGGCATATACTATGAGCCTTAAAAAGGTTTTAGTGAAGATGCCGTCACAATTAACTAAATATATAATTTTATTTAAGTAAATAGTTAATTTTAATTAATCAAACAGTTAATTTTAATAGTTAATTTGATAATTAGTTAATTTGACAGATTACTTTAATTTCATATTTAACTAAACATGGCTGCACCAAGATTTGTTTAATAAATTTAATATAAAATAGCCGAAAAAAGATAGATATGTAAGAGTTCCCTTTATCCTTTTTTGTATTGAAAAATATCTCATTAACTTTAAAATTGTTTTGGGATTTTCTGCCTGAGTATTTGCTTTTAAGTGTCGATGGAGATTTAAATTTCCTGTTCAAAATGGCTGCATTGATATCCTATGCTTTAAACACACGTGTTAAATTTGGAACTCACAATGTTTAATACTTTTATTCTCTCATGTGTTAAGAATTTAGTGACTATTATCTCTGTAACCAGGGAGTTCTCTAAATGAGCCCATTCTAGTAATGTTTAAATGTTTCATGTCATCTGATTTTACCATATGACAAAGTAATGTTCGCACAATATGGTAACTTAGATTAAATTAACTAATCTAGAGTCGCTCTTCATTCGTGTCAATTTCTTTCTACTGTTTCAGATAGGCTGACTTAATGTTATCTAGGGGATATTTACGCTGCTGGTATTTTTATTTCTTTATGATTCCTATGTGTTGGGATATTTAAAAAAAATTTGAACAATTTACTGACCAATAAATCTATCATAACCTTTTGGAATGAAAAATGGAATGATAAAACCTTGATATATTAAAAAAATTTAATGTCATGTGTGAAAACAGAATCACAGCGTAAATATTGCAATGTGTAGAAACAATAAAGTCATTGCCTATGTCTGTATTGATCAATATGTAATATTTCATTACTTTTATAACATTAACGTAAAGGAATCTACCTTTTCCTTCAAGCTTGCCGGAAAGGGATTTTTTTTTAAACCGATTGACATGAAAATTTAACTCAAATCTACGATTAAGGTTAAAAGGCCACATACAAAATTTCATATATGTAAGTAATTTTGGTAAGAAGTTATTGCATTCAAAAGTGTGCGATTATACAGACCTACAGACAATCAACCCTTTAATGGATTTGCTCCAAAATTTGATAAAAACCCTCATTCCTGATGATAAAAATGTGTACCAAATTGTATCCACCTAGCTATTTAAGTTTGTGAGTTATCGCTTTCACATTAACACGGACATACAGACAGACTTCCCGTGGACGGATTTTGTCCAAAATTTGATATAAAGATGCAAATTATGTGTAAAGATCACGTACCAAATTTCATCCCCGCAGCTCTCATAGTTTTCGAATTGTCGTGTTCACAGACAGACACACATAATTCCAATATTGTGTTTTTCGGACTCTGGGAAGTCTAATACGAGGAGATACGTCAAAATCTCGAGTTCGAATTTTTTGACTCTTACGATACTTTCTCTTTGTATACGAGAAAGTAAAAAGGGATGACACCTTACACTGGAGCGTCATGAACAGAACTGACTTCCTCGCTCAAAGCAAGAAGCAATCTGAAGAAAGGTTAAATTGGAAAAGTATCCCACCCTCGCATCCATCTAGATGTCAATAAACGAACTTTCTAACCTTTCTGCTTTATTGGGGTTTCCAGTTTACTGGGAAATTCACAACAGACGTATTGGACTCCAATGATAAACTTCGAACTTATTTCTTTTGTGGAAGGAATAGTATAAAAAAGCAGTCAATGAGCTTAATTCGATTCATAATGATGTATTTAATACTCAAAGACAATCAGCACTCTGATGAAGATTAAAGATTTTCTTAATTAAACAAACTCCTGCCTGCATGTACATAAATCGTTAAAGATATGTATAATTAGTACTCAAGATATGCAATGAATGTATGATTTTTCGCACTTTTACTATAAATGCAAAATTTTAAAATTTAATTATTTGTTTTCCATACTACGTAGTAATTTAATTACCTGTATTATATATTTTAAAATTAAAATTAATGCTTTTAAGTGAATTTGCGTTAGCAGCATTAAATTTGTGATCATCTAAGTAGTTTAGTAAATTTTCGATTATACGTCTTTTCATTTATACGTCTTTTTACGGGAATCCCTCGAAAGACGTATAAACGGTGCTTTACGGTACTGTATATAGATTAGTGGAACAGGCTATAAAAAAAAAAAAAAATCCCATTTGAGTTCTAAAATTTTCCACAACTTTCTCACTAATTTCTGCATAAAAGTTTTTAGAGCCATAAGTGGCTGTATGATATCGCTCTAAATAAATAATAAAAGTTTCCATCCTTTCCAATAGGTATTTTACGATATTCTTGAGGCGCCATGTTGACTGAAACGCATACAGATCAAAAATACTATTTTAAACTTGCAGTATTCTGATTGGTTAGCTATGCTTTCAAAGTAGCGAAATAAATTTGAGAAATCGGTTCAGTTTTTGGAGTCTCGGGGACTCTGTGTCAAGGTTTTTCCTCATAGAAAATGTGGAATGAATTATTTCTGATTGGTTAGCTATGCTTTCAAAGTAGCGAAATAAATTTGAGAAATCGGTTCAGTTTTTGGAGTCTCGGGGACTCTGTGTCAAGGTTTTTCCTCATAGAAAATGTGGAATGAATTATTGTTATGTTTAAATTTATTTCTCTCGAAAATGGAGGGGGGACAGGTAATCATTGATGATGTGTCTAGGAATCACGAGCTTTCTTATAAAATGAACATTGGCAAAATAGTGATTGAGGCTGGAGGACTCTCAATGTTTTCTCTATAAACAATGGATAATGAAGTAGAGTTTTTGCGATTTCTCTCGAAAATGGAAAGTAGTGGGGGTGGCACGCAACCATTGATGATATATCTAGGAATCATAAGCTTTCTTATGAAATAAAAATTGTCGAAACTGGTCCAGTGGTTGGGGCTGGGGACTGGACCTTTAGTTTTGCCAATTATTTTAAACATTTAACGATACAATTATTTTAAACGTAATAGCGTTAATAATTTGATGAAATAGTGATAATAACTATTACTAGCTGAGTATCCGGCGTTATGCGGTCTTTTTCGTACCAAAATTTTTTGTGAGACAGGAAACGAAATAATGTTATATTAAGAAACATGGGATTTCATTGCTGGAATATTGCAAAAATTTTAATAAAACAATTCAAAAATAAAGTATATATATTTATTTCATTTGAGAATACAGTTTCGCATTCTATTGTTTATTTTACTTTTCTTTTAATATTAATGTATTTTTTGTGTTCTGCATGCTTTATTCTATTACTTTATATTCCATTATTTTACTGTATTTTAATTCGAAATTAGTGCATATTGTATTCTTTGCTTCTCTGCATGCTTAGTCGCTAGGCGGCGCTACTAGTTTGTTTACTGTTGTATTGTCAATGTAAGATTCTCTTCGCATTACCCGCACTGATCGGATGCAACCTTTTTGCTCCACTGTAAACAGACGGGCTGCATATACACTCTGTCCCAAAAGTTTATAGAATCTAGTAAAACATATTTTAGCAAAACGGAAAGGCATACAAACACCAATTACAAATATGTTTATTCAAACCATATGCGGCTTGCATTCAACGAAATATTTTTAAAAAATAATAATTTTTATTTCAATTATATAGCAAAATGGAAATATTAGGTATCCCAAAAGTTTATAGAATATATAACATTTCAACAAAAGGTGCTCAATACAATGTTCTTAATAGTTTAAAGTCTTTCCATTTCTCAGTGTAACATCGTATACACGTTTTCCCATCGACATAATTAAGGTTTGTAATATCTCTGGTTACAAGTTGTACCATGCACTTTCAATGGCTGTCTTGAAGACATTCACTGAATAAAATTGCCCTCCATTCTCATATACCTTCCGAAACATAATGCCCCACACATTTTCAATTGGGTTTAGATCAGGGCTCATCGGTGGCCACTCAAGAACAGTAACATTTTTCGAGTTTAAATAATTTTTTGTAGAATTGGAGGTATGGATGGGAGCATCATCTTGCTGATATTACCAATTTCGTTCCCCTATGTTTTCTGCAAATGGCATAAGATGATTTTCTAGTGTTTCTATGTATTTAGGAGAATTCTGTCGCCATCTAAAAAGGCCAAACCCACTTGACCGTTGAAATTGAAAGCCGCACACACCATCACAGATCCACCACCACTTTGCCTACTGAAAAAGCTCTTGGGCTCTTTTCGTAAATCATGCCAATATTTTATATTCCCGTCAGGTCCATCGAGGTTCCATTTTTTTCATCACTGAAAAGGACAGTCATCCATTTATCGCCATATGACATACGATTACGAGCCCATTGTAATCTCTTACTAATGTGAAGCTTTGAGAGTGGTAATCGGCGAGCCATTTTTGCGTGGATCATATAACCAGATTCTATAATTCATCTATGAACAGTGTTCTTGGAGATTTGCAACCGGGAAGCCCCAGTAATTTCGCGAACCGATATTTTCTGACTTGAAAACCATTCTTTGTATCCGTCTATCACTGCGAATATCCGTCACACGTGGCCTTCCCGAACGAGGTTTTGGCTCATATAGCATCTTACGAGTAAATGCACGATAAATCATGCTTTTATAGCGATTTAAAAGTTTCAATATTTACTTAACAGTCTTACAGAGCAATTTCAAATGCAGAATTCTACTCACTTCTTCATTGGAGAGCTGCTACGCTTTAGGCATCTTGAAACGCAGAACAAACGAACGCTTTCCTTTTCTTACAACGTATGTATTAGGCTCCAGATCGACGTCGTGATTACCTATACCATATTTGCATAAAATTGCATTTGTCTATAAAATTTTGGGACAAGTTATTTCAGTTTATTCTACCATTTAAAAATTGGCATTAAGTATACGGGGTATAACTACTGTTTTTTCAATTTAATAGACATAACATATCTATACAGTAAATTACATTGAAATATATCATATACAACAAAAAATATAGGCAAAATACAAGATTATATAAACTTTTGGGACAGAGTGTATATATACTTTTAGCATGGCTCCACCTTGTCGAGACATATTTGCTCTTGATTGCAACAAGCAGTTTACCTCAATTTTACTTATTAATGAATAGTGATTTTACGGATCTGTATATTTGTATATAAATGTGTTAATGCTGTCAGTATAGAACTTTTGATATTTAAACACTGTTTTCATCATTCTTTACTTAAAACAACAACAAAAGACTGGACCATCTTCAGAACGATCATGCATTTCAGCACTAGTTTCCAGAGTGGTTTTAAAACTCGTGATCTCAACGCGCCACAACAGCCACAATAGTATACTGCATTTCATATCTTTTTTCCAATGTGCGACCCATTTTCTTGAAAAATTTCTTTTCAGGAACCGTACACATAAAATTTCGTGATAAGTCATCCACTTGCTAAGTGTCTTTCATTGACTTCCACCCAACTCATGTTGGTGGGTTAGGGCTGGTTTACCATTTCAGTATTTTAAGTTTTAACTATTTTACCTTCCCGTTTTGAAGCAAAACGAGGACTAATTTGGGACTTCGTAATTTTGAATCGTGCTCAGATGAGTGAGGAAGGCGACAGTTGGGCAGTCAACCCTTTCTCCAAACTTCCGCGACACACCTATTTTAAGTTGAAGTGAGTCGTATTGAGCAATAAGAATCTGGTGGATGACATCATCAGAGGCCATTCATCCATGCAGATTCAAAACCAGAATATGTTTTCTGTAGAGGAAAAAGACTTCAATGTCTAAATTTAATAAGAGCTTTCCTATAAGGCCTGAAATTTAGACCTTAAAGTCTTTTTCCTCTACAGAAAACCTATTCTGGTTTTTGAATCTGCATGGATGAATGGCCGCTGATGACGTCATCCACCAGATTCTTATTCCTCATCGTTGTTTGTTATTGTTTTGGTATTTTTAACTCTTTCACAATTAAAACTTCCCTTAATTCGTATTTATATCTTTATTAAAACGGGGCGATTTTTGTCCCGTAGGTTAGAGCATTCCCGTACTGCTTTTATAGCGTAACGGAACTGCTTATTTTGTGACTACACCACTGCTCTTACGCCTGTATGAAAATCCACCTTTGTATATATGAGTTTTAAAAAATTAGTACAAGATGATTTAGATGTACCTAATATTTTTGTGACAACATTTGCTTAGGATTGGAGTGGCGGATAGGTATGCGAGTGGAGAGAAGGTGTTCCGTTGTTCAAAGCATTAGTCGTGAGTGTTGAATCGCTTGCCACGTTTCAGCATGAGTTTCGTCGCAGATTCAAAAAAATCCACCGAAACGACTCTGTTTTATCCTTCTAGAACAACCTTACGTTGGGTTAATCTTCGATCTAAGAGGTTCATATATGAAAGCGAAACCATCTGGTAATCCACATGAGGTTATGTACTCCAGGAATATGGAAAGGGTTAGAGTAGCAGCAGTGGCGTAGTTGCAACTGTTGCCGCCCTGGGCGAACTTGCAACTTGTCGCCCTTTCTTTACAACTTAACAGAATTCCTTTACAAGGACAGAAAGACTGAAAATAAATAATAAATGCCAAGAAAAAGCATTTTATTAGTAGCGTAATTCGTCGTTTAACGTCCTTGATCTCTGCAGATAGGTTGTGAAGTCGCGCGTCCACCACAGTGCTTCTTTCACATCTCGGCAATTTACCAACAAAAGGAGAAAAATACAGATTAATTACATTAGTTATTTTTTATTAATACAATGAATGAGTCAGTGCTGATGCTTTAGTTATAAAATTGTTATTCTGTGTGTCTGATTTTGCCGCCGGTTTCTGCCACAGGCATTAGAGGTGCTCGCCTTGTGCCTTGAGACACTGAGGAGCCTCAAGATCTGTTTGACGTACATTGCAATGCAAAACTGACAGCGAATCTACGATAGTGAGTGGGGGAAGGGCGTCAAAATAATTTGGACGTATCCAGTACCCTTGTATTTTCAAAATCCGCCTTTCGTAGTACCGCTCAGGTCGGAACGTCACTGAGTAGCGATGTTACGAAATCCAATCCATTCTGCTCAGAAACATCCTCCGAATCTTCAATGAATAAACGAAAATAGACATAATTTGCAAGACGTGATTGTCCGTTCATAAAAATCATTAAATGCTATGTGGCTACGAATGTTTGTCTTTCATTAAATGTTCTTTCTCGCCAAAACTGAAGATTTTGCTATTATTTCAAAAACATTGTATAATTGTAAATCCTGTCAGTGTATATTTCGCTTATTCCTGCAGAACTAAAATATATGTTATCTTTATTGCAGGTTTCTGATTTTCTGTCACATTCTAGAACAGAAGAGGTAGCCAAATTTATTGTTAATTATATAAAAAATGACACTATTTCATCCATTGCCAGCGCGCACTTGGCTTTGGCTGATCAGTTGAGCATACACCATCCAATTTGTCTTGGGATAGCTGAAAAACATGCAATAGCGGTAGATTTTGCGAAAACTGGAATTTCCGAACGACTTAACTTTCGTGAAAATCCAAAAAAGTACCCGGATTTTATGGAAAGATTCTGGAAAAGGAGATACAAGTCGAAGAAGTCCCTTGGAAAAATGTACCGAGTTAGTCGGGATTTCGAAACAGATAATCGAGCAACTATTCTACAGTACCATAACGTTGAGGTATGTTGTAATTTTAGCATGGATGCAGTATTACTACTTTTCTGGATGAATACAACGCCAGTTGTGTTTTGTTTTCACACTCTTGACTTCTTTCATGTTTGTAAAAATGGAATTTCGTAATCAATTTTTCACTCACTTCCTGATATATTAGAATTAGTTCTGAAATTTTTAAGTTGGAAGTTTCCGATGACAATAGAATATTGTAATATTTTCAGAACTTAATTATCAGTTTATTGGTTAATTTTGAGTGAATTGGTAAATTTTTGTGAAATGTTGATTCCATGATAGAGGCTTCATCTGGTGGTGAATTTTAGGAAAAATTGATTGCAACATTCCATACTATTTATAATAATGCGTTATGAAATATATTTAAGACTAAAAAGCAAATAATAATAATAAATTTTAAATACGCTTTTATTAGTCTAGTTTCTTCTGTGTGGACATTACAGTGAATAATATAGAAAAAAAATTCTTTAACATTATTTAAAAATTAAAAATTTATTGTAAAGGTGATGTAAATTCTAATTTATTTAAAGTACTGGCAGTATGCGCACGGCGTTGCCCGTGGAATCAAGACTTCAACAAAATGAAAAAAAAAATAAATAATCGCCCACAATGACATGAAAAAGTTTTGAAAACAAAATCAAAACAAAAGATACACATTATTGATTTTCGCGATAATGACATTTTATCTGTAGAAAAACAGTACAGAGTACATTAATCCAAAACAATATTAAATAATTGCAACGTGAAAATCATTATTATACTGCAAGCAAAGTATGCGAGACGAATAAATACGTTAACATACTGCCGAAAATAATAATCTAAGTCATTCAATTGAAGGTTATGACTTCACCAGCGCTCTGCACCGTCATCGAATGAAATTGCCAGCAACGTTCCGGAAAAGTGTCGCGGGAGGAAGCTCGCTAGAGAAAAATAACTTTCAACTAATCAGGAAAAAATTAATTAAAAAAAAACGGGAAAGGTATTTTAACCGTTCTTGCTTTAAATCCGACAGAACCGTTCTAGTTATAAACTGAAAATAATAGTGTTATTAGAACATCGGAGCAGCAAATTTAAAAACAAAAATAAAATTTCGATGGCAAAACTGACTATTATTTAAAAATTTCTCAAAATTCAGTAAATTACGTTAGAAATTCAAAACTAACTTTATTAGAACGGAAATCGTTCGCTCTTTCCGATGGGGTATCTATTTTTTTCGTACAATTATCTAAAGCCATGTTTTTTAGAAATTAATGGGAAAAATCACCCAAAACAACACAAAATATTAAATAAAAAATTTTCTAGATAAAATTTTAAAATTCCGGCTTCGAGGTGCATTGAGTCACCATTACGACTACATGTGTGCCAAATTTCAAGGCTGTAAGTGCGATAGATTTGTCTGGACATCGCACGCACGCACGCACACAAACATTGCCTTTTATAACTATAGATATGTATTAGCGCCTTACGCTTGTCACTTACCTATCTTTGCGGATGACAGCGCTGTCAATACTAAACCCGTCAATCCGCGTTCAGTTATCGAAACCCTTCAAAGCTATGTATCCCAGTTAAAGCTCTGGCTCGTCGACTGGTAAAATAAAAGTTGATTCAAGCAAATATGCGAGACTAACTTTGACTAAGAAACGGTGTATGCCACCTTTAGACCGTATCCAAATATCCGGCCAGTTCATCCCGTAGGTCACTGAATACAAGTACCTGTGGTTAATACTAGAAGTTAAATTGAACTTTAATGCGCCCACATCAAAGCGGCTGTCAACATCGTTTAAGTTACCAGTATTCATCCGAGTCAACGTGATCAAGCCTTTGCTTTATAACCTTTTATTTGCTTTATTCGATCAGCCTTATTCTGTGGCTTCCCCATTCGGGGATCAATAGGCATTACGAGATTAAGGAAATTGCAAGTGTTTCAAAACCAGCAGTTATTGTGAATCATAATCCTCCTTGATGTGTTAGTCATAAGGTCTTAGAAAACGATCTTAAACCCATTTTTGGCCATGTCAAAGAAATTTCGACCAAATGTTTTCAAAAGCTACCTCAGTTTCACATTGAACTTCTTCAGTATCTCCCTACTTATGATCCAACTATTTCCAACTGCCAAAAACGGCCTCTTGCCATTTTGGAACACTCTTTCGTTCATTTTCCTTCAGTTAAGAGAAGACGTGTTGAATCCTAACTGTCCAATGGCGAATCCAGGATTCGGTTCTGGGGGGGGGGGGCTGAGGTCATAAAAATTTTGTATCGTAGTGACGAATGTCAACCTCATGGCTTATGTAAACCAAAACACTTTAACTTTACAGGCTTTCCTCTCCTGACAATAATAATAATAAAGAACACTACAATACTTTCGATAATTTAATAAAAAATACAATGAAATAGCTGGCCAAAAAATGTTTTCGACCGCGCCAACGCCACAAGTGCAAATGGAATGAATAGAAAAGTAGGAAAATTTTCGAGCCCGTCAAGTCAGAAAGCAATGTTGTCACGATTTTATTACTATTCTTTTTAAATGAAAATTAAGATCAAACAGTTGTAGTGATTTTAAATTAAATCAAGAATTTCGGTTCAGCTTGGGGGGGGGGCTGCAGCCCGATAGCCCCTCCCCTGGATTCGCCACTGCAACTGTCCATATAAAAATTTTCTTCCTGAATTAAAGAACGCTTTCTTTATACCTTCGCAGCGCGGTTCCTTTAATTTCACTAATTCAAAACCTCTACTTTTGTATTTCTCGAGCAATTTTGTTTTCAATTGGCCAAAACTCTCCTTAAGAGGAACTGTCCCTCAAAGCGAAAACTAAATTCCTTTTTATAAGGTGCAACACTTTCTCCATAGCATGACAATCCTTCATTAACTAGGAACCTATCGGGGTAGGAGGGAATTTTGGTACTCGATCTACTGACCAGAACGATTAAGAGCACTAATTGACATTGCCAAGAACATCAGACGTCTAACAGGTACTCAAAAAAGTTGTGACCCTTGAATTGAAATCACGAAATAAAGTGTGAGAGCTGAACCATATTCCTTTACTATCCAAGCTGGCATGTATGCTGAACTTAAAATGTTATATTAGTTCATAATTATGCACAGGGTAAGCTCTTGTATAGCTACTTCGAAACTGTAGCCCCACCCTCATTTTTTCAGCGTCTATTATTTAATTTTAAGCATAATATTTCAATTCATCAATAATCTAACGCATTATACATTTTAGAGCTTTCAGTCTTCAGCGGGAACTCGGGAAAAACATTTAGTCAGAAGGCTCAGTTCCTCTACATTTTTTTCCCTATCTGAAGTGTGCTTCTCTTTATAGAGGGGAAAAAGCTTCACGAGGGACTGGATTTTGCCTTGGTCCCTATTTCCATCTACGTTAATATCGTTTTTTAGAAGAACATCTTTATTTCAGACGACTTTCGACCATTTCAATGGCCGCCTCGAAGAAAATCTTCCAATAAAAGGGCAGCGGTTGCTCGAGGCGACCGTTGATTGCCTTAAAATTATGAAATTCAAAGCTTCATAATTCTGTCAGTTTCAGTCACAGGAGAATGGCACTTTTTTGCTTGAAATGTTAGTGTGACCAGAATATTTTACTAAATGTGACAAATGGGATCAGGGGACTGCATAAAAATGAAAATTTAGTAATTTTTAGCAGTGCATTTATTTACTCAAATCACATAAAATATAATTCTTTATGTTATTCAAAGCATTTTTTCCAAACGAAAATATGTGCCTCTCTAACGGATTAGAAGTTAGCTATTGGGCCACCATTAGAGATAACACTTTGTAATAGGGTGTCAACTCTAAACGTGGTCCGATAGATAACTTCTATACCGTTAAACATTGCACGAAAAATTGAAGTTGTGTATTCTTTTTCAGCTGGACCCTGCTCTCGTAGTCGATGGGTGGCAGAAGTTCGAACAATCAGCACTGGCCGCCAGAAACGAATACAACAATACCTTAAGAACGATTCTACAAACTTACGGCGTTAGTCACGAAACTGAAGCATTTGGAGGTTCATTTATTAAACTTCACGCGAGATTCCGCGAGAGAAGGGATCGAGCCGAAATTGTCGACGTCATTCACAAGTGGCTGAAAGAACTGGTCGAAAGAACGCGAAAACAGTTTTATGAAGGCGCACCAACATCAGCACTTTGCAATGATATCGTCTCGGACATTACCAAAAAGGCATCTGCTTGGTACGTTGTTACCTATCGGGAAAGCGATCCCGAGTTTTTGAGCTTCCCTTGGGTTGTCTCTGACATTTTAGGGAACATTCGTATACTGGAACCTAAAATAACTGATCAAATAGGATCCGCTGCCCCATTTGTTCTTAAATTGGAAGAACTAATATTTGAAAATGCTCGGTATGGAATTCTGCCAAGGCTGAATTCAGATGCTGAATTTGTGTTGCGACCTTTGCATTTCCTTTGCGATAAGTCAATTGTTGAAAGAGTTATTAGCGTTTTGACAAAATGGGCCGAAGAGGAAAGACTAATATCCAACACACATGCCGAAGGAAGATTTTTATATTACAAAACGTTTCTCAAGCTGATTCTGTACATTGCTGAAACCGAAGGTTATGTATCTAAAAGTCCTGGTTTACCAGTGAAAAAGTTTGCATCATCTGCTGAAGTATGTGTATCATTCTTCAAATATTGTATGAAGCTGAGATTTCTTAGCAAGGCAGAGGTGAAAAGTATATTGCCGTTTGATGTCTATAACGATCGTTGGCTAGCCAAGATCGCTTTGATTGCATTTCACAGTATAGCCGTCACTGGCATCTTCCCAACTCTTTGCAATCGTGAGTTTATGGACGATGCTCCCGAATTAGTGGACATGAAAGTCGTGTCGATCGACAGTTGTGTGTTTGGTCCCTCTCCGATTGAAGAAAGCAAGTTAAGAAATGCTGAATCGGCACTTCAAAAATATTCAGAGGTTGAACACGTTGCAATGAGAGAGAACTGTCAAAGAAAGAAGGTTATAGTTGATTCATATGGGACGTTACCGGCTGTTAGACATCTCAGGAGGGTTTTAGTCAAAGAAGCAACTATTTTAGAAAACTTTTTTAAGACAGGAGAGCTGCCTTAGAATCCATCTACATTGTATTTTGATGGAAATATCCATTCTTTATAGGAGACATTAATAATGTCTTGCTTCCATTTCCAGAACTTTATTTAAAGTAAACAACAAAGATTTCTTAAAATTTAATGTCTATTTTCAGATATGGCTTTTGAGTGATATTTATTCATAATTTGGGAAAATGTACTGATAATATTTTACAGCTAATGCATCTCTTAGCTAGGTGCTTTCACCTAGTGCCAACTACGAGGTATCCAAGTATGTTTTTGCTATGAAGTTTCATACACACATAACACATTTGCTTCTGCAATAATCGTCGCTTAACAGATTTTATCTTCACCACTAAATATTACTGGCGTGTAATGGTCTATACTGAAAAAAATCAATAAAGGCGATTATTCGTTACGAGGAGCTTGTACAACCAACTGGCAATATAATATGGCACGAAGTTTGATTTCTTCAAAGAAATGTTTTTTTAAAAAATAATCATCCAGCCTTAGTCATAGTTGTGTACTTCTACTGCTGTATTCTTATACCGTGGAAAGCAGCAGTTTAACAACGTATTGCATAAACGATGAAATTTCTCTTACTCGGTCGCGAAAGGCTTAAGCTAGAAGAATTTTCTTGTCATTCTGTTGCACCATATAAAATTTTTATAGAGTTCTTGATTTTGTATATACAGTGCTATTCAAAACAATTGCATCAATTAAAAATGGCTATAACTTCTTTTTAAACTACAGTAGGAAGGGAAAAAATAGAGCACAGTACAGGAGGATGCTTAAAGTTTTGTTTGCGTACGTAATAATTGTCCCATGTGACTTCTCTTTTTCATTCGGGCGACATCCGTGCAGTAGTTTATTTCAATACCTGTGAAGCATTTTCTAAGCGTTCCTTTAGTTCGCTACTGTGCACGCAACAGGGCCGTAAGACCTGTGTGGGCCTTAGTGTAATCAAGGTCGGGCCCCCATTTCTTTCTCCCAAACTTCAAACCAGATATTCGGAAATAGTTTTAATTCAATATCTACAAATGTAGTTTATAACAAATATATGCAAACTGAGTATTTAATTGAAGGTTACCTTCAAGAAAGTTACTTTCAGTATCTCGTTTTAAAAAATTTAATTGAAATTTAAAAGTATTTTAACTAAACTGTTAAAAATTACAATACCTTTTAAATCCTTCAAAATTCTCAGATACAAAGTTCTCGAAGGATGTTGACTTGTGAGTTAGTCAGCTGACTGGAAAAAAAGACCTCTGAGCTAAAACAGATATATAAAATAAAAACCTGAGACTATATATTAGAATTTAGTGATATTTGGTTTTAATTTGAATTTGTCTGAATAAATGGCTCCTGAATACTTCAAAAAAAATCTCGGGCCTCTGGGCAGTGTCTACTTTCCCATTTGATAATCCGGCCCTGCACGCAAACGAGGTTTTAAGACAGTTTACGATCATCCAATAGGACTCAAGAAGTGTATTTTTCATTAAATAGCCATGAAGAACATTCATGGCTTAGAACGCTGCATTAATGGCTGCGAACATGCTTCACACTGTCTGCTCTGAAAGTACCGCACGGGAATTCGGCTGCGAACATCAGCTTCTCACTCTGAAATGGCTACCGCATGGGAATCGGTGGTTGCGAACATGACTCACACTGTCTGTTCTGGAACTGGCTACCGCATGGGAATGTGGCTGCGAACATTTTTACTGTCTGTTCTGAAATGGGCTACCGTCGGGAATCGGTGATTGCATGATTCACACTGTCTGTTCTGAATGGCATACCGTAGGGAATCATTGGCTGCGAACATGCTTCACACTGTCTGTTCTGAAATGGGCTACCGCATGGAATCGGTGGTTGGAACATGATCTACACTGTCTGTTCTGGAATCATACCGCGGGGATCATTGGCTGCGAACATGCTTTACTGTCTGTTCTGAAATGGGCTACCGCATGGGAATCGGTGGTTGCGAACATGATTCACACTGTCTGTTCTGGAATGGCATACCGCATGGGAACTTCATCGCGACATGCTTCACACTGTCTGTTCTGAATGTGGCTACCGATGGGAATGGTGTTGCGAACATGATTCACATTGTTCTGGAATTGGCTACGCATGGGAATCATTGTCAAACATGCTTTACCGTCTGTTCTGAAATGGGCTACCGCATTGGGAATCGGTGGTTGGAACATGATTCACATCTGTTCTTTGGAATGGCATACCGCATGGAATCATTGCGCGAACATGCTTCACACTGTCTGTTCTGAAATGGCTACGCGCTGGAATTGCAGTTAAGGGAAGTCATACAGGGTGCAAGTTATTACGTACCGAAACAAAACTTCAATTGTCAATTTATTATACAAATATTTTTCTTCCTATCGTTGTTTTTTAGATAGTTATACCCATGTGCAATCGGTACAATTATTTTGATTAACCTTGTATTTTCATTATTTTTTGTAATACGTTTTAGAATTGCTAAAATTTCATACTGTACAAGTTAATTATAATATCTGTAAATCTTTCCATAAAATGAAATGTTACTGCTCCGTGATTTTAACTAATTCCTTCAATTCTTAGAATGATGTTTAAACAACATTATATGTTTATATATTATATGGTGGCTTTCTTCCATATGTTTCAACTCTAAAATATATTGTCGTTCTCTTTAAATGCTTAATTGTTTGATTTTTAAGAACCATATGAATATAATATTCTACTTTTTTGTATACCGATATATTTTAAAATACTCGATCAATAGTCTGTATATGACTCATTAAAATACTTGCATTAATTTTCAGTGTTTTTTTCTGCATATATCTGTGTACAACTAACGCGATATTAATGGCTTTCTAATTGAACGATTGATTTCAGCTCAATATGATAGGATAAATTGAATATTTATACATCTAGTTGACTAAATGAAAATTTATAGAATATGTTACATCTTTAAAAAAATTAATGTAATGATATTTCATACTGAGTTAAGTTTTACTCATTACATGATTTTATATGCACGCTTTTAATCTTCAAATATTTTGGAAAATTGATACACCGTGTTTTTCGAAGGTTTGGTGTATTATGTTGTGTTCATCATAATGTGTTTTTAAACGATTTATAAAAATACTATTCACTTGCATTTGCCATCATTTTAAATTCTTTCATTAATTTTAATATTCTACTTAAATCTGTATTCCATTACATATGATAGATATTCTAAGTAACAAATCCAAGAAATAGCATTATTCATCTTCTACTACTCTTATTAATTTTAATTTCATTAAATCTGTGCAGTCCATCCTAAAGTATTCAGTTCTCTATCATTCTATATATTTAAGTAGTTATAGTTTTATTAGTTTATTAATTAAATGTATCCATTTTATCTATGTATAACGAGCAATATGGTAACTGAAACGAAGTGGCAATGA
>BGPR01000548.1:402132-519302 GCA_013235015.1 Araneus ventricosus
TTGCGAACATGATTCACACTGTCTGTTCTGGAATGGCATACCGCATGGGAATCATTGGCTGCGAACATGCTTCACACTGTCTGTTCTGAAATGGGCTACCGCATGGAATTGCGACAAAGGGAAGTCATACAGGGCAGTTATTACGTACCGAAACAAAACTTCAATTGTCATTCTATATTATACAAATATTTTTCTTCCTATCGTTGTTTACGAGATAGTTATACCCATGTGCAATCGGTACAATTATTTTGATTAACCTTGTATTTTCATTATTTTTTGTAATACGTTTTAGAATATGCTAAAATTTCATACTGTACTAAGTTAATTATAATATTCTTGTAAACTTTTCCATAAAATGAAATGTTAATGCTCCGTGATTTTAACTAATTCCTTCAATTCTTAGAATGATGTTTAAACAACATTATATGTTTTACTACTTATATGGTGGCTTTCTTCCATTATGTTTCACTTAAAATATATTGCTGTTCTCTTTTAAATGCTTAATTGTTTGATTTTTTAAGAACCTATATGAATATAATATTCACTTTTTATTTTGTATACCCTGACATATTTTGTGAAATACTCGATCAATAAGCTGTATATGCATCAATTAAAATACTTGCATTAATTCTTAGTGTTTTTTTCTGCAATATATCTGTGTACAACTAACTGTCGATGCACACGGCTTTCTAATTGAACGATTGATTTCAGCTCAATATGATAGGATAAATTCGAATATTTATACAGTCATAGTTGACTAAATGAAAATTTATAGAATATGTTACCTAATTCTTAAAAAAATTAATGTAATGATATTTCATACTGAGTTAAGTTTTTTTACCACATGATTTTATACCGCACGCTTTTAACTTCTCAACATTTTGGAAAATTGATACACCGTGTTTGTCGAAGGTTTGGTGTATTATGTTGTGTTCATCATAATGTGTTTTTTAAACGATTTCATAAAATACTATTCACTTGCATTTCGCCATCATTTTAAATTCTTTCATTAATTCTTAATAATTTCTCATTGCATTAAATCTGTGCATTCCATTACATATGATATGATATTCTAAGTAACAAATCCATGAAATAGCATTTATCTTTCATTCACTCTTATTAATTCTTAATTTCATTAAATCTGTGCAGTCCACTCAAAGTATCATGCACAGTTCTCTATCAGTCTATATATTTAAGTTATAGTTTTATTAGTTTATTAGATTGAATTAAATGTATCCATTTTACTATGTATAACGTAATATATTATGTAAAGTGCTCCTTAAAATAACCTGCATATCCATTATTTTAAATACTTCCATTAATTTATAGTAGATTTTTAAATGCAAAGAATTTGTGCTTCTGCAGTGTATATCATAAATTTTATGAAACATTTCATAAATACTTTGTATCTGCAAACTCCAGCATTCAAATAAACATTTATTCATTTATAGTGAAATTTCCTTATATTTACATCTTGTAACAAAATTTATATTTTGCACAATGACAACATCACTAGTATTTTACCATGAACTTTTTTTAAAGCAATAAATGCGAACAAGAAATCTCCCGAAACAGCAAAAAGGGGATGCTAAAAATAAATTAGAAATAATTAATTTTATCGTTGCAATTCATTTTACACACTTTTGTTTAGCCCTCTGGTAGTCATTTTTATCATGATACGTTCATTTTGTTTCGGTAAGTTTTCTTTATAACTATGATAATTAGTCCTAATGGGAATTTAAATGAGTATTTTGTAAGAAAAATTCATATTGTAGTGCATTAAAAATGGCAAATAAATGCAGATTGCATGATAACTATTGTTACAAAAAGTCTTTCTGTGGTGTATGGTGTAAACAGTCCAACACGCAGGATAATGAAGGTTTATTTACAAATATGCAGGAAAACACGTAGCACAGGTGCAGGGAACAATAGTTCTTGCACAGATAAGCAATGTAAACAGACAACAATTCACAGGTAATAATAGTTCAGCATTTTGATATTTAGCAACACAAACAGTCGGCAAATAACTATTAACGAAAATAACAGCACTTTCAATAGCGCTCAGCTCACCAGCTTCCTTGCTCGCACTGCAGAAGAAACTCCAAGTCGGTCCCAAATGGATCAACACTGCTCCTCTGATCCAGGCGCCGTCCTTATATACTCTCTGCGACAGGCCGTGAAGTCACATGGAGTTTTTTCTTGTATTCCCTTTCCTAATAAAAATATCGAGAAAAGGGTTGCATTTTTTGGAATCATTTATTTGTCGCCAAAATGGTCGCCAATTCAGATATCCTGGAACAGGCGCTTTCCGTCACTCCATGCTTAACCTTGTAAAACTCTCTTCCCAACCATTAGACTAACATTGCTGGGAAGCGACTTTCCATGTTCGTAATACTATTAAATATTGCGACTAACGGAAGGTCAACTCGTCTTGTTTCATGTTTGTGACGATGCAATATCGTAATCGGTTTTTCACTCAATTCCTGATGTTTTGAATTTTTGTACATTTGTTTATGCTCGATGGTACTACATTATATTAATGTTTTCAGAACTTAATTATCAGTTAATCGATTAATATAATTAAATTTATGATTTCACACCTGGTAGTTAATTTGAGCAAAAAATTATTTCAAAATTCCGTAATTTTTACGGTAATCAATTATAAATTAAAAAGCAAAAAATAATTAAAATTGGAAAAAAATTCTACTTTTCGTGACACTAACACAAACGTGTCTTTAAAAACTGTTTTTATTAAGTTTTTTATGCTCTGTAAGTTTGCAACGACATCAGTTTCCATAAATATTATCCACACTATTAAAATTCGAGAGTAAACAAATGTATCTATATATATGAGGCTATCTTATCATGAACCGCTGAACGCAGAGAGTACCAAAAGATGAGAAATATTCCAAGGAATCCATTTTGACCAGTTAAAATTCCAAAATTACAATTGGTTAAAAATATATTAATTAAAAACGCCAAACTGAATGATTGGCCGTTCCCTGTAATGCCATTTATCGTGCAGAGACTCCGAAGGACGGCAAGGGAAAGATTTCGGTCGTTTTTAAACTGCTATCCTTCCCTCCGTACTAAAGTCAGACAAAAAAAAATAATAATAATTCCGGAATCGGATCGACGAATCATTTCGCCATGACACGGTATATATATATTTTCAAAATAACGATTTTTTTTTTTATGTATTTTTTGCGATTCTTTAAAAATAAGTCGATTTCGACGCGTTTTCGCGGACAGAATGTTTGAACCGCCCTGTATTTCTTTCTCGTCATCGTGATCGATCGAGTTTACGTCCTGGGGAAGTGTACGCTTTGCTGAGTAATTTCAAAAATCGGATTCCCCAAACTTATTTTTTTACGATTTTTCGAAAATTACTCGAAATTCGACTTAAACATTTAATAACTTCACGATTTCTCGAAATAATCGCACGAAACATTTTACCCGTGTTTGAAACCGAAGATTAAATTTTTTTCTAAAATTGCGGATTTTTTAAAAAAAATTGTGTTTTTCGTCTAATAATCTTTTGGGGGGCTTTTATTTATACAATTTCATTCTTACATTTTTTTGGTTGAAAGTCACCGTAATTTGTTAGAGACGTGTGAAATTTGGAAGCTCTTACTATAAAATTTCACTCTTAAAAAAAATTTAAAACTTCATGCATCCGGAAAGTATTTATTTAGTTCATCTGCCGTTACGTGGCCCTCTCCGCCAGGGTATGACGCAACCCCCAACAACGCCGGGATCGCTGTTCGACGGTGAAATTACGTAATAATAATTTTTTACATCTGGATTGAAAATATAGTCCCAGAAAAATAAAGGAAGAGACAATACGAGTTATCACTCGTTATTGCATCTTTTCTTTGTACTAAAACTTTGCCTTCTGCTTATGTTATTGCTTTCGTTTTCTAGCCATTTTGTATCTAGTTTAGTGGAATTTTTATTGATTTACATTTGTGCCTATTCGGAAACACTGCTTCTGCTTATATTTCATGTCCTCGATTGGCAACACTTTTGCTTTTTTTTTATGGCTTCGAATGATGCATTATTCGAGATAACCTGTTACTCAGGTAGTTATTATTATTTTGCTACCCACATAAATTTAGACCTTATTTATTTGATCCTTGTTAGCATTGAATATGATATGCATTCACTAAATTGGTCAGATTTTTTTAACCATTTCTCTTTGCAATAGAGTTATGGAGAAAAAACTCATGTTTTATACATGTAATTTTTTTTATTTCTTTTTTGTTAAAAATATTTTATGCAGGCAATGATAAATTATTAAATACAGTGGAACCTCTTTAATACGTCGTTCTCGTTAGTGTGTCGTTTTGCCTTCATCCCGATTCATTTTTACTCATTTCAACTTTTTATAGCGTCGCAGGTATTCGATAATGCGTCACTGAAAACTATTAAGAAAAGATTTTTAAGAAAATAGATTTAATTCACTGCGATATAATTAGAACCCAAAATTAAACGTCACAATAATCAAAACCAACACATTTTGACAACAGACAAAGTACTATAATTATCTTAACATGTTGTCAATTATTTGAAGTAAAGTCCCAGAATGGCATTGAAATTTCCTGTCACTGCTGTTCAATCTTTCGGAGTAGCTCTTGTGAGCAACAGACACGTGTCTTTTCTGCTTTATATTATAGATCAGTAGTGTAATTCGGCTGCAACCTTTGTACTACAAAGTTTGTAGCCCGAGACGAACATGCAACAAGCCGCCCTTCTTCTACAAGTTACATTGGGCATATAAAACAAGGAAAAACATAAGAAAGGCGCAGTTCGGGTTCGCGCCGTAGATTTTTCGTGAAAACGTCAGGATAAAATCATAAAACAAGTGTTTCGTATTAATATGTGACTTAATTATCAATCTCTTTAATACAATATTTACACAGAGTAGTATAACTGTTACAGATTAGATAAATCACAAGCTACCACAGACCCTTGCTACATGCGATAAACTTGTGATTTATCTATTCTGTAATCATTATACTACTCTGTGTAAATATTGTATTAAAGAGATCGATAATTAATTTACATATTAATACGAAATACTTGTTTTATGATTTTATCCCGACGTTTTCACGAAAAATCTACGGCGCAGCCCCGAACTGCGCCTTTCTTATGTTTTATTTAGAGTAGCTTTTGACGGAGCCATCTGTTGACAGTATATAGAATTAAATTTCGCGTATGCGCAGTGTAACATTATTTACTATAAATGCTCATATTTCCCGTAATATTCAAATTTTTGAATTCAAATTTTAATACAATATTTCTTTTACGTATTGTCAAGTATTCTGTAAGTTTCGTACAATTCGAAAGAAAACTCTGCTTATTATAATCAAAAAACATGCGGAGTTTGAAATTTTCAATTTAATACCGATTTTTACTTATATTCTGATAAACATTTTTATTGTCTCACTTTGGGCTCTAGTAATACTCCTCGAGCTCTTTAAAATGACACCAGAATCAACCTCCTAGCTAAACGCGTTTCCATGCTACACTTATTTATAACCTTACATAAAGCTAATTCATAACAATCACGCGCATGCGTCTACACTGGTACGATGACGTCACAGGCAAAACAAATACTATGCGAAAAACAGATAAGATCTATCCATTGTGTGGTCAACCATTCTTTTCGCATTATCAGTCTCGTAGTTATTAGCGATTGAAATCTGGGTGGTATTCTGTCACACAACAAATTTCGACCAGCTATCACTGTAACGAGCGAAAAGACGTTTTGACGTCAAAAACATTCTATTGGTAATTTGACGCCCTTGATCTCTGCAGGTAGGTTGCTATTTCGCGTGTTCACCACCTGTTTTTCCTTCGCATTTCGGCAATTTACCACAAAAGGTGAAAAATACGAAATCATTACATTAATTGCTTTTTTATATACACATTTACTGAGTTAGTGTCATTGCTCTTCATAGTGCATGTCTGATTGTGCCACCTGGGCCCAACCGCCCTCTCCGTCCCACTTTAGCTACGTCACTGTTATAGTTTAAATTACTAAATAACTGGTTTTATTGACCGTATGCGTTTTAGATGATGAAACGTAAAATCCGCTTAGTGTTGGACGTATATATTTTAACCAATGAGAAATATCTTGCGACACTAGTTTCTGTCTGACGAATCGTCACCGATAGCACACGTGACACCAAGTTTCATTATCAGTAGCATACTTCCAACTGTTAAATACGAAACAGGTTTGCTTTATCTCTGAATCACGGTGCAGCGCTCAGCTGCTTTTATTACCTCCATTATCAATTGTTTGTTTTAAAGTTGTCTTTCGTAAGCGAAAACGTGACGAAAGTTGAAGAACAGCTTGGCGTTCGCTGCTTTCTATTTCTACGGAGCACCCGATTTAAATATTGAAATGGATGCTTCGAATAGATTCATTCTCAACGTTGAAGGTGTTAACATTGCTGCATTTTTTTCCGAAGAGTGCTTTCGGTCAGCTTTGCAATTCAAGCCCAAGCCGGGAGACGTTTTTGTTGTCACCTATCCGAAATGCGGAACAACATGGATGCAGAATCTTGTTTTAAATGTTATGCGGAGAGGAAGAACTTTCGAGAGGCCTTCGGACTTTTACTTAGCGAGCCCATTTTTGGATCAGTTGGGAGCTGAAGATTCGGAAAATATGATGATTCATCCCGGGTGCTACAAGACGCACTTGCCTTTGCACAAGGTAATCTGTTATGTTATTTTTCAATGTAAGTTGTGAGGAGACAAAAATAAATACAGGGGATTCGAACATCAATGATAATATTTTAGGCTTGATCCGCCTGCCTTTATATTACTTTAAACGATTTACTCTTAATTATATAGTAACGATAACGTGCACATAAAATACATATTTAATATCGTTGCAATGCGCATGTATTTAAATGCAGTAAAAAAACATTTCAAAGTATTGTAAATTGTACTTTAAGGTATTGTTAAAAAGTTATTAAAATTGAGAAAAAATTGTACAGAAATAAAATTGGTATCACTGAAGAGCCTTTTTTTAATTTTAAAGTGGTATAAAAACAGTTTTTGTGCGAAAATATGCTCCGAAGTTATTGAGAAAAAAACGTAAAAATTTTGATTAATTTTTAATTAAAATCTTAAAAATCCCTTTCTTATTAAGCGCCTGTTACCTAAGATGTAACTAACTACATGCCAAATTTTGTTGCATGTCGCTTCACACAGTTTACAGATAATATACAGCCTATAAACAATGTAAAAAAAAACATTACATAACAGTAACATAAAGTATAAGAAATTTGGTCCTACATAAGTTAAAAGGTATTTTGAAGTGTAGGGGAGGAGGATTTATTTATACTCACCAGTTCTAGAAACGAACTGGTGAGTATAATTTTTTGTCTGTTTTACTATCACGTATGAACATGTTGATTTTTCGACATAAAGTCGATGGGTCTACGTAAGCAGAAAATATTCATCTGTACCATCAACATATGGGAAAAGTTTATGTTTCCATTATAAAAGTTTATATTTCGGAAAGTCTGCTAATATTAAGCGCGTTTTAAAATTGTTTGATTTGGGATTTTAATTTATTTTGACAAGTAATATAAATGTAAAGTGAAATCTTTTCGAATGATTGAATTTACAATAATTTTCTCGTTGATGAGGTTCTAGCTAATAAATAGCTAAACTAATTTATTTATTACATTTTTTAGCTTCAGGTATGAAAGGTTTTTTAATAACTAAATATTAATTAAGTAGTTTTTAACCTATAACATTTAATTTAAAAATTTTGTTCAAACCTATTTTCTATTTTCTTTTCACTATTTAAATCATTTTATTGAACTGCTGTTGACAAATAAAACGTGAAATGTAGGGGTAATATCAAAACACCTTTCGTGCTACTCATATGTTGTTCCTATTTTAAAAGTCAAGATTTGGTTTTTCTTTTAAGAGAATGTGTATTTTCTTATTTCCTCTTAATAATTAGGTGGGGATGTTTTATTCTTCTACGTCTTTGCTCTCTTCAAAATAATGGTAATTCACGTCCAGCAAGTTTAGAATCATTGATCGTAAAAAGTGATTTCTTTTCATCCCTTTTTCAACTTCCATCTTCAATCACTTCGTTAAATCCTTCACGAATTATCTCAAATTTAATTTATCATTAATGATTTGGGAAAAAACAATTTCGAACCTCAAAGTTCTAAACATCGTAGAATGAAAAGGTTTTGGACTTAATTCGTCTGTCTTGATTGCATCAGCCGTCGCATTGTGTGCGTAATAATTTTTATATCACGCAGTTTACAGAAAGAATGCCCGTCCGTTTGCTTTGTGGGAACTCTTTAAGCGGGACATTCACCAGTGTTCCAGTCCACTTTTTTTGGAGCACAGGATGCCAAACCTATTTGTCAATGCGACAGCCCGGTGATAATTGACGTAGACTGAGGGAGAGTTTGGAAATCCAACAACGTTGGATTTCAATTCATCCCGTTCGGCCATAAAAAGGGAATATGCTCTTTCGTGGCGGGCGAGAAATCAGCCGTGTGTGGCGAAGAGCATTGAGGAGGAGGAATGTGCGTGGGAGTCAGACTGGAGAAATCAGGGCGGGGAGGAGAGGGTGCTCTCTCCAAAAGTGAAAATCCCCCGTGTGGATGGGAGTCAGTCTGGCGGGTAAGTAGGGGGGGGGATCGAAGCAGCCGGTAGTGCGCTTTGGAGCATCCGTGAATGACTCGTCTAAATCTATCGACTTGAATGGATGGATAACAAACCGGTCGTTGGTCCAAATGGAATAGAACAGTGTTGTGGTGAATGTCCAACTTTACAGTGCTTGTTTACAGGAGCGGCTTGTGCATAGGGACTGCGGCACTGTAGCACCCACAACTTTTTCCATTGTATAAATTAAATCAATTTATTTATTTTTCATTTAATATTTAAATTTATCAACAATGCATTTAATATTTAAATTTATCAACAATCTAACGCAATTTTGTATTAAACGATTACGATATTCATATCAAACGCAAAGAAGAACCTACGCAGCAAATGAAGTTACCTATCTTATTTTTTCGCTACCCGAAAAAGAAGCGCAAAGGAGAAAGTAACAATTCAAACCGGAACTATGGATCTTTGCAGCACCGAATTCGGCCTGCGCACATGCATAGTCACCCAGCGCAGGTTTTTCTTACCTTTCTCTACTATAATTTTAAGCTGAAAGTGTACTGTCGAAGTCGACAGTTCCCGTCGCGTTAGAAACGGGGTTCTAAACGTTTTCTCGCGCGGAAAACTTTTTCGCATGCTGAAACTTTGAAAATAAATAAAGAAATGAAAGATATAATTAGTGATAAATAAAAATTTAATTAAAAAAAGTTTTTTTGTAGTAATGGAATTTCTTGCAATTCAAAAGATTTTTTTAATGATTTTTAGTTATAAATGCTGATGAAATAGGGTATACCGGCGCTAGTTGGCCATAAGTGCACGTTGGGGCAGTCTCGATATTTTTAATACTTTTCGGTATTTAACGCTACCATTCCCGAGAAGTGTGTATTATATCGCCTTCCTTCTTCCACATCAACGTCATTGAAGAAGTTTCATTAAAGAACCAGCCATAATTTTCTAATTTTTGCTAAGCTGAGTAAATTTCCTCACTTATGAATAATCGTTTTTTTCTTTGCTTATAAATTATAATTTCCATTTTTACAAATAATATTCAGAAAGATAATTCTTTATTGTTACTTTAGGACTTGTTTACTTATCAAAACGCTTTCAAAATAAATCCCTACACTCATGAGAAACAAAAATGGCGATATGGGGCTAGTTGGGCCATTTCGCATGGGGCACGTTGGCCCGCGCTGCTACAAAAGGTTTATCAGGATGTGCGTTGTAGAAATATCTCTGAATATGTGGGATGGAATTGCACCAGATTTATTATACAAGATATTTGTTATGAGAAACTATGCGGACTCAATTTTGATTAAAATTACACAATACTATTTGACGATGGCCATAAAGTTTCTATTGAATAGAAATGCACAAAATTTGTATATAATACACATAATGTGGATAATAACACAACTACGTTACTTAAATTAATAGAGTATAATAATATAGAAGAATGTTTGTGTTTGTGATAGTCGCTTCGTGGGCTCAACTTACCCCTTAGTCGAGGTAGGTTGGGCCAAGAGACTTAGTGTCAGTTTGAGGTTTTAAATTAATACTGTAGTTGATATATTCAAATTTTACTATGGCAAATTATTTCTGAAGGTTCATTAATAGTATCAGCTTAAAATTTTTTTAAAAAATTTTGAATTCCCTTTTTTAAAAATTCTTAGAAGAAAAAACGGCCTAACTAGCCCCGGTCTACCCTACATAAGAGGAGTTTTTCGTGATACAAATATATTTTCAAAATTTTCGTGAACCCTAATATTCTGTACCTTTCTATTTGGGATCATGATTCATAGTTTAAAAAGCCTCAATTTTGAATAAAACATGGTTCGCTTAAGGGAACAGACTTTCTTACGGAATATTGATAAGTATATTCCCAATTTCAATTATCGCAGTCCACCTATAGATAGATGTAATAGAATAAATTAATCTTTTTTTTCTCCTCTTGGCAATTCCCGTTACTACATAATACATCAGAGCTTGAATCCAGCTTTCCAACATTAAAAAAAGAAGAAAATATTTTCTGACGCACACAATATGAATGTAGCTGTTTTTATTTCAGTGGATACAAAATTTTTTAATCGTCGTACAAGCATCAAGGTTAATGTTTTTGTTCTTTCGCTGAAAACAAAACAAGAATGGATTTTATTTTTAAGTAATTTTTAATGATACTAATAAATAGTATTCGCTTACGATTCTGTTTATATTAGTTATACTATAACATTCTTTCTCTTTAATTAACAAGAAAATTATTTGATTTTTGTACTATACTGTCATTTTAATGTTAATTTTTTAAAATGTAGTAAGGATTACAGAAAACTGAACTGGAAAACAAATTTGGAGCTTACATTTTTTATTAAAATTAATTCGTTAAAATACTTACCTATTTGAAGAAAAGATGTTATTAGTTATTCATTAAATATAAAATTACTTACAGTTAATGAAAAAAGCCAAAATATGTAAGTGGTTCAAATATGCATTACTGCGCAGTGAAGGATTAAAGATGCGCAAGAAGGACAGCAGCCCCAAAATTACATAACACGAGCAGCCACTGCTTGTTTACTTTCCTTGGGTTTTTTTTTCACGTAATGATTTTCGCAGCATACTATTTACAGTTAGAATGCCGGCCTGAAAATATTCTCATGTTAAAATATTATCTGAAAACCATTCAAAAGTAATACAACAGAGGATGAAAACACTATTCATGAGCCATTAGGATTTTAATGGCTGGGACACGAAATAGCTGTTGAAAATCATTTGTAGTTTTATATCTTTCAAATCTCAAAATAAAATTTATTTGAAGATTTTATAATGCCTATTTTTCTACTAGGTGCCATGGTCTGACGATACAAAATACATCTACGTCGCCAGAAATCTCAAGGATTGCTGCGTCTCTTTCTACCACCACATGAAGAACATACCGGGCTACCAATTCGCTGATGGCACCTTCGAAGAGTTCTTCGACTTGTTCATAAAAGGTCAAGTCGAATTTGGCGATTACTTCGACCATCTGCTTCCTTGGTACAACGCACGACACCGTCCCAACGTGTATTTCACGACCTTCGAAGAAATGAAGAACGATCTGAAGAAAGTAGCAAAAGAAGTTGCCGAATTCATTGACGAAAATGAAGCAAGGTATCTTGAGAAGAATCCTGAGGTTTTAGAGCGCATACTACACAACTGCAGTTTCGGAGAGACAAAAAGAATGGTGAACGAAGGATTGTCCTCGTTATACCACGTTCAGGACAAGGATATCTTATCCCGTTTGCCGAAAGGTCGCCAACATATTCTTGCTTATATCGAAGGTTTACCGAAGAGAAAGGACAACAAAATAAATTTCATACGCAGGGGTGAAATTGGATCTCATAAACAGGAGCTGTCTCCCACTCAGAATGAAATTTTGAATAACATAATACTGGAAAAAACGCAGAATAGCGATGTTATGTCCTTGTGGGAAAAGTGGATGTGAAGCTCTGAACTGGAGCCTCTTTAATCAGCAAGAGTTAAAAACTTTAAATCCCCTCTGATGGTTTGTCAGCTGAAGTTGAGCTATCCAAACACCCTTAGAAAAACTTTTCATAACGTTTGCATACTAAAACTGAGTGCATACTAAACGTGAAAGTAACAAATACAGAAGACCTGTATTTGTTACTTTCTGTCTGTAGCTAGTAGGATTGACAGTAACGAGATGTGAATGGGATCACATGATCTTTCAGTTACCTTTATTGATATACCAATGTAAACGCGGCTGAAGAATTCCATGATCTGATACAAATGTACATTAAATGATTTGTCAACTACATCCTGCAACTGTAGTTTGAATATGAAAGCCCATTATCATTCCCTGTAATCTCAATTTAAGAGGAAAATGATAAATATCTGAAAATTGCTTATACTGGAAGTTTTCTATCTGAAGACTTGTCACCGATATCTCTCTGTGCGCATTTCACAATGACGTACATATAGAGGGGGAGATTGATATTTTTGCTCAGATTACTCAGATTTGGTACAAGCGATGCTGATTATTGAAATGATTGGTCAATTTATCATCATTATTTCCTGTTTAAATACTTTTATTTCGTCGTTGTTATAAATCAGTGAACAAAAAATTTTTTGTTGAAAATCCAGAGGTTTCAGGAGCGTATTACGCAACCTGAAGTTTTCCAGAGCCGAAAATATGGTTAATGAAAGAGTGTACTCTTTGTACCATGTTCAGAAAAGGATTTTTAAGTTCTTTTACTTAACTTGATTCGATATTGTAAAGATGGAATTTTGTAATCGATTTTTAGCTCACTTCCTGATATGCGAGAGTTCTGAAATTTTGTAGACTAGTGTATTCTAAATGTTAATAAACTATTTTAATATTTTCAAAACTTAATTATCAATTAATCGATTAATTTAATTAAATTTTTATTCCGTAGAAGTGGGGCCACCTGGTAGTGAGTTTAAGGAAAAACTGAATTCAAGATTAAAAAGGAGAGAATAATTTAATTATAAAAATTTTTACTGTTCAGTTCACAGTGTTTTTGAAAATTGTTTTAATTAAGTTTATTTTTAACACATTTATTTCAATATCACAAACGTCTTTGCTTGTACTGAATCTTTGATGTGACAGCAAAATAAATTTCTCTCAGAATTTAAATATAGTCTTGTAGCCAGGATTTGTCAGCGAAAGAAAATGAAATTTTGCATAAAATAATATTGCAAACAACAATAAAAAGTGTTAGGTCCCTATTTCAAAAGTGAATGTGAAACTAGCTTCAGAGTTTTTCTCTTGGAAGACGATGGTTCTCAAATTTTTGACATTTGGAAACCAACTTTTTATAACAGTTTATTCGCTTTCTTTCTTTTTCAATAAGTCTTGGAATTGGAACACAATAAAACCCCGGTTAGCCGAAATCGGGCTAACCGAAACCCGGATTATTTGAAATGCCCCTGAAATCGCATATCCAAAAAACACGTACTGTATTTACGGAAATAATCTCGAAGTCGAGACTTTTTTTACAACACTATCTCCACTTTTTTTAAGCCTCCCCAAGAAGGGCAGTGAATAATTCTAAAATGCTAAACATATAATTAATAGATATTAACAATATTATTTCTTTAATGGGGTAATTAATATGGGTAATACAGTATTGTTTACCTGTGCCTGGCAGGCGCATTTCGCTCAGACTCGCCGGTGCTAATATTGCGCCCGACGGAAGATTAACTTTAATAAAGAACATAAGTGTAGCCTACAAAGAGAGTTTTGAATTCGTTTTCCACTCAAAACATTTCAGTATTAAATACTGTATTTAGATACAAAATAGTAATAGATGTTCATGTCGTAACCGAAAAAACTGTTATCCGAAACGGCCTCTTCCCCTTTTACTTAGGTTAACCGAGGTTGTTTTGTAATTAATATCAAAATGCTCTTTTTGCTACTAATGTACATTTTATTATTTTTAAAAATGGCGTACTGTTTTTTACAGACTGTATTTTTCTTACTTTAGTTTATAAATAATAATTTTTTTTTCAAATTTTTGTCGTTTATCTTTTTATTTTTACGCTATTTTACATGCCATTCCCCACATATGCACAAAAAATAGCTGAGCATTTGAAAAACAGTTCTAAGAAGAAATGCATTCACATTATTCAGAATAAACAACAAAATTACTATTTCCCACCCCTTACCCCTTAAGAAAATATTTATATAAATAATTTATTGAAAATAGTTCAATCAAATCGCGATTCATTGTAACTTTTCCAGAATCTCGGTACCTTAAGCTGAATAAGGGTTCTATAAAAATTTATCCCTGGAAGTAAGTTGCTATATATTAAGAACTAGCAGTACGCGCACGGCGTTGCCCATGGAATCAGGGCTTCAACAAAATGGGCAAAAAGAATGCCCACAATGACACGAAAAAGTTTTGAAAACAAAATCGAATCAAAAGATACACATTGAATTGTAGAAATGCATGCTGGGAATGAAAGCATATGACGTCACCTGCCGCGAGGAAGGTTACTCGTCCGGAAAAACTCTCGCTGTTAAATCTCGCTAGCAAAAAACTGTTTAAACTGATCAGGGAAAAATTAATTAAAAAAGGAAAAAAGATATTTTAACCGATCTTGTTTTAAATCCGACAGAAACGTTCCAGTTATAAGCTGAAAAAAATGAAAATTATAGAGATGTTAGAACGTCAGATGCGATAATGTGAAGAAATTTGTATTAAAAATTACCATAAAAGTGACTATTTTTCAAAAATTTATCAAAATTCAGTAAATTACGTTAGACGTACGAAACAAACTTCATTAGAACGGAAATCGTTTGTTCTTTCCGATGGTGTAACTGTTTTTTTCGTACAATTATTCGAAGCCATGTTTACCCAGCACTCGACATTCACATTCTTTGACTTAATCGCAGATCGTAAATAAGCTAACTCTCAAATGACGCGCCTAGCCAACATCCCACTCTTCAATTTCATGTGCGCAAAAGTGAAAATATTTCACAAATGACAGCAGATTTAACGATCACCAGTCTCATATACACGGTGGATCTTTTGTAAAATTTGGTCTCAAACCTACAAGCTAAGACCTTCTCAACACGGCTTAAGATTCTTTTGGAATAAAAAAAGAGTTGCGAATGAACTGTATTGAAGCCATGATTTCGATGTCTGTGAAGTGATGCATAATTTAAGTAGCGGATTTCCAATTACTATCATTTGGTTGAATCCAATTGTTTTAATTAAGAAAATGCAATGTAATAGAACTCCAGTTATTCGAATTAAGCAAGAATCGGGCCGATTGTGATTTTTGGAAATTCGGATAATTGGGTAAAGCTTATAGATGGTGTAAACGAAAGTCAGGCATAGATAAAAACTTAGCTTTAATTCCTGAAATTAAGTTTAACAAACATAAGCCACTGAGAACTGTAGATACTGTGCGATTTACATACGAAAGAAACCACAAATTATGTGTGATGATTCATTACATAGACAAATATACATTAAAATTATATATGAATATAATATGTATAATATACATATTACATACGAAGGAAGTATTTTAAGTAAGATTATTCGCACAGTACATCATTATGTTTCAGAACCATCACGTTATATTAAATAGAGCTGATTGGTTGTCTTACTAATAATTTCTATTCACTGTCTCTTGGAGAATCCCTATCAGCTGCCTTTGAATCTTTTCAATCCTCTGTAAAAGTTTTATATATAAGTGACTTTCATTTTATGCTCACATTGATTCTGCGTTCCATGTATGATAGACCTTGCTGTAAATAAATGCTGCTTCAACTGCGATCCAACAGACTCTGAAATCTTCTAACGCAGTCGTAATTCTTCGTGAAATAATAATATATTAGAACCCCGGGAATCCAAACCCCAAGGATCCGAAATTTTGCATCTTTTCTTAATTTTAAGAAAACATTTTACTGAAAAATGGACTTAAATAGCAATTACGAATCAGAAACAAAGCTAATGTGTATTCCTAACTTAAAAGACGTACTCGAATTGGCCTTTAAGAATAAATACGTCACCTTAATTAGTAGAAACAAATTCAGATATCTTTTGTTTAACCCTCAACCCGCCACTGTACAGTGCGAATCGCCGTGTGCTCTTTCGTACGCCTTCACAGAGCAACAAGAGTCAATACTCTACTGCATCAAGAGTATTTTACCGAATTTCCCGGATAATCCGGATTCCCCGGAATCCGAACAAAGGTAAACCCCAATTAGTTCGGATTCCCGGGGTTCTATTGTATTAACAAAAATAGACCATACATATTGTATATACTCAATTTTAGTTGCTAAAAATAACCTCCTTCGGTTGTGGAAGAATGTATAATGGCCCCTGGCCACGTTCCTACTATTAATTTCCCGTTTTTCTCTTCCCATCTAGTATAGTAATTACTTCCCATCGATTCGGATCATTGTAGTTCTACGGTACATGTTTATAAATTTAATCAGGTTAGGATGTGTAGTAGGAACCAGGTTCTTCTGTCAAATTTTTATTCACTAGTCTTTCATTTGAATCTTGCTTTCAAGCAAACGAAGAAATCTTAACGCTGCTACTCCTCTCAAATGATACAGCGCATTGCATCGTACGAAATAGACTTTTTAAAGATTAATTAAAATTTTTTTGCATATTGTTACAGTCATGGAAAGTCGCTTCCCAGCAATGCAGGTCTTATGGTTGGGAAGAGAGTTTTACAAGGTAAAGCATGGAGTGACCTCAGCGACTCTCGTGGCACGCATGACCTTGGCGACCATTTTGGCGACTTGGCGACAAATAGATTATTTCCGAAAATGCAACCCTTTTCTCGATATTTCTATTAGAGGCCGAGATCTAGGTTTTTCCTGAAAATTCTATGTGACGTCACGGCCTATCGGGGAGAGTATATAAGACCGCGTTGGGATCACAGTAGCGTCTTTGATCGACTGGTTACTTCACTGTGAAGCGTAAACGTCTTCGGAGTTCTATCTGCTGTGTGAGCTAATCAGCTGGTGAGCTAAGCTGTTATTGTCGTGACTAGTTATTTGCTGACTGTTTGAGCTGTTAGATATCAAAGTGCTGAACTGTCATTACCTGTGAATTGTTGTCTATTTACATTGGTAATCTGTGCAAGGACTATTGTTTCCTGTACCTGTGCTACGTTTTTTTTCCTGCATATTTGTAAATAAACCTTCTTTCTCCATTATCCTGCGTGTTGGACTGTTTACACCATACACCCACGGTAAGATTTTGTGCAACAATATGTTAATAAACTAGCGGAGTGCTCTGACCTCGATTTTCTCATATTTATTTACACAACACTTCGCATTTTGTCTTTAGCTTCGTAGTGTAGTTGAGAGAAATAGTAATCTTTAATATCTTCCCATTGACGGATTGGGTGCAAAATGTCTATAATTTTGGATAAAAAATCACATACAAAATTCGTCCATTTAGTTTGTTGTGGTTATGTGTTATATCGCATCTCCATATACACGAATAAACAGACCGATAGACAATCAACCCATTGAGGGGTTTTTACCAAAATTTTATACATATCTACAAATTTATATAAAGATCTTAACTAAAATTCACCCATCGAGCTTGCAGCGTTTTTGAGTTCTCGCTTTCACATACGCACAGACTTGACAGACAGTCAACCATGTGGTCCTAAATTTGACACATATCTACAAATTTATATAAAGATCTTAACTAAAATTCACCCATCGAGCTTGCAGCGTTTTTGAGTTCTCGCGTTCACATACGCACAGACTGACAGACAGTCAACCATGTGGTCCTAAATTTGATACATATCTACAAATTTATATAAAGATCTTAACTAAAATTCACCCATCGAGCTTGCAGCGTTTTTGAGTTCTCGCTTTCACATACGCACAGACTGACAGACAGTCAACCATTTGGTCCTAAATTTGATACAGATCTGTTATTCTAGTAATGAAATGCCAAATTTCATATAATTATTTGGTTGCGTTTCTGAATTATCGTGCTCACATGCACAAAAACGGACTGGACAAAGTGACATATTTTTTATTTGTTTATTTAACACTCGCCGGCTGCACCTACTTACCCAAAATAGTGTACAACCCATGAAAGCTAGCAGGGAAGATGCACAAAACATACATGTCATAACAAATGTAAAAAATAATGCCATTAAACATACAGCAGGCATATCAGCATTCAGAAAAGTTAAGAAAAATACTGACAAAATAAAAAAAAAGCTAAACTAAGACTATCAACTAACACTAAACTTCAATTAATAAGGAAAAAATAATATTTTTAATAAGAAATTTACAATAAGAATATAAAAAATATGTAAGAATAAAATATAAGTAAATAAGTATGGAAAACATATATAAAACAGTCATACACTCAGAAATTCCATATTTAAGAATTAACTTTTTAAAGTTTTGGAAACTGGGGTACAAAAGGAGATTTTTCAACGGAACCTTTCAATCCAATCTCAGGGTTTCTCTTCCATGTTTCCACAGCCCACACTCCAAAAGAAGATGTTCAGCGTCTCCCTCGTCTGCTCCAGAGTTACACTTCTCACTCTTACCAAAGAATCTGTTCTGGGATGTTTTGAAAATTCCATGTCCAGTAAAAATCTGATTAAGGAAAAAGTCACCTTTTAATTTCTTTAGATCTACTTTATCAAAATTTCCCTCGTAAAAACTCCCTTTCATAGAGTTACACCATCTTTCTTAACAAATGTCCATACCTTTTTCCTTTAAATTTAGCTTAATTTGAGCTTTTGAATAGAAAAAGTTGTAATTCGCATGTAATTTTTTGTTTGCGAGCTTTGCAAGCTCATCGGCTCTCTCATGACAAAGGACATACACCAAAGGAACATCCCCCCGCCCTGCCTAAGCATCGGGGTAAACAACTGAAAGATCGGCCGCCGCAACAGATAGTCAGGCACTGTGGTTCCTGCATAATAGCCCCCATTACGAGCGGCTCATGCAGCAACCCCCTGTTTTACCGGGATACGACCTGTCATCGGAAGTGGGCCCAAAGAGCCACACCACCATTATTGTGCCATCGGGTTGACGAGAGCCTGCTACTTATACGGCAGCCTCTCCTCCGCGAACTCACGGTGTCCCCCCCCCCCGATGGGGTCGACAAAAGGACATAGACAAAAAAGTTAAATATGTTACGGAACAATGTTACTTCGTCCCATGAAAAAAATTGTCTTCTATTTTTCGTTTTAAAAAACTCCGCAATTACATAGTTGCCAACCCAACATATAAATCTCAACATTTGTATGTTTGTTTCAGCATCAATTGGAAAGGGCTGGAAATGAGTTTGGTTCTTGGAAACTTTCTACACGTGTTCTTCTCTGGCCGATTAAGAATTGCAATTAGGGGTAAATTAACCCTAACTCAATTTCTCAGGTTGGAGGGTCGCTTAAATGCATGTAACAAATGACGGACTGGCATGAAATTTGATACGGATGAGGCGATTGCGATGAAACTTGGTAAACACGTTTCTCATTGATTGATTAAATATATTAAAGGGGTACATCTACAATAACCTAATCTCTCAGGATAAGGGGTAATAGTTAAAATGCATATAACTAATAGGACGATTGACATGAGATTTGATTCACATATTTCATCAAACCAAACTAAAAATATAGCGGAGTGAAATCTTCCCTAATCAACCCCTCGGGATGATAACCCATCCCTTTCTGGGAAGGGTGCAGATGAATCGTTTAAATACAAATAAGAAATACACCAATTAACATAAAATTTGGTCTGCATGTTTCAATGAGTCAAACTAAAAGGGTAGTGGAGTCCAATATTCCCTAGTCAATCCCTCAGGATTATAACTATCTCTAGCCCATCCCTTTCTGCGAAGGGTACAAAGGAACCGCTTAAATACGTATAAGTGGCTTCTTACACCAATTGAAATGAAATTTGTTTCCCATGTTTCAACAAGTCAAACCGAAAATATAGTGGGGTAAAATGTTCTCTAATGAATTCTTTAGGATGATAACCACTTCTAAGGTATGTAGGGATGTTTGTTCAGAATGGCTTGGGCAATTAGAAAGAATGATACTCAACTAAATATACTGGAATAAGAAATTAAACATAACTACCCCGTTCTGGGTTGGATGGAGGTGAGTCGTTGAAAGATATTTAACAAAGAGACTGATTTGCACGAAATTTTATGTCTAGGATTCATAAGAAATAGCATGCCCCAAAATAGACGTAACAGTTTAAGAAAGATATGAAATGCAATATTCTATAAAATCAAATTACAGAAAATTATTATATTTTTAATATTAATTATTTTATTAGAAGTTGAGCAATATTCCTTCAATAAATTTACAGAAAATAATTATACTTTCAATTTGAATTATTTCATAAAAATTTGTGCAATATTCTATCAATAAAATGATGTTAATAAATACGATGTTATTAAAATAACATTATCCTGTTTCGTATCTCCCTAGGGTTGGGAAAAACCTACCGGGCTTTTTTTTTCGATTATCCGATTTTTTTCGTTTTTTTTTTTGTCCCAGTTATAACGGGTTATTTTTTTAATCCAATAACCGGATGAAAAACTAGATCGCAAGATAGACTCGATTTTAGGTTCGATTAGACTAAAATTTACCAAGTTACGAAGCTTTGAATTTCAACATCTTAGGCCAATCAACGACAGCCTCTTCCTCGAGGCGTCTGTCTATTGGCGGATTACTGAAAGAGTTTTTAGGAATAGATAAATATTGGCCAATGGATTGATTTCCTGTAAAAACTATATTAATACAAAATTTGTCTAAACGGCGTTTGTTTGTTTTTTATTTAAAAAAAGCAAAAACCGGTTATTTTGGGCGGTTATAACCGGCAGGTTAAACCGGAGGTGAAAAGAACCTGAATAACCGAAAACCGGTTATTTTCGCAATAACCGCCATCACTATATCTCCCACAAGGTTTCGTTAAGAAAAAGATCGAGCAGCTCCAAGTACTCTGCTAGTTTAAGACTAAGAAGTGGAGAATTATAAAAATAAATAAATAAAATAAAAATTTAAGCATGCTTTTATTAGACTACTAAAATTTAGAAAGTAACTTTTTTTATCAAAAACCTGGAGGTCAAATCAAAAATTATAACATCATGAGGCGATGGAAACAACATTTTAAGGAAATTAAGTCATAATGAATATCATAAAAAATAAAATTCATAGACATTCATAAGAAATATAGTGAAAATTTTAGTTTATATAGAATTATTCTATCAGCGTTTCATGGTTTTGTAATTTTTTTTAATCTCCATATTTTTGTTTAAAGAATGTTTTCTATTTTTCAATTAATTAATAAAAGCGTGTTTTCAAAGTCTTTTCATTTGTATTAACTTATTATTATTTTTTTTATATTTATTTTTGATCCTACATAACGAATTAATCAAATTCCTTAATAATCTGAGACAATTTGGGCACGAATGTCGTTTTTTTAGCGGATTACGTTCGATAACCGATTGCCGCTTTCTTATATGTAGATACACCAAAAAGAAAACACCGACGCAGATATAATTGCTCTCTCTCTATTGGCTGAATTTATCGTTATTGAAAGTTTCCAACGTTTTCAGAGATAAAAATAAAATAACGGTTAAAGCCCAGTACTAAAACAACAAAAATGGATTTTCGTAATAAGATTGTGTTGCTCCTTTCTGTTTTACTGTTTATGTTTTTTCTCGGCTTTCAATATGAAAGATGTTCAGATTTAAATCTGGTGCTCAAAGTGCGTTCGATTCTCATGGGAAGAAACTGTTAACGGTTTGGTAATTTCTCAAGATGGACCTAAATCGATCGATAAAGATCGTGACACTTGGAGATTCGAGTAAGGATTTAAAGTTTTTAAACTTTATAGTTATTACAAATATTTATTACAAATTTTATTCCGACATTTACACTTTCGTCTAACATTGTTTCTTGAATTTTGCTTTCACTTTTATATGCTACCGAACTTGACGATAAGTAACAACAATTTAAACTCTATATACTGTAGTAACCTGCTTTTATTGTGCTTTCTCTTATCTTTGTTATTACTTTTATTACTATTAGTATTTTTATTATCAACAAGCAGAATACCTGGCATTGACTGGACTGCTCTTTCCTAATTGTTAAAGCCACGTGGGAGACAAGAAACAGATAATGTTAAATAAGTAGCATAGTGTTTATTAATACTGTTTTCACAAATTAAAAGTATAATATTTTTCTGTAATTTGACTATATAACATTGTATTTCATAATTTCCGTACATGGTTAGACCTTTATTGAGCATCTTTCTTTTTGGAACACTGAACATAAAATTGCCACGCTAATTTGCACATTTGTAACACGTCGGTTGCTTCTGTGAATCGACTTGATTCATACCTATTATCTAATTACATTACCCATTCTCTAGAATAGTTAAGAGATAGTAGAGAAGGGGTCATTAGAGGGGTAGATAGAAGGCCCGAATTTCAGGGGTGAGTCATCACAGCGAACATGCTAAATGTCCGTTCTGAACAGACCTCTTTAACTTTAGGATGATTATTATCTTAAATGGTTCATTAGAGAAGATTTAAGCCCATTACTTTTAGTTTGACTGGTAAAATCATGCGAATGAAATTTCATGTAAAATGGTCCATTTGTTTATATGCATTAAATAACTCGTCCTCCCAAGTACTCATAAAGTGTGGAGTGGAGATAGTTATCATACTTTTAGTCTTTGACAGAAAAAAAACATTTAAATGCACTTTATTTTTAGTTTGACAGGTTGGAACATGTGAACCCAATTTCATGTCAGTTGATACAATTGCTATATGTGTATAAAAAAAATCTTAGCCCCCTCCCGGAATTGGAAGGCTAAACATTTCATTCATCATATCCAAAATGTATGTGATTTACCAATGCCAACCATGAACGACAACCGGATGAGCTAGACGGCGCTATTCACCAATATTTATTTGGATTGGTAGCGTCCGATTTATTTAGCCTAGATTTTTCTTTCTGGGTCCTCAATGCATGGTTTGCGAGATACAAGAATCTTATCCATTACCCTTACAAATGTCTTACGAAAGGAAACGCCAATTCATGCGCCTGTTGCTGTGAAGCGTGCATAACTGTGAATGTTAAGAGCTTATAACTATTTCCGTGATAATGGATGTGTGCACGTACTATCTAAAGCTGGGCATTCATCTGTACTCCATTCCATTCCATTTGTCTCAAGACTGGTTTTTTTCTCCACCCATTCGAGTCGAAAAATGAGGCACGTCATTCACGGAGGCTCCAAAGTGCACTACCACCGCTCTTCTATCTCCTATTTCTCCTCCCCCACACGGCTGATTTCCGATTTTCTAGCCTTGTCGCGAGGTCCCAATGTAGGCAAATCTTTGATGTGCCCCTACCCTCGCATCGAGGCCCCAAATTGGAATCGGCGCATGAAGTGTTGGATTTGGAGTTAGTTGGAATTCCAGCTTTGTTATTCCGCTATGCCAATTTCGATCAGTTTTTAAAACTGACGATTGCTTTTTCCTTCCCGTGTTCCAAAAATTCCATTTTGGAAGAGATGTGAACGGCCTGCTTAAGAGTAAAATATCATCAAATAAAGAGTTTTCACCTGTTATTGGCTTGTCATTTCTGCATCTTCGGGAATCCTGTAGCTCATCCGGGTGTTATTTCCGATCATACATTCCTATGTGTTCTGAACGTGTTTTGTGCTTTCTACCTCTCTTAGCTGTTTAAATGCGGTATTTTGAATTACCGTGTAAGCACATAGGCCGAAATTCGGAACGGGACAGTAAATAAAAAAAGTTTCTTGAATATTGTTTTGACACGAGCAGTGTTTTAGCCAAGATATCTAAGTTTTCTAAAAGTGAATGTTTTTAAGAGTGATGCAACAAATCAATTTTGACGTAGAATAAACGTCTTTTAAGAGAAGTGTTAAGTTTGCAAACTAGCTTTAATGTTTCTTTACGTTTCATTATAATCAATATGAAACAAGAATGCTTAAAAATTTACTATATTGCAAAGAAAATGTTAATAATAATACATTTAGAAGATTAGCGGGAGAACGCAGTGTTTTTTGGAAATTAAAATCTAGTTTGTTAACTCTGAAAAATGTAGATATCATATTGAGTGCGATTCTTTCTAAATTATTATTTTAAAATAATGTGTGAGATTGTGCATGTAAGTGAGAATGGGCCAAAACTTTTTTTCATGCAGATCTCGAAAGTCAGTAGTTTTGTTGGGTTACAACCAATTACAGTCGTTGTTATAAATCACGTAGTCTTTCACTGCTACAACTATAGAGCCGAGTTATGCAAAATCTGTGTTTGGATATTCTCCCCTCACCTGGATCAATCTCACCAGCAATTCCTTGAGTCACCACCAATTAGAGTCTAGGTTACGATTTGCTAACTTTCGCTGTTAGAGGTATAGAACAGAGTTATGCAAAAAAAATTTGCTAGTGTATTCATAGATTGAGGTGAGATCAATCTCACCTCAATCTATGTTACCTTTTCTCTTAGTATTTCAAGCAACTGTTTGGTTTTATTTCTGATAAGTAAACATGCAACATTCTCCTTTTAAATCCAATTGTTCAGTTGAAAACATCGTTGCCTTTTTTTTAAATGTATTCAATTATTTCTTTCCTATTTTATCATCATTTTTGTATTTTAGATGTGGGCAAATCAGCTCTGCTGTTGCGTTTCGTCAAAAAGACTTTTTATGGTAAGGAAATTACCATACTTTTTATTAGTAAAATTTTTTATATCTTATTATAACAGGTGATTCTCAAAAATTTGCTAAACATGAAAAGATAAAAGGATGGAACCGAAATAAGCAGGATTTTCAAATTAATCAGCGTGTGAAAATTGCATTTATAAGTGCTGCCTCGAAAGTAAGGTATAGACAACGGACAAGTCACCCAAAAGTAAACCCTACCCCTTCCGAGCGGACACTAGGTAAAATTTAAATGACAGGACCGCCACAGAAAATAATACGGGAAATGTGAACCACGCAACCCCGTTGCAAGCATCTAGCACATTACAAGGAAGTACATCCCGTCATCGGCACTGGGACCATAATCGAGCCTAACCACCGTCATTATATCCCCAGCGGAACCGAAGCCTGAATACTATTTCGAGGTGCTTCTCACCTTTGTACACGAGGTGCCCCACTCTTAGAGAATAACAGATAAGTAATTGTAAAGAATTCTCCGCCAATCTCGAGGACATTCGGTTAAGCTGAATGACTGGGCCAGGGGTGTAATGGAGCCGGAACGCACCGGAACTGCGTTCCGGTACTGCTTTTTTTTTCAAGAGAAATAAATAAGAAAAAATTGTGAAAACGTCCTAAAAACAGTGTGATTTTTGTCATCCAGGTTAGAGCTTTTAGAGCGTTCTGGTACTGCTTATTCTGCGATTACACCACTGGACTGGACTTCCGCAGATAGTATGTAATACGGGTACTTTGAGCCCCATTACGAGCGTCACATGTGCAGAACCCTCACAAAGAGGTACGTCACGACGTCGGATATGGGCTCATTAACCAGTCAACACCACTAGTATTGTACCACCATGGTAACCGAGAACCTGGTTACTGATACGGGCTTAAAAACAAGCAACTAGAAAAAGTGGAATAAACAAATTTTAAAATAAATTTAACTTAAACTTTAAACAGAAACAACAAAATTTAAGACTTAGACAATGTTTAAGTAGCGCGCAATTGCAGCTGCATACAAAAAACCAATGGAAATCAAAATCAATCAAAGAAAGTAAAAAAATTTACTGATACGGCAAATTCTAATCCTTGAGCTTGAGGTGGCCTTCTGGAAGGTCAACTGATAAGTAACCATAGGTCATTTACATAGTCCTACCTGAATAACCGAACCGCCGGAACAACAACACGGAAACTGTCTCCTATTACTTAAAGGTCATCACCGGCTTATGGCAGGCCGGTGATGGCCTGCCAAAAGGAGGGTGATACCCTTCTTAAGGCCATCACCGGCACCCTCCTACAGGAGGTACGCCCTGTTATCGGAGATGTGACCAACAAAACCACATGCCCATTACTATACTCCAGGAGAAGCGAGAATTCGTTTATTTACCCGGCGATTTCTCATCCACTTACTTGTGATGGCCTCCCCGGGGAATCAGTTTCTAAGTAATAACAAAGGAGTTTCGTCCGCCCTGCTGAAGCATCCGGGAAAGTCTGAATAATCGTCGTCGTGACGTTAGTCGGAAACTGAGGCTAGAGTCCTAATAGCCATCACCGACAACAACCCCTCTCGCAGGAGGTACTTTCCGTCATCGGAGTAGTTGTAACTCAGCCTCCACTTAACATAATTTAGATTTGATTATCAAGACCTAACGGTTGGTCGTAAAATTAAGGGCGATAATGAAACAGTGCCGTGTTTGTAAGTCTAATCTTAAAAACTACTTCAGATATATTTGAAGTATAGTGACTGATTTGCTGACTTCCGTTTACTTTTTGAAAGCCAAAATTGTCGATGATTTTCTTTGTAGCTTTATCACTTGGATCAGCAGTTACTCATCAGATGTAATTGATGTGAAGTGAGACATTTTTGTATTTATTTTAGAAAATAATCCCATGACACTTGTCGATATTCTTCAGACCCAAATGAATATCGAGAATAAAACTGTGGACCTTTTTCTCTGGGATACAGGTGGACAAGAGAGGTTCAAATCCCTTGTCTCTAAGTAAGTGAAAACTTTCGTCGATATATTCTCATTTCTGTACATTCAGCCATGAGTTCAGGAGTTATATAATCAAGTCCTAATTTTAACTATAGCCACTGATGGCTAGTCAACTCAAAATCTAGCATTGAGTCTACAAATATTCCTCAATGGATGAAATATGGAGAGTTCATAGTTAACCCCTTCCTTGGTTGAATTTTTTTTTTCGAATTTCCGACCCCAAAAATCTTTTTTTTAATGTTGAAAATTAATATGTGTTCTATCTTGAATTCGAAAACGCAAACTATTTTTGTCAGTAAGCAGTTTTTGCTTGACCTACTGGTGGTCAAACATGTGATATCCCGTTCGTTGATCTCCAGTTTTCCCTGCAATGCATCAAATTTTAAATTAAAGCAAAATACTTTCTGATAATATTTTTTTCAAATCTAATGCTTTGAGGTATTTAACATAAATATTTGCATAAAAAGAATTATTAATGATATGTAAAAAAATGTTTTTTAAATGATTTTACAACCTTACTATGAAAACAGCTTTACAATCTTTCTTGACTGGCAGAGCGTAAAAACCACATTTAAATCATTTTCTGCCTATTATTTTATTGCATACATTGTCCAAATCTCGGAATATAACGAGACGCGTAATTAGCGACGAATTCACTTTCAACGATGCAATTTTTCTCTTCGTCTTCCTGGTGTGTAATGATATATTTTGAGGCCCACTAACTAAATACACAAGTAAAAAAACACATATAATACATATATTTATAAATACATATATACATATATTTATAAATATATATATCGATTGACGATTCTTCCGCGTTGCACGGCCCACTAATACGCTGTCCGATGCCCACAAGTGGACCGCGGGCCAACAGGTTGGGAACCGCTGTCTAGAAAATGAAATTTGGTATGCGGTTTTGACATCAAAATTGTAGATTTGTATCAAATTTTGGACTCGATCGGCCAACGGGAAGAGGTCCAAAGTGCATATTCGGTTCTCTTCACTGTACTGTGAATCAACGAAAGAGCGAAATATTGTGTAAGAATACGAAAAAAGTCGAGGGGGTGAACAGTCCTATCGATTTGTTTTGTAGAAGTCAATAGCACCTTTTTTGTTGGAAGGGTGTATGGAGGGTCCAGAGTTAAAGTGCATCAAGTCCAAGTTTTGCCGATATTGCACTAACGCAGCCATCGTAGTGCAGAAAAGCTATATTTTCTTCTCTGTAATTAGAACTCCACTGATATTTTAAATGCAGCTGATCAACTTTGAGATTTGTTTTCGCAGAAATGATTCTCATGGACTTGGTTCACGTTAACCCCTTCTTGGTCGGCGTTGTACACCAAATGTTCGGCTTTTTTGTGCCCATACGGTCAGCGTCAAAGTTGATCAGCTGCATTTAAAATAACAGTGGAGTTCTAATTGTTCTTGCTGCCTGATGGATACAATTTGATTTATGGACTTGAATCGTTATTATAGGGAAGAAAATATAGCATCTGTGTTAGTGCAATATCGGCAAAACATGGACTTGATGCACTTTAAAAATGAACCCTCCCTATATTCTTCGAACAAAAAAATGCGTTATTGATTTCTACAAAACAAATCGACAGGACTGTTCACCCCCTCGACTTTTTCGCATTCTTACACAATATGTCGCGCTTTCGTGGATTCACAGTGCAGTGAAAAGAACGGAATATGCACTTTGGACCTCTTCCCGTTGGCCGATCGAGTCCAAAATTTAATACGAATCTACAATTTTGATGTCAAAACGCATACCAAATTTCATTTTCTTCCAGCATGTTGCGTTTTGGAGTTTACATACACACAAACAGACAGTCTTCTTTTTGACTGATTTAGTCCAAAATTAGACATAAATCGACATTTTTGGTGCAAAGATCATAAATTAAATCTCTCTCACAATTGGCTTGTTCCGTTTGTGAGTTATCGCGTTATTGACAGACAGTCAACCCGTTGACGGATTTAGTCCAAATTTTGATGCCGATCTACAAATATAGTGGTAAAATCATATGCCAAATTTCATTTGCCTAGCTCATTGCGGTTTTATGTTATCGCGTTCACATGCACATATTTTTTCGCAACACAAAATTTTATGAAAATCTAAAATTATGACAAGAAGACTGTTTTTGAGTTATTGTGTCCACAAACAGTCATAATTTCAAAAATGGTTTTTTCAGACGCAGGGGAGCCAAAAACCGGAAGATTTATCAAAATTTCGATGTCAATTATTTTAACGTTTACAATATTTTCTCTTTCTATACCAAAAATTAAAAAGGTACCTCTTTAAAATGTATGGCCTTCAGTTTCATTTTCACATTTCATTGTTGAATCAGAATACGAAACTTAATACAGTCGAGTCCCGTTGGTCCGGATATCCGGTTAATCCGGGAGGGATTTTTAAAAAATCAGGATATACAATCAATAAATTTTGAATTTTAATTATGTACAAATATGTTTTGTTTTGTTAATCCTACATCAGTTCGTAGGTAGAAAACTTTGGTCTACATATAAAACTAAAATTAAGCTGTATGAAAAGTTATGTGTATTTATAGAAAAAAAACATCGATTTTTATAGTTTTACCCATCTAAAGCTTGTATTACCTGCATTTTAAGGCAAATACCGTTTCATCCGGACTTTCGATGATCCGGACAAGGCTCGGTCTCATCTAGTCCGAATTAGCGGGACTCTACTGTATCTGAATACTCGAATGAATTCTCTGTTTTTAAATTTTAATCCATTCAGAAAAACTTGCGTAAGTTACCCCTTCGGGTATAATTAGGAAATTTTTAACCATATTTTGAAACATACCTGTAATTATGACTTTCCGTAGCTACTTCAGACTGGCTGACGGTGCTCTGTTAGTGTATGATGTGACAAAAACCAGAACGTTTACTGAACTTCCAGGATGGTTATCTCTTTTAAGAGCAGTTAATGACAAGGCTGTTGTTGTTATAGGTAAGCGGAAATATGATATTACACATGTGTAAATTTTATTAATTGGGAAAAGTCGCAAAATTGAAAATATTAAATAGATTAATTGTCTTTAACAGCATGGTCTGGAGATGGATTTCATATAATGTTGGGGAGATTTGCATTGGATTTCATATAATGTTGGATGGTCTAAATGGTTTTCATATAATGTTGGGGAAAGGCGATTTCGGGCATCTGTCTAATTTTGAAAGAGGATGAGATTTCAAAGAAGAATGATAAGACTTCTTTTAACTTAAATTTTAAACAAATAGCGTGTTTTAATGTAAACTCAATATGCTTTGTCAGAAATTGGTAAAAAGTCCTATCCACTGATATCTCATTCATCGCTGTAGGCTTTGTATTAATTGAGAGAAAGGATGTTGAATACAAAAATAGGATTATATATTTGTCCCATATTTGTTTGAAATCTGCCGGGAAGGAGATGCAGAACAAGCATATATTTTATTACATAAAGATTTCACCGTTCTGCTAAAGGCACACGGTTGAAAGTTGATGACAATTACCAAGAGCACGTTTTAACATTTAAACAACTTTGTGTGTTACATTACATTCATAATTTTTAAAATTCCAAAATATATCAAAGTACTTCATAGCATACAACATAGAATACACATTAAAAATTTCATCACATCAATTATAAAAGAACAAGCAAAAGAACTTAAAACATAAAGAAATTCAGTTTACGATTCAATTATCAATTACTATTAACTTATACCATGACATTTTCCATATATTTTTTTTTAATTCCTCACACAACATTACCAAAAAACATTACAATAATACATCAATAAATAGGGTTCAATTTTCAAAATAATATTCAAAATTTACGCAATATAAAAAAAACAGGACGATTATAAATAAATATTAACACGTAAGAGAAAACTTTAACAAATTTTTAACATTTTCATTAAGTCCATTTCTTGCCAAGCCATTCGCAGTTAATTGCAATAAGCCCAATGTCCCAAAGTTGGTGGGAAAATATTTTTTCCTGATATCTTTGAAAAGATTACAACCAAAAATATAGTGGCTTACTGTCCTTTATCCAAACCACATCTACAATTGTCATTTTTTTAAAGAATATATTTTGGTAAACTGGAAAACTTCCGTGTTCCTTATATTGTTAGTTTAGGTAAAAATTACCCATGCATCTCTTGAGGTCTATTTTGGGCAAAAGCCCAAAAGTGTACCTAGCTTCTAATGAGTTTTCCCATCTTTCTTGCCAATTTTGAAGAACCACTTCTTTAAGTCTTGACTTAATCCATGACTTTGGAATACATTGAATTTTTTTTCAGTTGCTGCTTTGGCAAGAGAATCAATTTTCTCATTTCCAACAATCCCAATGTGGGCTTTTACCCAATAAAGTCTATAGTTAGCTTTATTTGCAATCCACTTTTTAATTCCATGAATAATTTCACAATGAGACCAAGGAGAATTCAATGACTGTAAGACGGATCTAGAATCTGTATAAATATTTCTCCTTATAAATCCAAAGTCTCCATTATGGCATTTTTAATTCCTTGGCTTCACATATACTCGATAAATTTTATTTATATCAAAATTAATCTCATGGAAACTTTATTTAGATCCTGTAGTTAATAATTTATCAACATTGATTTTTCGCAGTTGGAAATAAAACTGATCAAGTAGACCTAAAGGATGTTTCTATAACAGCAGTGAAGGAATTTGCTGCTTGGCATAAGCTAGATTTTGTCGAAACCAGTGCTAAAACAGGCGAAAACGTTGAGCAGGTAGAGTTCAATTTTTCTTTAATTTCTGAAGTTATGCCTCTGATATTCTTTCACAGGACTTTTTAAATATCCCTATGAGCTCAAGATATTGTACGATATCTCCACGACGTTGTGCGATATTCTGGTGCCGTACAATATCGTAAAGATATCGTAACAGTATTGTAGAGCATCTTGTGCAATTAGGGGTCCTTTTGCTTAAGGATTTCAGACTGTTCATTGGTCTCTGAAAAATAAATTATTATTTTCAAATTTAAATAGTCCTCTGGTTATTTTTCACAGAAATTTAAATCTATTTGTTTTTATACAGGGTGATTCAAAATTAAACGTATAAATTGTTAGGGGTGGTAAAAAGCATAAAAGAAATCACATGGGGATGTGTAATCTGAAAATCCGCTCGTTTGAACGAGAGTATGCATGAAGACGCAGAAAAGATAAGCCAACAACCTGTGGATAACTCTATATTTGGCTATATTTTACACCTGGACAGTACGTGCTCAAGTTCAGTTTCGCAACAACTGCTTTAAGCTGACAATTATGTTCGCTATAGCGTGGCGGCGCATGGATTGACGAAATTCGATCAGCAATTATCGAAAATATCCAGTATTTCGCGGACAGGGAGGTTCTTTAGTCGAAGTCAGCATTAGGGATGGGGAAAACCTACCGGTTTAAACCGGTTTTTTGTTTCTGTTAACCTTTTTTTTTCTGTTATTTTTTTGCCCCGGTTTAAACCGGCTATTTTTTTAAATCCAAAAACGGGGTCGGAATATAGGCTCGATTTTAGGTTCGATTAGACTAAAATTTACCAAGTTATAAAGCTTTGCATTTCATCATCTTAGGTCAATCACCGACAACCGCTTCCTCGAGGCGTCTGTTGGTTGGCGGATTACTGAAAGAGTCTTTATGATCAGATAAATATTGGCCAATGGATTGATTTCCTGCAAAAGCAATACTAATAAAAAATTTTGTCTGCAAACGGCGTCTGTTTTTTGTAGCCAAAAAATATTTATCTTTAGGCGGAAGTTCTGTGGCGTCCGAAAGATTAGTATCTACGTTGAATTATGTTGCTTCCGATGAGAGGTGTCGAATCATGGATCAACACATTGCTGAAAGAGTCTTTATGATCAGATTAGATGATAAATATTGGCCAATGAATTAGATGAAAAACAACCGAAAACCGGTTTTTTTGCAATAACCGCCATCCCTAGTCAGCGCGTCTGTCATATCAACATTTGTGAACTGTCGCATTCGGAATTTTAAATGACTATCACTGAAATCCCACTACAGCACTCTCAACTACATCCGGAATTTTTTATTTCTTTGACTTGTTTTGTGCTTTCTACCTACCCTAACAATTTATACATTAGATTTTAAATCATCCTGATTGACTTATTGTTTCTCTAGGTAGTATAAGAAATAGTTCTAACGAACTCATATTCCTATCTTCTCATTTTGACTTCGGATGAAAAAATTCAAGATACATAATCATTTTATAAATATTGTTCATGTAAAATGTTTCATATAAGGTAAAATGCTTTGCTTATACAGTAAAAGTGATCACATAATTTTATTACGTTTAATTTCTTTTATATCAGCTACTATTGTAAAACCTGAAAATTTATCGGGTGCCGGGTTTATATATAATACTGAAATATTTTTAAAAATATTTCTATATTATATATAGAAATTATTTTATGTCTAATTTTCTTAGACATAAAATAATTTGCATTTAATTGCTTTGTTATGCAACACATTCATTAAAAAAAACTAGGCATCAAACTATTAAAATTTTACAACTTCATTTGTTGATTAAAATGGGAATATTAATTGTGCCAGACTGTACGAAACGATTTTTAAAAACCGCCGAAAGCTAATTTTCTCCATTATTTCTATTCCAATTTCATTAATAATTTTTAAAGAATGGTAAAAAAAGAGTTTTATTTAACATCACAAGCGGCAACTCGGAGGAAAATAAGTGAAATGATTTCAAATATCAATAAATTTCCATTCAGTAAAAATGGCAACTCTAAAGATAAAATAATCTTTTCTGTATATGGAAATATGGAATTTAATTAATAAAAAATTAGCTATTTAATTTTTATGTTTCATAGTATTTGTGAAGAAAATTTAAAGAAAATCTATTCAGTAATGTGGATTTCTGTAACGTAAAAACTATTTATAAATTTTTAATTTTATTTATATAGATAAAAGAATCATTCATTCATATCTGTATTTTTCCAGCTTTTTCAACTATTAGCGAAGAAGATTTTGAGATCAATTTCATCGACTTCATCGAACGAAGGTTCGGAAGATATTGAAGTTGCGAAAGACTTTGCGCACTCACCAAATTTTCAACAAGACGATACTCAAGAGAAAGTGCTTCAGTCAAAATCAGTGCAAGAAGTACCAGATGGAAAGAAGAAACAATGTTGCTGAGTTGAGAAGCATTTCAGGATGAAATAATCAATATATAAACATTCTCATTAATGAATGAGATTTTCAGCATCGAACTTTTCATTGTGCCCGTCTGTGTATTTCATTAACAGCATATTTATCTTAAGAATACCTTCGTTGAAAACACTGCTGAGTTGATAAGAAAGCGGACATTATATTCTTCATTTTCATCTTGTACTTTATAATAATTTACTGTTCAGAGATCAACTGTTTTTCTGTAGGAAAAAAAGTTAATCGCTAGAACATTGATCCTTGTACACAAAACACAAATAAAATGTTCTCACTTATAATCGATTCGTGTTCTTTTACATTACACGTGAGCAGGTAAATCCCATATAAGACTGTCTTTCAATAGATTAACCCTTGAAAAGGACTCAAACTTGGAGAAAAATTTATATATCACGACATTCGTAAAATACGGTTTCAGTCAAACTTATTTCAGGAACTAGTGAAATCTTACAACAACACACGATGCCACTAGATCTTCTAATAGCGAAAAATAAAATTTTAGGAGCGAAAAAAGATAGGAAAGAAATTAATGCACCAAATTTGGTGAAAAATTCCATATGGATAGCGCCAATATAATTTACCGAACGGTAAGCGCTTATGATAAGTACAGTAAAACTTCGATTAACCCTCACCGTCCGGACCAGGGCTGTGATGGATAACAGAAATCTCTTGATGCATATGTAGAGTAACATGATTTCACTGCTGGCTTGGGACGGAAATGAAAATAAAATCCTTTCAAAATGAATAATACATACATATGGTATTTAATTTTACAAAGCAATCTTTATAAACTTCAATATAAGAGTAATAATGTGCAGAAATGTATTGTAATACTATAAACCTACTTTTTTAGATGATGACGGATAACAGAAACTGACGGTTAATCGAAGTTTAACTGCATTGCAATAGTCAAAAAATTAGACATCGAGATTCTGATAAATCTCTGCGACGTAGAAAGAAAATGATGAGTCTTTTCAAACAGCCGCTGATAAAGGCGTAGGACTACTTTACTCGCATGACTCTTTTGTTTCTCGTAAGTTTTTAAGTTTAAGTAAGTTTTATTTGTAACTTCTTTTGTTACCCTTTATCTCTAAAATAAGACATTAGTATGTTTTTAACATATGCAATTACCGAGATATAGAGGATCTCCCATACCAAGTTTTGTGGCGTTTTGGCGTGTGAGTCAATTTCCTTCCTGAGACCCCAATGGGAGGAACGTAGTCCTACGTTAAAAAATATTTTATATTACGTATGGCAGTCTGTTTGCGGGTACTCAGGGCCGGCCAGAGGGGCTTCCGAACGGTGAGAGCGCACAATGCCCCTTGTTTCTGAGGGCCCCGCGCTTCTGCCAGATTTTACAAAACGAAAATGAATTGCATTGATTTATTTAACGCAATCAAAATTTGCTTTCAAGTTTTACCTTCCAGGACACAATATACAATATTTATTTAAAAATGATTTATTTGAATTGCATCCAAATTTTGCTACTGTTCTAAAATTATATTGACCATATCAATTATTGACCCATCAGCAGAAAGATGTTTCTCAAGATTGAAAAGAACGAAAAATTACTTGAGATCTAGTATTAGTCAAGAACGATTGATTTGCACAGCCAGGACACTATCGAATCCTTTTTAATCAAAAAATTAATTGAAAAATTAAATTAATTCATTGGCCAATATTTATCATCTAATCTGCTCATAAAGACTCTTTCAGCAATGTGTTGATCCGTGAGTCAACACCTCTCATCGGAAACAACATCATTCAACGTAGATACGCTAGATACAACGGACGCCACAGAACTTCCGACTAAAAATAAATATTTTTTGGTTACAAAAAACAGAAGCCGTTTGCAGACAAAATTTTTTATTAGTATTGTTTTTGCAGGAAATCAATCCATTGGCCAATATTTATCTGTTCATAAAGACTCTTTCAGTAATCCGCCAGCCAACAGACGCCTCGAGGAAGCGATTGTCGGTGATTGGCCTAAGACAGGAGTCGGCAACCTGCGGCTCTTTTGATGTAAAGTTCTGGCTCTCCAGTTCCATACGAAAAAATTAATAATTTATTATCAAAACCCTTAAAAAATAAGAAAATATATTTTTAAGTACCTAATCTCTCAATAGCTTCTATTTTCATAATCGTTAATTACAAATCGCTACGCTTAACAGGACCGTAATGAGATAACTCGCACACAATAAGAAGTCAAATTTGGAGAGACACTTCACTACAAAACATACCCAGTTTGCTGGTAAATATCCAACCGGTGACGCACGAAAAAAAGCTGTTGAAGAACTCCAGAAGAAACAACAACAGTCAAGTTCTATGCTAAGTAACTGGGCGCAATCTTCCAATCATGTAAATCTGGCAAGCTTTGCAGTATCATTAGAAATTGCAAAAAGAGGAAAACCATTCACAGATGGTGAGTACATCAAAGATTGTTTTATACGTGCATCTGAAGAACTGTTTCGTGATTTTAAAAACAAAGCAGAAATCATGAAAAAAATCAAAGATTTGCCATTATCTGCTAAAACAGTACAAGATAGAACTTCTAAAATGTCTTCTAATGTAACACATATGCAATTGGAAGACATTCAACTGGCTTCTGCCTTATCACTTGCTATAGATGAGTCTTGCGACATAAAAGACACGGCATAAGTTACCCTCTTCGTCAGGTATATGTCGTCCCAAGGTCCAAAAGAAGAACTGCTAGGATTGCTACCGCTCTCAAAGCAAACTCGTGGAGAAGATACAGCAAATGTTGTGCAAAAATGCCTGGAAGACAATATAAATAAAATAATAATATATAAATAAAATCGTTTCTATAGCAACTGATGGAGCCAGAAGTATGACAGGAATACATAGAGGGGTAACATCAATTCTTCAGAAAAAAATAAACCTCGAAATTCTAACGTTTCACTGCATAATTAAACAAGAAGCGCTTTGTGCCCAAACATTTCCGGCCGAAATAGTTGAGGTCATGAACTTGGTAATTAAGATTATTAACAGCATCTTGGCAAAAGCACTCTACCATCGCCAGTTTAAAGATTTCCTTGAAGAAATAGATAGCCAGTTTTCTGACCTACTTCTGCACAATAAAGTGCGATGGCTTTCCAGAGGTAACGTATTGCAACGTTTTGCTTTGTGCTTGAGTGAAATAAAAACATTTCTCAATGAAAAAGGCATTGACCATCCCGAATTGGAAGAAGACAAATGGCTGCAAAAATTCAACTTCATGGTAGATACCACAATGAAACTAAATGAACTGAATCTAAAACTGCAAGGAAAGAGCAACCCAGCCTACGCCTTGCTTGAAGAAGTAGTTTGTTTCGAAAAAAAATTACTTCTTTTTGTTGAAGACATGGAGAGCGGTAAATTACTTCATTTTAAATGTCTGAAGCAATATCGCGATGAGACCAATGCAACTATTGACACGAATTACTTCAGCATAGCTTTAAAAAACATGAAGGATGGATTTGCTGAGAGATTCGAGCAATTCAAAACAAACAAAAGTACACAGTACTCTGAACACAAATACAAATAAGATCAACATTGTGCCATTTGGAATTAATGCTTGATCGCTTCAAATGCAATTGCTGGATTTGAAAACCAAAGACTCGTGGAGTGGCAAGTTCACTTAACTCAAGAGCAAGTTGGAAGTCCAGAAATGCATGCACATCGCGCAGCACAAGTGGATATCTCTAAAAGAAATTCCGCAAGTTGAGGCCCTCATATTCGGCGCATGGAATAGTCTTCCAGAATGCTACAGTGAGGTGAAGAAGTTGGCATATGGAGTGCTGACGATCTTCGGGTCGACATATTCGTGCGAGCAAGCGTTCTCTTGCATGAATATAATAAAAAGTAAAGTTAGAAATCAACTAACAAATAAAAATCTAGAGTCGTGCTTGAAACTTAAAACAACAAGTTATAAAACAGATTTAATCAAACTTTCAAAAGGCATGCAAAGCCAATGCTCCCATTGATGTAACTATCTATATTTGTGTTTTTATATGAATAAATATTATTCCGTATTTAAAGCCATTTATTTCAAATCAAAAATCAAATATATATAAGCAAATACTATAATATTGAAACGAAAATTTTTAGTGGCTCTTTGAAAACTGGGAAATTTTGTAAATTGTAACTTTTGGCTCTTCCGTTTCAATAGGTTGCCGATTCCTGGCCTAAGATGATGAAATTCAAAGCTTTATAACTTGGTAAATTTTAGTCTATTCGAACCCGGTTTTTGGTTTTAAAAAATAATCGGTTTAAACAGGGGCAAAAAAATAACTGAAAAAGCCGGTTAACCGAAACAAAAAAACGGTTTTTGGTTTAAACCATACCTAGCATGTGGCCTCAACAACTTAAAAACGCAATGAGCTATATGGATGAAACTTGACATATGGATTGATTGATTTCTAGAATTGGCCCAAAATTTGACACAGGTCAAATTTTGGGGCAAACTCGTTAAAGGATCTGCCATTGAATGCGATAGCTAAAAAATACTAAGAAAATGTGTGAATTTTAGTATACTATGAGTGAATTTTAGTATATTGTGTGTGAATTTAAGTGTGCTATCTGTGTCTATTTTTGGAATAAATCCGTCGATAAACAGACTGTGTGTTTGTCTGACTGTATGCATATGACCGTTTTAACTTAAAAACACAATAAACAAGGTAAATGAAATTTAGTACAGTAAAACCCCGGGAATCCGAACTAATTGAGGCTGACCTTCGTTCGGATTCCGGGGAATATGGATTATCGGGAAAATCGGTAAAATACTCTTGATATACCAAATGCAGTACAGTATTGACTCTGGGTGCTCTGTGAAGGCGTACGGAAAGAGCACGCGGCGATTCGCACAAAGAAGTTGAGGGTAAAAAGAAGATTTCTGAGTTTGCTTCTACTTATTAAGGTTCTGTATTCATTCTTAAAAAAAATTCGAATACTTCTTTTAAGTTAGAAATAAACACTAGCTTTGTTTCCGTTTCCTAACTGTTATTTTTCCTTAATTTTCCAGAAAATTTTTAAAAAAGATGTTCGGATTATCCGAAATTTCGGATTCCTGGTCTTCGGATTGCCGGGGTTCTACTGTATGCAATTTCGACACCAAAATTGCAGATTTGTATCAGATTTTTTACTCAATCGGTTGACCGGAAGAGGTCCAAAATGTATACTCGATTCTCTTCACTATGCTACGAAGCTAAACTCGCCGTATTGTTTAAGAATGCAAGAAAGTCTAGGGGCGAATACTGCCGTTGCTTTGCTATTGGTAGTGAGGGAAATCAAGCGAAATACCACCAGAGTCTGTTATCTTCTTTTGTTGCAAAACAGACATATAAAATGCAAAGAAAATAATCAGAAGGAGATTAGCTTCAAATGTCGCAACGTTCTGTTCCTAATTAAATCCAAGTTACTTAAATCGATAAGATAATATAGGCTTCCGTTTCGAACGGAAGTTTTTCTTCTTTAAAACCAATGTTACTCTCCAACTCCCTCATTAGCAAATGGGTTAGAAGGACAAACACATTTCTCGTGATTCTTTGATACAAATAATCGCACTAATTCCCAAGAAAAGTGAGTGGAACTTAAAACAAGACTACTAAGTTCAGAAATAGTAGTGGTTAATCCATCTCTAATCGTATTTGGGAGCACCATGAAACTCTTCGTTGGATTTTTGTTATTGGTGGTGGCACACGCAAGACAAGGTAAGAGTGGCACAGATTTTTATTTTATTATCATGTGATACCATGACGGTATAGGTATACAAAACAAAAACTCCACCAACTAGAACAGATTATCTGGGTTGACGGTGTCTACAGAAATAGGTGGAGGAATAAATAAAGAACGTAACGCTTTCAAACTAACAGCATATCCAACTATCTACTAAACATACGGCTTAAGAAAGTGGAAACATGCTTTTACTTAAACTTGGTTTCATTTGGCATTCAAATATAATACATATTAAAACGTTCGACCTTGATATTAGATAAATTTAGTGACCAGTGGAGTATCCTCCTTCAACTTTCTCCTATACTTTCACTGCATACTGAGGCTACAGTGGCCAAGCGGTAAGGTGTCGACCGCAGAGCGAAGGATTCCAAGTTCGAGTATCGATTCCACTGAAGATCCGTCGAGTATTGGGTCTGTTCCACGCTAAATCATACGTAGGGGGCCAAAAGTCCTCCCGCTGGTGTGGTGCGAGAGTTTAGAGGGGGGTGCCAGCTCAGGCATCGCTCTAGTCATCTGACCGCGGTTCAAAATTACGAAGTCCGTCCCATAATAGTCCTCGTTTAGTTTCAAAAATCGGACGTTAATAAAACTAAGACTAAAATAATCCACTGTATATTATGTATGTAGAGTGGGAGGGGGTTAAAAACTCGGCAGGGTGCGAGGGGTATTGAGACTAAATGAATAGACGTTGTGTCAAAGAAACACTAATTATATTTACGAAAAAGTTATTCACAATTTTATTTAAAAGTTTAAGAGGGAATCATTATATTGTTAAGTGATAGCAGTTGCTTTAAAAGGACTAAAACTAAAGATGTTAGTATAAGAGCCGTTCAAAGAATTTACTGTACATGACCACATCCCATCATCAGCAAGCTCCCAAGCTATTACTGCTTAGCAACGGATTCGGAAACCCTCCGCGCTTTTGCGCAGGGCGGAGATATTTTCATCAAAATAGGGGGAAAGTGAAGAATGGAAGGGTGATATTTACATTTTACTGAGCGTGATCTAACAAAGAACTCCGGAAATGCGCTCATATGACTCATTGTCTGACACCCCTTTCCGGTGTAAAGTCGTCTAGAAGTGGTAGTCTCGGGATCCGTTGCTGACCAGTAGACTGCTCCTTCTCTCTCGGCTGTCACGGGAAGAATGAGAATCCCCATAGACTCCTGGAATTTGCTGCTCTCAGCTTTTCCTGCAACTGTCCTTCAATTGTGTTTCAGCCGTTACGTGCTACCTCTCTGGGTGTATGGTTGTTAAGGAAATTCTCAGAGGAGATAAAATAAAATATAAATTCTCCTCCATATGTATTATATTTAGTTTCGTTGTATAATGAAGAGAATTTAGTATACATTTTGGGCCACTTCACGTTAATCGACTGGGTCTGAAATTTGATATAGATTTACAGTTTTAGTGTCAAAACTACATATAGAAATTTATTTATCTTGTTTGTCCGGTTTTTGAATTACCGTGTTCTCATACATATTAGACAGACAATCAGAAAAGGTAATCTATCCGTTGATGGATTAAGTACAGAATTACACATATATCTGCAATTTTGCTGTAAAGATCCTAAACTAAAATTCATCCATCTGGTTTGTTCCGTTATTGTCTTAACACCTTCGCGTAAGAACATCCTGATGCATAGTCAACAAGTGAAGGATTTGGCTCAAAATATGATTCAGATCTATAATTCTTGTAATAAAGTCATATGCCATATTTCATCCATCTGGCTCGTTAACTTTTTGAGTTACCATCTTCATACACACACGAAGAGACAAATAGACTTTCTGTAGAATAATTTCTACCGAAATTTGACACAGGCCTACATTTTTGGTATAAAGACCACACAGTAAATTCGTTCAGCGCTTTCATTAATGAGTTATTGTGATCACAAACATACATAATTCAAAAAAATTATTTTTCTAACTCAAGGAGGTGTAAAACATAGAGATTCAGCAAAATCTCGACGTTGAGTTGTTTGACTATCACATGGCACAATTTATGACATATAGATAGTGATTCAAAAATCTTTAGAGAAACTCAAACAGTCGGTAGTCATTTTTACTGTAGAACATGAGGTCGCAAGCGGAAAAGGTGATGGCTACAGGAGACTCTTTGCTATTGAATTAAGTAAAAGAAAAGGATATACCAGATGAAGAGTAGAAAATAGACAGTTTATCTGGTATATGCTTTTATGTTTACTTGGATGCAAATTCAGATCAGTACAATAACACAACTGTATAAATAACAACATGTGAAGCGCATATCGCTCTGGAAGGCCCTTAAACACTTACTTTTAGGTGCTCGAAAGGTTTGATATTGATAATGTGCGTCCTACACCGGCGGCCAAAATTTAGGTATTCGAAAGGTTTGTTACTGATACTGTGCGTCCTACACTGGCGGCCAAAATTTAGGTACTCGAAAGGTTTGTTATTGATAATGTGAGTCCTACACTGGCGGACAAAATTTAAGCCGCATTCTTAAGATGCGAAAAAGTTTGATATAATACGGATACAATGGTTCGCAATCAGTTGAGGAGATTCGTACGACAGACAATCGTCTGAACTCACATTTTACAGTGAAGATTTGGTCACGAGGGCGTATGGGGGGCGACCAGAAAGTGATGAAGACGAGAAGGGATTTCGACTCATACTGTTTAACAGAAAGCTGATAATGAGATGAAACTTTCATCAATGGTTTTGTTTCATGTGTATAATATTTACAAGCATTTTCGTAAAAATAGAACTAATTTTCGGGAAGATATAAATGTTTCTTTAAAAAATCCCAAACTTTTCCGCATGTCTTTTGCTTATATAATGTAGAGTTTTCAACCAAATTGCACGAAAGTTACAGAATACTTGACAATATGTAAAAGAAGTATTGTAGTAAAATTTGAATTAAATAATTCGAACATTACAGGAAATATGAGCATTTATAGTAAATAATTTTTTACTGCGCATGTCAAAACGTAGCGTAATTTTTCTTCCATAATTTCAAAGCCAGATACATTGGGCAGCTTATATAAAAATTCCAGTTCCCCACCGTTAAGATTCAGAAAGATATAGGCATTGCAAGAGCTTAATTGTTTTTGTTCTCTAAGAGAAGCTGAATGATGATGGTTTATGCAATAATTGATATTTTTTAACTTGAATCATCCAATAGTAATAATGAATTTTACGAAAGTTTAATATCCTGTATATTCATGTATACTTATAAATTACATACATAATTTAAATTGCATTTCGAGGATAACTATTCGAAAATTCAAATTTGAAAACTATCAATTTGTGAGAAAAAAACCCTCTCCATTTTGATTCTCTTAGAGAACGAAAGCAATTCATCTCTTGCAATATCTTTCTGAATCCTAACGGTAATGAACTGAAATTTTCATATAAGCTACCCCATATATCTAGCTTTGAAGTTATGGAAGAAAAATTACGCTACATTTCACACATGCTTAGTAAAAAATTATTTACTACCAATGTTCATATTCCCTGTAATATTTAAATTATTTAGTTCAAATTTTAACACAATACATCTTTCATATACAGGATGCCCAAAAAAAGCGGAAATAGCGTTTATTTCCTTAAATATTGATTTTAGACATATACTTCCAATTACAAATTTTCCAAATAAGGTAGGAATTTGTATGAAAATACTTTGATATCCAAGGGGATTGATAATAAAAAGTTACAAAAAATAAATTTTTACACGGCCCCCATAGTACAAAAATGTCAATTAGTAAAATCTTTCTTTTACATTCATCTATTCACATACAAAGTTGCACGCTTCTATCTACAAAATTTACAGATATAAAAGAAGACAAAGTTGTTGACTTAGACCACTTTTCCATACCTCTCACTGCTGTTTGATCTAGTCTTTCGACGTACATTTTAGGGATAATATACATATTTAAAAAAAAAATATTTAAAGGGCGGAATGAGGAAATAATAATGTATTTGTTAACTATTGTTAAATCTAAAAACTAGTCAAATAATACATTAGTTGAAGTATTTACAAAAATAGTTCAAAATATTCACGGTGACATATCAGCAGTGAGGTTCATCTTCCCAGAAACCAGCAGTGCTATAACAATATTGCTAGAATACAATTGAAATACAATTTTTCAAAAATAGCTTTATCTTCAAATAGTTCAAATTTGTAATTGCAATTTATCTGAATTGTATTTTAGATAATTACAGTCTGTTTTTTCGGTGAGTTCCGTTTTAATAATAGAAATCGAATATGTAGGAACAGCCAACTTCCTGTTGAGGCAACACGAAAGCGAATCCGAAACCTAAAAACAGCCAATGAAAAAAAATCAAGAGCGCTGAGGTGAACCATGGGTCAAATTGAAAGGGGGAAGAACAGGAGCATCCGAAAATCCAGTTCTGGCTAAGTTCCAAGACAAAAAATAGCTATTCGGCTTCGTCCATTGTGTCACTTAGTTGTACACAATGAGCGAATTTTACTGCTTTCCAAAAATATTTGGTGTGCAGCTCCATCCTGTGTCTGTCTTACTTTTCCATTCATTTTCTGTCTTCTTTTTTCGTTAATAATCGAACTCTGAGAGTGGAGAAGTAAGCAAATAAGAACAAAAACAAAAATACGAATTTTTAAAATAATTTTAGTGAGTTCTGCAACTTTGCAGACCTAAATGACGAGTCGCCACTGCTTTTAGGTAAAACTTGATAATAAGTACAACGCTAAGAGCAAATAATTCAGTATTCTTGTTCAATATTAGACTATTCCCCGTGTTTTATGTTAAATTTTATTTTCTCAAGTTGTCCTTCCATTCTTTATCAAGTCGATAGTTGCAACTATTTGCCAATGAAACTGAGTAACAGTATGCGTCATTGGCAATTTTTTTCCCATCCATGATGATTGGATGATTTTATTTTATTTTTTATTTCATAACCCACGACAGCCGGTCTACCCGTTAGGGTGTCAGACACTACAAGGGCCACAGGGGAAAGAGAACACATATTTAGTTATATATATATATATATATATATATAAACCGACACAAACAACCCCAGTTGGGCGTACATAAGGGTACATGGTAAGCAACAACAAAAAAAATTATAACCAAAATGAATATGACATAGTTACAATAAAACCTGCCAAACTGGGGAAAGAGCCAAGAAGAAAGACATACAAATATGTGTGTGTGTGTGTGTGTGTGTGAAAAATTAAAAAAAACATCAAACACAAAATAAAAACACAGCAAACAAAAAAGGCGACATACAAACATATGCACAACGCCCCTGGGAGTGGGGGCAAGAGTGCAAAGCACCCAAAAGTCCCAGAGAATGGCAATGACACATCGATAGCAACACATATAATAAAAGAACACACACACAAAAAAAATTTAACAGTATCAAAAGCAATTAGAATCAACAAGAAGCGAGCATGATCAAAAAGGAGCTCAACAATAACCACAAAGTACACCCTCTCTAAATCTCGTAAACACAAATAGACTAAATACAAAATAGGAATTAATAAATGTATAAACTAACAAATTTAAACCCAAAACCAAATATCTCCATTAGTACAAAAGTGTGGATCCAGATCACATAAGAAACCGCACAAAAAATTACCAAATATATTAAAGTTATACAAACATCAAAAGACCAAGTACAACACCGCAAATGCCAACCAACGTAAAAGTACATATCTAAAGAGAACAATATAAATACAGAGCGTTCGGATATTAAAAGTCAAGTATATCAAAAGGATCTGTACATACAGTAATCAGCACTATAAGAACACACAGCAGTTAGAGCCACACAGCTTCAAAAATTCCAAAAATCAAATAGATATTATGCCTAGTTTTAAAACAACATAAATGAAGACCTCAATCAAAAACCAATACCATACTACATGGAGAAACATTTAAGACAGCGTCAAAAAAAGAAGGAAAAAAGAGTGCGTATAAAATCAATAATTATTAAATTAAAAATCTCCAGTAAATTACAAATACAAACATTATATTTATATATTATATGTAATACAATATTCCAAAATATATATAATAATACAGTATTCCAAAATATGTGAAAAAAAGTTACATAATAAGGCTAAACAATGACAAACCACAACCTAAATCCAACCAGAAGTACAAAGTGGAGGGGGAAAAAATTAATTAATTAATTTACAGAGGGCTGCACCCATTTAAGTTCGTTACAAATTTTATGCGAGATAAAACAAATACTCAAGAGCTTACCAGTAGACTTTGGATTCTTAAAAACACTAGAAAATTAAATCGGTTTGTTTGTCTCTGAAGACCGAGTGAAATGAAAATCAAGAGTATGGGGACAGTCGAACGCGAAATGGTCGGCATCCCCCAGGCCACCGCAGATGCAGTAAGGGCTATTAATTTGCTTAAAACGATATAAATGAGCAGGAAAAGGACCATGCCCAGAAATAAAAAATAATAACTATCTATTATGTGTTAATAAATTAAAATGAACAGTTGGAACATACCCTTTAACTCTGACACCTTTGCTGGAGTCCTCCCAATGTCGCTGCCAGCTATCTAGAATATAATTTGTAATTTTCCTTTTTACATATGTATAATAGGGTGGATCGAAAATTTTTTTTAAGAATTTCAAAACCTACCTATGCGGAAAAGATGTTCTATGGTATGAAGATTAAGAGAAAAATAATAAAAACAATTAAATTCAAAATTTAATACTGCCGCAAGGGGGTTGAATTTTCGAAGAAAATGAAAAAATACTGAATTTTGATTATACGATTTAAAAAAATATTATTATTAATCGAAACCTACTTATGCGAAAAAGATGTTCTATGGTATTTAGATTAAGAGAAAAATAATAAAAAAAATTTAAATTCTAAATTTAATACTACCGAAAGGAGGTTGAATTTTCAAAAAAAAAAAATGGAAAAATACTTAATTTTGATTATTGATTATACGATTTTAGATTCGAAAGAATTGTTTTTTTTTGCAATATAAATAACTAAAAGTGATGATTAATGAGTACTAAGTAGTGAGTAGTATAATGTACATTGCAACATTTTATGACTCAGCTCCCCCTCCCCACACCGTCAAATCAGTCCGGTTAAACAACTAGAGCAGTATAGGCAATCTCTGTTCTGTCTCCTGCTTTATCCTCCCACTCCTCCATAAGTCGGAAGTGGTACTTCATTGAATCTTCCCCACAGTCACACCTGTAGTGACAAAAGTTTTAGCTGCAGTTAGAACATTGGAACGATTTGGTATTTCCGACCGAGCAGGCGCTGCCATCGTGTCAGCTGCGCTTCAAGATGTGAGCATTATCTCAGAAAGCAATGTTTTGAACGTTGTTGACAGAAATAAAATTCGGCGTGAGAGAACAAAGGCAAGAACCACTCTATTGTCTCAGGTCATAAAAGATTATGACCATGACCAGTTTAGTTTATACTTCGATGGGCGAAAAGACAGGACTCTATCAATGGAAGACAACAGAAGAAAAGACATAATAGAAGAACACATAAGCTTGGTAAAAGAACCTGGCTCTGAGTACAACGGCCACGTGTCTGTAAATTTCGGAAGAGCGCAAATTATTGGAAATAACATGTATAGTTTTTTTCTCATGCGTTGACAATGACATAGACGTAACAAAGCTGGTTGCGACGGAACATTTGTCAACACAGGTGTCAAAGGAGGTATTATACGTAACATGGAACTGATCCTGAATCGTCCACTACAATGGTTTGTGTGCCAGTTACACGCCAACGAGCTTCCATTACGTCATCTTTTCGCGCACGTGGATAGAACCACAACTGGGCCCAGAAGCCTGACTGGCGAAATAAGAAAATCGTTGGGCGGATGCGAGAAGCTATCTGTATTTTCATCCACGCCAATAGAAAACACGTTATGTGAAGAGACTAACAAGAAAGACTTAAGTACTGATCAATTGTACTTAATGGAAATTTGTGAAGTCATAAACTGCTGACATTGCAGAGAAAGTCTGTCGAAGATAAATCCTGGAAAAGTTTGCCACTCAAGGTGGCTTAGAATCGCGAACAGAATTCTCAGGTTCAATGTAGCTCACGAAAATTCATCCAAGGCTTTAATGACATTAACGACATTCATCGCAAAAGTCTATGCGTCTATGTGGTTCAAGATCAAAAAGAAACCATAATTAATCTATAAGGCATAGCATTTGCATCAATCAATCGTTCTATCGCGTTATTTCTCGAATGATTTGAAGGATGTCATAGACCCTGTTATTAAAAGAAACTAATTTTTTGGCCATCCAGAAAATGTCCTGATATCAATGCTAGCTGACGACAGAAGTCGCATAAGGGAATTAGCCCTTCGAAGAATTCTGAAAGCACGCAAAGTCATTGTCTACTGCTCTAGTTGTTTAGCCGGACTGATTTGACGGTGTGGGGAGGTGGAGATGAATCATAAAATGTTGCAATGTACATTATACTACTCACTACTTAGCACTCACTACTCATTAATCATCACTTTTGGTTACTTATATTGCAAAAAAACACTTATTTCGAATCTAAAATCGCATAATCAATAATCAAAATTAAGTATTTCTCCTTTTTTTGAAAATTCAACCCTCTTTCGGTAATATTAAATTTTGAATTCAATTTTTTTTATTATTTTTCTCTTAATCTCCATACCATAGAACATCTTTTCCGCATAGGTAGGTTTTGATTAATAATAATTTTTTTTCTCCATAGAAGAGCGATCCACTCTAATGTATAAGAAGCGGGGATATTCAGTTCTTGACCACCGGTAGTTACAATTTTGGCACATTGGTCAGCCAGCTCGTTACCTGGGATTCCGGGGTGAGCCTTCACCCAAGATAAGCCGACCGAACCAATAGCTTGAAACATCTTTGATTTAATATTATTTATAAATAAGGATTTAGAATTAGCATTTTTAAGAACTTCTATAGAAGATAAACTATCTGTAAATATGCTAATTTTATACCCATTTTCCAGAGCCCAGCACGCGGCAAAAGTAATTGCGGCGGCCTGGAAAACGGAATTATAACTGGCTAACTTAAACCGGAAAGATTCAAACTGATCGTTATCCTTAAAAATGCACACCTCGGCCCGACATTGTCTCCAATCCCGGAACCGTCAGTGTACACCTCAAAATCGAGACTTTCAATAAGAGTAGAAAATTCCAAAATTCTCTGATTAATATTTATGTTATTAACTTTAATGAATGAATCAAGATGATTAATGTCAATAAAATCAAAATTCATATTTCTTTTTTGCCAAACCTGAAATTTAATACATAATGCGTTGGCAACGACTTGGAGAGGGGGCAGACCCAAAAAGACATTTAAAGCATTGGTTGCGCAAATCCTATATGATTTAGAAATTTTTAGAAGAGCAACTCTCTGAACTGAATGTAGATTAGTGATTTGTTGTTTGGTAAAGGACCCCCCCCCACGAGACAGCAGCTCCGTATAGTAAGGAAGGTTCAATGACTGATTGATACCAGTGTTTCAATGAAGAAGCACTGGTGCCCCAATTAGGACCAGCAAAACTATTAAAAGTTTTGATTCAGTTATATGCTTTTTTATTTAGATTTAGAATATGAGGAGACCAGGATAGTTGATTATCTATAATAATACCTAAATATTTTAAGGAGCTCACTGTCTGGATGGTCCTACCATGAATTTTAAAAATAGGATTGCGCTTTAAAGTATTGAGACCCTTTTTCTGCCTGTTACAGTTTTGTGTGCCTCTGAAGACGACAGCAAGTGTCTTCTCAGAGGCAATTTTTAAATTTAAAATCTGTAAATTATTGCTAAGAATATCAAGAAACAAAGAAACATTGTCTCCAAGTTTACTTCTAGATTCGGCAGCAGTAATTAAAGCTAAATCATCTGCGTAAACCTGGAGAAAATAAAGATCATTATTCAAATTTAAAATATCGTTAAAATAAAAGTTCCAAATATGGGGAGCCAGGACTGAACCCTGAGGACAGCCCTGGCAGACATTTACTGTAACTGAATCCAAACCGGCAAGATATGTAACAGTTCTATTATTCAGGTAATGAAAAACAAAACCTATAAAACAAAAAGGGATATTATATCTATCGAAGAGTATAAAAAGGACCTCCCAGTCGAGGCTGTCAAATGCAGCCCTGATATCAATAGATACCAGCGCTACATTACACCCCTCCCGAGAGGACTTAAATTTATTAATTAAATGGTCAACGGCCAATTCGCAGTTCAACAGCTCCCTAAATCCAAACTGGTATTGATGAATTAAATTATTATCGTAAATAAACTTATTAAATTGAATACTAAACAGCCTTTCAATAATCTTCCCTAAAGTGGGACGTAAACAAATGAGTCTATAAGAGTTGACTTGAGAGGGGTCTTTCCCTGATTTAAAAAGGAAAAAGACTTTTTCGTTTTTTAAATTGCTTGGAAACTAGGCAAAATCAAAGCAAAGATTAATAATATCACAGAAAAATTTCTTATCAAGATTAAAAATCTCGGTCCACATTCTATAGTACGTGCGATCCAGGCCGGGAGCCTTACTACTTCTCAAATTCCGGAAAACAGTTTCTAGATCTAAAGTATCAACTTTCTCCAAAGGTTGGAGGGGGAAAGTTAAATTATGAAAGGAAGTTAAATCTCTATTAGGGAAGAAATGATTAAACATGAAAGTCGCTTTTTCAGAAGTTGACGGATTGGCTTTATCAGTAATCCCAGTGTTTAAATTAGTATTTCTTTTAAATTTCTCAAACGCGACTTTAAAGGTACTTCCGAATTTAATATTATAGGTAATACAAAAAGCCTCCCATGCTTTCCTTCTAGCAGAATTTATAAGTTTCTTCAGATCAGACCTTTCTTTCCGATAGGTAAGACCCGCAGCCTGGACCGCCTCTTCAGGCTCTCCATTTTTTTAAACTAATAAATTTACTGTAAATGTCCGTAACCCTGTTTCGTTTCACTCTCAAGGTGTTATTCCAAAATTTAAAGGCTTTGATTTTTTTTAACCGGCTTCTTTTTGAGGGTGCCAAAAGCAGCCCGACAAACTGAATTTAATAGTTCTTCATAGAATTTATCGATTTCCTCCATAGAGGAGATCGTTTTATATAAGCTTTTAAGAAAATTAAAATCTTTACGAAAAAATCGAAGAAATTATTAATACCAAATTTAGACTTAAAAATAAAATCCTGTGGGGGTTGCAATTTGCCCGAAAGCTGCACACAGACATACCTATGATCGCTCAGGGATTCAAGGTCAAGGACCCTCCAAGAATCAATAAGATCCTGGTGTGCCGTGGAAATTAAGGTTAAATCAGGAAAACCGGTATCAATGGATGAAATAAAAGTTGGTCCTTGATCCGTATGATTACAAACAGAAAAGTTGTTAAATGAAATAAAATCAAAAACGACTCTGTCCCGGAGATCCTCAAAACCAGTGGCGGACTGGCCAGGTTGCCAGCTTGCCCGATGGCAAGTGGGCCCCCTTATACATAAGACAATTCGGGTCCCCAGGATATTTGTCCACTAAAGATCATAAAGACCATATTAAGAAATTGATTGTCTGAGGACAACTTGGAATTCCTGTATGTTGCTATGAAAAGGAATTTCTAGATGATTTGGATATAGAGTACTCATTAACAGATTTGCACAGTCATCTAGTGAACTCAGATGTTTCCTGAGTTGCCATTAATGAAGTGGATCAAATGTAATACACTTCTTTACATTTGTGTTGTTAATCCTTGGACGTTATAATTATTCTTTTTAAAAAAACTAAAATTGGTAAATAGTTTGCACTTTATTTTCAATTTGGTTAAAATATTCTCAATGTAACAGTATAGTTCCAAAATTACAGCCCCCATTTATATTTAATATTTATCACTTTCAATAATACGTGTATACTGTATTTAGTAATCTATATATATATAATAAAGTTTTAGATTGGGAATAGATTATATTAACTTATTGATTTTAATTTATTATATTTGTAATAAATAATATCAAAAAATATATTTGAGATGGTAACGTAGATGTGATAGGGCCCTCATTTTCTCATGGCAACCACTCTTTTCAGACCCAGTCCGCCCCTGCTCAAAACCATACCCCAAATTTGGGACCTGGCATTGAAATCACCGACGAGCAGGTCGAAAGAACCATTTAAACCAAAACCATGTATTTCTAAAATCAAGTCATCAATATTATCCTGAGGCTGAAAATAAACACTAGTTAAATTTAATTGTAAATTGTTGAAATAAATAGTAATGGTAACTGTATTGAGGGTGATGATTATTGGATGATGTACTATATTTGCATTTCGCAGTATTTCTATGTTGAATGAACTTGCATTTCTGCAGTAAATATGCCCATATAAATTTGTAGGCGGCCCCTTGAAATTTAAAAATTAACATATCTCTGTAAGTTTTGCAGATAGAAACGTGAAACTTGGTTTATACATAGATGAGTGTAAGAGGAACATTTCACTCATTGACAGTTTTGCTCTACGGGGAACGTATAAAAATTTAATTTTTTAACCTTTTTATATTCAACTTCCACAGAAGCTAAAGTGTTTTCACACAAATTCCTACCTTATTTGATGAAACTTTGTAATTGGAAGTATATATCTAAGTGCAATATTTAAGGAAATAAATGCTTGTTCCACTTTTTTGAGACATCCTGTATTGTCAAGCATTCTGTAAATTTCGCACAATTTGTCACTTCATGAATATTTGTCACTTTTTAAGAAAATATGATGAGGGGGCGAAAAAAATAATATTATGCCTCGGCCACCTTTTATCCTCGACACGCCACTACAAAAGGCGACGGGTTAATTTGCGTCTGTTATTTCGTTACAGAGCGGTGCCGTGAGAATGAAAGCTTTCACAGCTGCGGCAGTGCTTGCCCCTTGACTTGCGACAATTTCAACCTCCCTGAAGAACCCTGCGTGCGGATTTGCGTACCGGGTTGCCACTGCGATGAGGGATTCGTTCGGACAAGATTAGGCAATTGTGTGAAACCTGAAAACTGTTCTATAATAAGAGATGGTAAGTTGATTTGCGGAGTTCGAGTCGAATGGAAAAAATTCTGTAAGACCATTTGAATTATTGATGTTTTATTTTATGTAATTGCGTGTTATTAGGGAGATTCACTCACCGAAACACGTGGTTTTCATTTAAGTACTTGACTGATTTTCCTGTGCTTCACATGTGCCTCTAATAATTATATTTTTATGAAATAAATTCGTTCATAGACGTTATAATTCGATGCATAAGAGGCTTAACTTGGGTAAACGGCGCCCTGGACATGGTATTTTTCAACTCCTTATTGTATTTTACTTTAAAAAGTGACACAAACATATTAACGTTTTGTCAGCATGGTCAGTGGCGCAGCGTGGGTAAGTGGCGCCCTTTGGCGTCGGTGGCGTTTCTTTACCTCAATCGTCATTTGTTTAGGAAGCGCAAATGGCCCTTAGGGCCTGGTATTATTTTTAAAACCTCCAATCGTCTTTTGCTTTAAAAACTGGCATAAATGCATAATGTTTTGTCACCATGGCGCCCCTAAAACTGGCATCTGCAGCTTCTATACTTCCTTTGCTCCCCGGTCGCTACGCCGTTGCTCACTAAATAGGATCATTCAAAAATTTGGGAAATTTAAACGAAACATCGCGTAATAACTAAACTAACGTCATTGAATATTTGAGGGCATATTAAAAGCTACGAAATAACAGCGGAAGTAAGAAGTCTTCTTTGGAGTCAATGACCAAAGAAAGCAATATTTTCTTAACTTTAACAGTAGTAAAAATACATAAATAAAGAATTTGATGAAACAATAAGTTGGTTTGAATTTGATTTTATAACAATAGAAAGCCTTGTTAAAAATTGAGTTTAAAATGAATTCTGAAATGTTTATTAAAATTGGAGAGAACATTGTACCACAATTAAATTGTATCATTAAAAAGATAATTTTTTTGCTCCTTAAGCTGAAAATAATTTTCGTACGATAAGTATTTCAGAAGTTATTGGCGAAAAACGTCTAAAAATTCCTTAACTTTGCTTGTTTAATTAAATAAATAAGAATCTAATTCGAATTTTAAAATAATTTTTACGGTGTTAGCTCCATCTGGTGCTAATCCATCACTGTGCCAAATTTGGTCGCCGTAAGTCTAACGTTGTGGGCGTGCATAACGAACCAAAAAACGAACAAACAAACACACATACTTTCCTCCTTATATATATCAAAAGCATTGATTTAGATACACAATAAAGATTATACATCCAAACATATAAATTAGTATTAAAACCAATACAATAAAAGATTACAAATCCCTACAAATTAAATGGTAGCAGAAATTGTTAAATCTACAATAGACAATTAAACACAAATACTAAATCACTAAATCCAAAAACGTTTTTAACTTAATCTGAAATGTACTAAATAAAATAATTAAAGGATTATGAAAGCAGATTCATTAAATATTGCAAAACCCTAATTGTAAACACACTCTAAGAACTAATATTAAAAACATATTGCTCTTAAAATTAAAATAACACAGGAAACATTTGAAAAAGACAATCCTATATAAAAATCCAACAACTATAATAGCCTGGAGAAGTTGGGATCTCCATTTCTTGTGCTACCCATGGGTTTCGGTACCGGCACTCCATGAAGCCTAACTGTTGGATGAGAAAGGAAGTAAATCCCAAATTTTTTCTGAGATGAGGAAAACAAAAGAGAAAATATCAAACCAAAAAACTCATATTCGTAAACTGAAGTTCACATATCATAATATTAAAACAGTTTATTGAAATAATCTAAAATTAACCTTTAAAAGTATATATGGCACAAATTCTACGATTGCACTTAGACCTATCATTCTTTGATGAACCTTTGTAATATCGCCATGCCATTTTCCAAACTGTCTGACAAACATCAATGCCGCAGTAAATTAGATAATAAACATTTTTAATTTAAGAAGCAAAAACCAGAATTTAATACACCAAGATCAAGAACCAAGAGATCTATTTAAATGAAATTATAATTAACAAATCATAAAATTATTGATGTAAATAAAACTCAAAATACTTTAATAACTTTTGAAGGAAAGGGTGTTTTGGGGTTCTAAGGACCATGATCAGTGACGAATCCGGGGGACTATGCGGTTGCCCCCCCCCCCCCGCAGAGCTAAGGCAGAATTCTTGATTTTATTTAAATTCACTACAACTGTTTGTTCTTAATTTCCCTTTTTAAAAAAATAATAATAATAACGTGACATCATTGCTTCTGGCTTGACAGGCTTGAAAATTTTCATACTTTTCTAGTCATTCCACTTGCACTTGCAGCGTTGGCGCGGTCGAAAACATTTTTTGGCTAGTTACTTCATTGCATTTTTTTAAATTAAATTATCGAAAGTACTGTATTGTTCTTTATGATTCTTATTGTCAGGTGAGTAAAGTCTGTGAAGTTAAAGTGTTTTGGTTTACATAAGCCATGAGGTTTGACATTCGTCACGACGATACATAATTTTTATGACCTCCGCCCCCCCCCCCCGACCCAAATCCTGGATTCGCCACTGGTCATGATCGGTGAAGATCTGCAAAAAATTTCCCGAAGTCGTGTCATGAGAACCATGACAATAGTTAGACTTCTTATAAGGAATCTACCTATTATACTTTAGTTACGTATTTATTAACTATTTTATTCTGTTACACACTAATTTTAATTTTCTCATCTTGGTTTTAAGGAACCTTTATTGGCGTGCACAACTGTCCTTGGAAGTGAAACACTCAAATATTGTTGTTCAAGTGTAGCAATGAGTCAGGCATAGCAAGTGGCGTCAAGGGCATAATTTGGGCTTAATAATAAGGGCATTTTTCCTCTACCCCCAATTGTTGTTAGTGGCTTAGCATATGTAAATGTCGCCTGGGGTATGGTTTTATGCTTTTCGCCCTCGCATTACTTTTTACATTCAAAAGGGGCCTAAACTCGCTAATGTTTAGTCTACATGGCTCCCCCTAAGACTGGGGCCCGGGGTATCTATACCCCCTTGGCCCCCTCGTCACTATGCCACTGCACCGAGTTTAGTTAGCAGAAGAAAAACTTGTGATTACGAATTCTGTTACGCATCCAAATAAGATCTCTGGAAAGTTAAAATGATCTCATAATGAATATTTCATATTGAAGCAAAGGAAAACCAACATGTCTGGCGAGCAAATTGGTCGCCTAAGTCCTGTAGCGGAGCAAAGAGGGGGGATATAGATGCCCCAGGCGCCACTCTTAGGAGGCACCTTGGAGACAATATATTAGTGCGTTTACGCCAATTTTTAAAATAAAATGTGGTGTGAGGAGCGAAATAATATCATCATACCCCGGGCCCATTCACCATTGCTAGGCCAGTGAAGGGCGGAAAAATGACCGGTTCCATTTATCCTCGCTTCGCCACTAGATGCTGACCAGACTACTGAGAGAAGGGGCTGCTTATTTTAATCTCAAATGCACGTGTCTTCTTCGTGCAGTGGCGTAGTGACTGGGGGCAAGGGGCGTATGAACAATCTTAAGTAGTGGCGTAGCGAAGGTAAGTGGCACCCGGGTCTTAATATGATTTTCTCGCCTCCCCCTCTCGTCATCGCCAGTGACTTAGCTTGTGTAAACAGTGCCCGATGCATGGTATTTTTTCACCTCCTCTTCGTATTTGATTTAAATAGTGACATAAACGCAATAACGTTTTGTCATCATGGCCAGTGGCGTTGCTAGATTAAGTGGTTAGTAAATAGTATGATTTTTGATCCCACTCGTCATCAATGGCTTAACAAGGATAAATGGCGCCAGATGTATGGTATTATTTTTACTCCCCCTAATCATATTTTCCTTTAAAACGGGCATAAACTCAGAAATGTTTTGACTCCATGACGCCCCTAAAACTGGAACCCGGGGTTCTATACCCCTCTTGCCCCCCGGTCTCTACGCCACTGAGTATTAGATGACAAGGGAGGCAACATATCATTGCGCATTTCTCACTTTTTAAGATAACATGAGGGGGGCGAAAAAATAATATTATGCCTCTGCCACCATTTATCCTCGCAACGCCACTGCCAAAGGCGACAGGTTAATTTGCGTCTGTTATTTCGTTACAGAGCGGTGCCGTGAGAATGAAAGCTTTCACAGCTGCGGCAGTGCTTGCCCCTTGACTTGCGACAATTTCAACCTACCTGAAGAACCCTGCGTGCGGATTTGCGTACCGGGTTGCCACTGTGATGAGGGATTCGTTCGGACAAGATTAGGCAATTGTGTGAAACCTGAAAACTGTTCTATAATTAGAGATGGTAAGTTGATTTGTGCAGTTCGAGTCGAATGGAAAAAATTCTGTAAGACCATTTGAATTATTGATGTTTTATTTTATGTAATTGCGTGTTATTAGGGAGATTCACGCACCGAACCATGTGGTTTTCATTTAAGTACTTAACTGATTTCCCTGTGCTTCACGCGTGCCTTTAATAATTATATTTTTAGAAAATAAATTCGCTCATAGACGTTATAATTCGATACAAAAATAAGTGAATTTTAAAATTTCAATAAACCTTAGATTTAAAGCTGTTGTAACAACTGCGCCATCTGGCGAAAAAATTCCTTGGAGCTCTAGGGACGGTTCGTGAGAGAGAACGCCTAGGGCAGAGGTTCCCAACCTGTGATACGCGTACCCCTGGTGTAAGAGAAATCGAAGTTGGTAATAGCGGAAACGAGGAATTAAAAAAGTTACAGAATTTTCTTTCCCTAAGTTTAACACTTGCTATTTAATAACTATACCACTTTAAAAGTTAATTAATACAGAGTGTAATTTGTAGCCATCCTTATAAGTTAATTATAACAATACTGATTTAATTTGTTTTGGCGTTGAACTATTGCTATGGTAAAAATGCAATAAAATGTAAAATAAAAAAAAGTCCAGCAAATGTTATTAATCCGAGTCATTTGACTCTTAAGCTAAACTAAGCCCATAACATTAGTGATAAAAATTTCTTTGCATAGGCGGATGGTTGGTGGGGGAGACTGTGACAGTACGCGAAAATATAAAGATTTAATCAAGGAGTTTCGCTAGGAAATAAAGATTCCCAGATAGCAAAGAAAGCTTGTCTAAAGGGTTTTGGAAACCTTGTCGTCAGCAAGGGTAAAGGGTTGTCACAAAGGTTTCCATGACAAGGGTTGAACCTTTCGGCAAGGTAGCGGAAAGGTTCGCTAGTCAACAAGAAACAAGATTTTCTGTAAGGTTTTTAGTAAGATTTTCCCAAGCTTTTATTACAAGCCTTCCTCAAGCTTGTTTCATGCCTTTCCAAAAGGTTGTTAAGAGCCCTCCTTCGGCGGAAAGAAGAGGACCCCCTTCCGAAGCCGTATTCCTACAGAGAGGAACCGCCCTTTTTTCACCCCCTTTTCAAGAGTCGTACTCCTACAAACTTTAAATTCCTCCGAGCCAGGGAACAAACCTGCGTTCCTAGAGTTGGAAGGCAAACGCATTAACCACTATATTCGACGGGGCTACGCACGATGGGACAGGTGGTTCATAAAAAGCTTATCTACGTCGATTTTGCGGGAATGGTTTCCGAAACGGTGTGAGCGGAAATGCTTTCGCGGACTTGTCGCTCAAACCTTGTCGATGAGGTAGTTCATAAGAAGCTTTCCTATGTAAACCTTGCGGAAATGGTTTCCGAAACGGTTTGCTCGGAAATGTTTTCGCGGACAGCCTATGGAAAGTGAAATGGCAACCTTTCCGCGACCTTCTTTGTTATCTGTGTTGGGGGCCTAGAGTGATGGATGGCGACTCTCCATAACTTATTTCCTAAAAAACCATGTTTCGCTCGAAATAATGTTTAATTCTATCTATTGTATATTTTTTTATGCCCATGTGTGTGTTCTCATATGTGATCGTCCAGTAATTAAAAGAGTAAAATCTGCACATGGTGGAGTCCTGCATTTATGGTGTTCGTGTCGAAATCAGTGCACTGTGTTTCTTCATAAGAAATTATGACAACTCGAAACTTTGTTTTGTTGTATGTGAATCACGATTAATTTATTAAAATGATCCAGAATGCAAACCAGCGAAACTATTCTTTTCTCGACTTTCTCGTATACATCCACAGTATTTCACACTTAGTGTCTAACTTTGTAGTAGAGTGAAGAAAATACGCATTTTGTACCCCTGTCCTTTGATCGACTGGCTCCAATATTTGATTTAGATCTACAATTTTAACGTCAAGACGACATACCAAATTTCATTTGTCTAGTTTGCTGCGTTCTTGAGTAAGTGTGGTTAAAGAACGCGAAAAAACAAACCGGCCAAAGGCAGTGAATCTGTTGATGACGGTCCAACGGATTTCGTCCAAAATTCTATTCAATTCTACAATTCTTATGATAAAGCCATATGTAAATTTCATCCATCTAGCTCGTTACATAATTGAATTATCGTGTTCACATGTACATAGACGGACAGTCTTCTCTTTGATGGATTTCGTCCAAAATTTGACAGAGATATGCAATTTTGGTGTAAAGACCGCATTCCAAATTCCATTTGTCTACCTTGTTCCCTTTTTGAGTTATCGTATACATAAACAGACAGATACAGTTCTAAAAATGGTTTTTTCGAACTTGGGAGAATAAAACATGGAAATTTATCAAAAGCTTGAGTTCTAATTTTTTGACTATTACAATACTTTCTTTGTATACTTGGTATAAGAGAAAGGAAAAAAAATTGAAGTATATAAAATTTCGCAATGGCGAGAAATCAGCAAAGATTGTGCTTAAAGAAATAGTTTCAAAACTTAATTTTAAAAAATATGATACAGCATGATAAATTACTCTCTTATCCTAATACACATTTCTGTCAAATCCATGTTAATTTTTTTTTTAAATTCTATTTTAAAAATGAAAAGGGGTTTATTTTTTCTTACAACACAGCTGTAAATTACTGTTATTTAGTGGCTTATTTTCAGCACTAAAATTTAGTTATTAGTAGCTGTTCGTGTGCTTAGTAACAATTATTGCATTCAAGCACTAAACACACTAATTTGAAATTTGCAGAAAATGATTTCTGAAACTTTTTGCTCACAGCCACAGAGAAGAACTGTATTGAGGAACCTGAATCTGGATATTGCAGGGCGTTATTCTACAACTGGTATTTCGACCAGCAAACTGGTACTTGCCGAGAGTTCGTTTATGGTGGTTGTGGTGGAAACGGCAACAGATACTGGTCAGAAGAAGAATGCCTGGAAAATTGCGGAGGAGGTATGTACAGATATAAATCGAAGAAATGCCATTAATTCTGAAAGCATATATAAAACTAGATTATAACTCGGCGTTGCTCGCAATCCAATTTTTCTATACGACTTTCGTCGTTTCTTTTTCTACAAATATTGTCTCTAACTTTCCCCAACAAAACTGAATGTTGTTGTTAAATTAAAACTTTCAAATCTACCCCTTTTTATTACCTATGAAAAGTATGGTTTGAAAGAAAAGACGAGAAATTTGGAAAAATAACATTTATTTTAAACAATATACCGTACAATAATTAATAGAACTTTCAAAATGTTGCGAAAAATATGCGTTTCAAAATAAAACATCAAAAGACAAAAGAGAGAGAGAGAGAAATGCAAGAACTAATAAATTAAATCACCGCAAGCATAACATTTCATCTCGCGGGTGTGTGAATAATAATGGAGAAAAAAATAGATCGGTGTTTGCAGAAGAACGACGTTTCAGAAAAATTTAAAAAATCGTTAAAATCAGAAAAGTTACACAACAGCTTCAAATTAGTCTTATAAGAAAGGGGATATTCTGGATTTTACAACGATATAAAAATTAAGGTTCTCCGATGAAAATATACACAGAGAATTCGAGGGAAACAGGAAAAAAAGTTCGAATTTACCATTTAAAATTAAATAAATAAAGAATTTATTCTAATTTTAAAATAATTTTTACGGCGTTAGCTCTCTCTTGTGCTAATCCATCTCTATGCCAAATTTAGTCCCGTTAAGTCAAACGGTATGGGATGCATTGTGTAGAAAAAAACGAACATACATACACACAAAAAAAAAATTACATATATATAGATGTCTACAACTTATTTAATAATAAAAGATTCGAACATGTCTAAATGGCTGTTGGCGATCTAACCGACATAGCGCTATCAAATTTGGAACAGGTATTCTTCAAACTGTGACGATCACCACCTCGGAACGATTTGTCGAAATTTTGCTCGCATTTTTAATCATTTAAAATTAAATAAAATTGTGACGCTTTTGCCCAGTTTTCAGTAAAAACGCAAATGACCCTAAAATGAAATGTAATCTAACGTAAATATCTGGATTGAAAAATAATTAGATTATGCAAATGCTTGTATTAAGCTATAAAAGATCAACATACATGACTCTATTCGCTTCGAAGCGATTAGTTAGGATCTGTATGAAGAATTCTGTAAGGAAAAAAAAATTAGTATGATAAAAATAAAATATTGGAAATTATATGCTTGTATTGAAAGGTAAAATTCCACAGTCATAATGCATTCGATTCTGGGAGCAATTGTTGTTGTTGTTGTTTTTGGTTTACTAGCAAATTAAGTCGCTAAAACTCTATCGAAAACAACCAAAGGAAAAGATATACAAAAAAAACTAAATTAACTTCAGAAAGAAGCCAAGAGAAAACGATAATACATTTATACCCGATTCTCTTCAGTTACAATTTTTTAATCACTTTTGACGTGAAAACGTCTTTCCGCTTGTTACCAGTGACAGTCGGTCGAACTTTCTTGTGTGACAAAATACCGTCAGATTTGAATCTCTAATAACTACGAGAATAATAATGCGAAAAGAATGGTTGGCCCCACAACGGATAGAACATATCTGTAGGAGTTTGTCGCATAGTATTTGTTTTGCCTGTGACATCATCGTACCAATGTAGGCGCATGCGCGTGATTGTTATGAATTGGCTTTATGCAAGGCTATAAATAAGTATAGCGTGGTAACGAGTTTAGCTAGGAGGTTGATTCTGGTGTCATTTTAAAGAGCTTAAGGAGTATTATTAGGACCCAAAGTGAGACAATAAAATAATAATCAGAATATAAGCAAAAATCGGTATTAAATTGAAAATTTCAAACTCCGCGTTTTTTTATTATAACATGCAGAGTTTTCTTTCGAATTGTACGAAACTTACAGAATACTTGACAATACGTAAAAAAACATTGTATTAAGATTTGAATATTACGGGAAATATGAGCATTTGTAGTAAATAATGTTTTACTGCGATACGTGAAATGTAGTTCTATATACTATCAACAGATGGCTCCATCAAAAGCTACTCTAAATAAAACATAAGAAAGGAGCAGTTCGGGTCCGCGCCGTAGAATTTTCGTGAAAACGTCAGGATAAAATCATAAAACATGTATTTCGTATTAATATGCAATTTAATTATCAATCTCTTTAATACAATACTTACACAGAGTGGTATAATGGTTACTGAATATATAAGTCACAAGTTTATCGCATGTAGCAAGTGTCTGTGGTAGCTTGCGATTTATCTATTCTGTAACCATTATACTATTCTGTGTAAATATTGTATTCAAGATATTCATAATTAAATTGCATATTAATAGGAAATACTTGTTTTATGATTTTGTCCCGACGCTTTCAAGAAAATTCTACGGTGCGAACCCGAACTGCTCCTTTCTTATGTTTTTTTTTTTCATGATGATAGTATTTATAGCCTAGATACTATCTATCCGTAAATTCATGATGCAATATGGATGAGGGGAGGGGAGTACAAATCGCTCTAAAGGGCAGACCGTTGGACCTAGAATTACCAAATTTGGGATGTAGTTACTTCTTGGGTATTAGGTACTCACTAGGAAAAGGTTTTTCAAAATTTTGATTCGAGTTTTTAATTAAAAATTAATCGAAATGTTAATGTTTCTCCTCAACAACTTCGGAGCATATTATTTCACAAAAACTAATCGAACGCCATTTTAAAATACAAAAAAATTCGCTTTTCGGTGATATTAATTTGGTTTCCATTCCAAATAAATTTTTTCTCTGTTTTTAATGAATTTTAAAAAAATATATTTTATTATATTTTACAACGATAGTTTTCATTGTTTTAGTTACTGCGTTCATGCAAATGCGCGGTGTGAAGATATTTTTTGTATGAAACCAGAGTTTCAAATCTTTAAATTTTTTGTAGTGAAACAATGCGATGAAAACGAACATTTCGACAGTTGCGGGACAGCGTGCCCGCTGACCTGTGACAACCATGAAGACCCTCCCGAGTTCTGTGTCCCGATGTGTGTACCCGGATGTCACTGCGACGAAGGTTTTGTCAGAACGAGACAAGGAAAGTGTGCGAGACCTCAAGAGTGCTGAATAAACGGCGGTGAGACGACTGGAATTTGTTTTGTTGTGGTTTTGTCAATCTGATTTAGCTTAGACACAGTTACACAGGGTTGTTATAAAGTTCGCTTTTTCAGAAGGCCCTAGAGCTAGTAAAATTTCATAAGTATGTAGTTCAAGTGACGCGCTCTGGGAAAAAAAAGGTCATCAGAATCACCCGATTGTCCAAAAACAGTTAAAATGGACATCTTGATAAGGAACAGGTTCCTGAACCAATTATTCCGCTTTTCCCTCCCATTCATTCCCGTCGAAGTTCTCATTTTTGCTTTTAAGATTGATGCCATGATTTTCATTGTCTTTTCAAGCATCTTACCTTTAGTCTTGTTCCTATCATTATTGTCCTTTAGATTACAAGATAATTTTTATGTAATTCAATCATATGGATCGATTCATACTAGTTCATCTTGTATTGATCTGCATAAAGCAAATATTCCATACAAATCATCTCTCACGACGGCAGTTTACTGAATAGAGCATGGATGAGGCAGTCGATCAAGTGAAGTGAAGGAGCAGGGATTTGTCTAGAATTGGGGTCAGTAACTGTGGCTCATGTTAGTAAATAAAATAGTATAATAAAATATTAAATTTAAGTAAAAGAAAAAAAATACAAACAATATTTCATGAAAATTGTTTGCACATTTTTACTATTCTCATTCAGCTCTAAATCCTTTTGTTTGATGGCAATTATTTGACCCCCAAAATCGGATATTAAAAAAAAAAGGACACTCGCAGAAATCTCATTAAACTATATATTGCTTTTATTTTTTAAGTATATATTTTATTATCATACAAGTCAATTTGAAATCCCAGCATACTGTTTAACAAAAGAAAAATTTAAACATAAGAATGTTTAAAATCATTTAATTTTAACAATTATATTTTATAATTGTATTTATTGTGACATTGATAATGTAGTGCACTTGATTATACCTTTTAAATAACTTCGCTTTAAAAAAAAAAATCTAGGCTCATTTTTTTAAATGTATATTTCATAATTTAAGTTGCTGACTTAAGGCTCCATAAGTATTATTTTGGTAAATATAATTTTTTTTTAAAAAATGGCTTTTAAAGATAAAAGGTTGCCAATTCCTGATCTAGAACATGTAAAGTTTGATTTGTGAAGAAAACTTTCCGTGTCTACATCCGACTTACAAAAAGAATCTTACTTCAAGTTTGGGCATGCCATTAAACTTTACCAAATCAAATTTGGTTAAAATACCTTTAACTTTACAACCCTTCCTGTAGAAATTTCACTTTCAAAAAACACAGGGTGTTTTCTTTAAAACTGACACAACTCGGAGCCATCTGTAGCTCAATCTATCAGCTGAGATGCCACTAAATTTGGTAGAGGAACCAATGACGACATGGGAAAAAAGAAAAATTAGTTCTGAAAGTAGCTATAATTAGACAAATGAATAACAAAGAAATTTCAGTGCAACACCACTTTAATGCAACAAATGAAACTGTCCCAAATAGTTAGAAATATTTCAGTGCAGCATAGCACTTTATGCAATAAAGGCACTTCTTCAGCAAGAGCATAAACCTCTTCCAATATGATCACCCTTCTCGTGTACACAACATTCTTGACAACCAAACAGAATTTTCCCCCCATGTCAACAGTAGTCCCCCTACCAAATTTGGTGGCATTCCAGCTGATAATTAGATCCAGATGGCTCCGAATAGTGTCAATTTTAAAAAAAAACAACTGTATTTTTGTCATAAAAATTTCCAATATTTTAAATTTCATATGTTTACATTTATCTTTTTTTATATTTTGGTAACGATAATTTGCCTTTTATGTTTCTTCTCCTACTTATGTTATTTTAATGTCCCCGCGTGTTAAGAGCAATTGGTACAATGTTTGCTTTCCCTGTTAATTTTTGGAAGACTGGTGGTTTATATTATGTACCACCACTTGGTTGATGGCATGTTATTTATGCCTACAAAATTTTTGTACTTTTCTAAGGTCTACTTGTAACCAATTGTGTTCTACTTGAATGAGTTAAGCATAAGATTAACCTTGCCTTACAATTTTTTTAAAGTATTTTATCAGTTTGGCATTATTTCTGAATTGAGCTTATAAATAAACTATTGAAATTTAACAACAAAAATTTTGTTAAGTGTTCACATTGATGATCAAGACATAAAATAATTACTCGATGCTTTTCTTTTTCAGAGACTTCATGAAGTTGTGCTCCCAAACAGACAGTTAGTTAGAAACCACCTTTTGTTTCAAAAGATGTAATGAAAATAAATTTTATCTGACACTTTGACAAATACAATTTTAACCAGTGCAGTCAAGATCAATCTTTGAATAAATCAGAATTCTTTTAAATGACTTTTTTTGACACTGCAATACTGAAAGAGTCACCACCGAAATTTCAGAACACTTATTTTAATCAACTTGCATGCTAGACAGATCCACATAAGTTAAACTTTTTTATAAGTAAATAAAAATATTGAAGTAATTGCATCTGTTTATAAAGGAAAATTAAACAATTATTTTCTTGGAGATTTTAAGATTAAATATATCAAGAAATATGTTACCAAAAGTGGCAGTTGTATTATGCCAGTAAAAAGGATAAAAAAGTTTTTTATTATTATTATTATTATTGTTGTTGTACTGCTTGAATCCTCTTTTAGCAGGACAATATAACTAACATCCATCTTGAATATTAACAAAAATTCATGCTGGCCCATTTTACTAATAAGCAGGTATGCAATGCACACTTTATAAAAAAGAATATTTGAACTAACTCGCACACCCTAAAACTTTTGATTTTCAAAAAACACCATTAGTGAATTTTAACAAAGAATTATCAAACAAATTCTAGTTTACCAAAAGGTTGATGTAAATTTCACGTCACCAGATGGAGCCAAGTATTCCAGTATATTGGATCCTTAACAAGGCTTCTTAACTGTAATGCCTGACCAAAGTGGGTCATATTCTCGATTTGGGGGTGGCAAAATCATTGTCAATATCCATTTGTAGCCGATTTTTCTAAGCAAAAATTGTTCAGAAAGCTATAATGGTTCCAAATATTTCTTTATTTTTTTTTTTAAATTAAATTATTAATTTTTTAAAATTTATAATTAGTTAATGCTACACTTAAATCTTAATTTCGGATATATATGAGCACTTAGGTTGGCAGAAAAAGTTTTCATGCAAACTGCTGGTTGTAGAATTTTTTTTACAGATGAAAAAAGTGAGTGAAAAAGTTTAAGAAACTCCGATTTAAATTAGGAAGCCCAATACATACCAAAATGTGTTTTGCTTTCAAATTTATCTGTTCAAATGGGAGAAAAGTTTAGGTTATATATATTTTAAAAAATCAGAAACAAAAAATTATGGAAGGTATGAAAATATTTAGCTAAAATTAAAGATGGACTTCACAAAGAAAATACCTCCTAGTTTTTTTTTTTAATTTATCATTTTTAAGAATGGTACAAATAGAAAATTCTTCCCTGCAATATTTTTAATATAATTCTTGCAAAATAAAATTCCATGACATCACACAGAAATCTGGGGATTTTTTTATGACTGTTAGATACTCTGATATGCTTAGATTTAAATACACAACCTTCTTTAGATTTAAAAAGACAGAAAATCCATTTCAAAAGAGTAATATTCGAGGAATCGCAAGTGCCTTTATTACACAAATCATTCCAACAAATTGCAGTTTCTTATTCGTGAATTATACATTTATTTTTGTCAGTTACACATATGGAAAGTGAATATGAACTATTGCCAATTCATGTTCTTTAATTCTATCTCTTTAGAAGATACAAAACTTGAAAAATATTCTTTTATAGCAATTACAAACTTATGAAGAACAAGTTAGAATTTTAAAAGTCTTAAATAAAAATGGATGTCTTGTATACCTTATATCATAATATTCAAATAAACATTGCTTTTTAAAACTCAAGTTCACGTAATAAATAGTTTAAATAAGAGAATGAAATGTGAACTGCAAACAAAAAGCATTCTGAATAGCTAAAAGAGTCCTGTATTTTTCCAAAATGTGTCAGAATACAATATGAAGCATTATCTACAAAACAGAAATCTAAACACAGAAGTATAACATAACAGTGCTATAAATGAATTTAATATCAAATATATATACATTGCAATTCAAAACACAAGGCGTAAGTGTTAATAAAATTCAACTTGCCACATTAGCACAGGGTTACAAAATAAAAGATATTAAAACATCAACACCCTATATAAGCAAAGGATAAATAGTCAAAACAGAAATGTGCCCTATTAAAAGTAATGAATAAAATACAGTAGAGCACATTTAGCTTTAAGCAAGTTTTCGCTTCTGCATCTGCAATTCAAATCTTCGGTTTACACGGACGCCACGCACAGCCTTCCTGGATTCAACTCTAGAATTACAAATAATTTTTAATTCAAGCATGAAGATGTTTTCTTATCATATAAAATTGTAAAATAAACATAACATTAAAATATAAAGTATTTAGTTAAGTTATCGTAGCGTCTTCTTTTGGACGCAACATAAGGGCTCTCTTGGGATTTTGTAATTTGAATAGTGATCAGATGACAAGGACAACACCCAAGCTAGCAGCCTCTCTCCAAACTTCTATACCCAGTGCAAGGACATTTGACCCACAACATCAGATTTAAAAGCCCGATTTTTGAAAAAAAAAATTAAAAATGCTTTTAGACTATCATTTCTTGAATAAAACATGGGAAAAATACTTTTAAAAAATCCTATTTTGCTTTAAGTATATTTTATGGCTTAAAAACGGTTTGTTACCAACTGACAACACTGGCCTGATTTCAGAAAAAGTTTCCTTGATAAAATTCTATAATTTTATCCCAGATGAATTTTAATAACTAATAATATGGATAAGGAATTTCCTTCAACATTGTAGAATAAAATATGGTGTTATCAAGCTTACAAACAAAGCAAAAAAGATGCAGCTGCAAGTGAAAAACATCAATTTATTTATATATATTTATCAGCACTCAGGCTGCCGTCTATATGTTGTAAATTAATTTAAAATAATTTTCAATATGTATCCTATTGGTAACAAAAAGTATTAGAACTTCAGTCTTATTCTCAAGATTTTAGAAGATGAAATTTAGTATGTTGCTTAAAAGCAACACTGGACATTTAAGGGTAACATGCAGCAGACCCACATACATGACAGATCTTCAGTGGAATTGGGTTTCGAACCTGGAACCCTTGGGCTCCAAAACCAAGGTCTTACCACTAGACTAACATACGCGGGGGGAAAAAAAAAAATATAGTATATGAATACCTACAGAGATGATTGACAAAAAACAGCTTGATTTTCTCTTATACTTAAGCAATATGCAAAGTTTTGTTTAGCTTAGTCATACAGCAAAGAGAATTGCATACACATTTTGGACCACTTACAGTTGACTGATTGGGTCCAACATTTGATACAGATCTATAATTTTGATGTCAAGACAACATACCAAATATCATTTTTCTAGGTTGCTGCATTAAAACATTACATTATCTGCAGATAAACAGACATAAATCCAAAAATAATGATTTCATACTCAGTGATGTGAAAAACATGCAGATTCATCAAAATATGGAGGTCTAACTTTTTGGCAATTACAAAACTTTCTCTTTGTAAATTCGCATACAAGAAAGTGCAAACTGTCATATAACAATATCTAGATCATTAAAAAATACTAATAAAAAGAAAACCACTTTTTTTGCTTTCAATTGTCAAATGCTAAGTTTACTAAAAACAGAAAAACTATAAGCAATATTTACATTCTGTCAAAACTTTCAAGCAGCTGGGAATTTTTTTCATGGTAGACAAAAATTGTAATTAAAAAATTTTTACATAATTAAGTATACTAACTTTTTTTTTCAGTTACAGAAAACATAATAGCATTTAAAAGTCTTGGTTATAAAACCAATCCCTAAACTATTATGAAATAGGTATAAAAATGTTACTTGATCATTACCTGAATTTTGACAAAAACTTGTCAACTGCTTTATTTTCTCTTTTTAAAAATAGGAAATGAACTATTTTCAGAAGTCATCTGACTAAAAAAATGACTCACCTCTTTGCTTCAACAAATTTATTTGCAGTAGCAGGTTTGGTAGGAGCTGGATTTACAATGGAAGTATTGTTAAGATTCTTTTCTGCCAATGGCTTTATAGGTCCTTTGTGAGGCTTATATGGCAACTTCTTTGTCAAGCTTGCTTGCAAATCAAATTTGAATCTCTTCTTCAAAGGTGTGTTTTCCCTTGTTAAAATTTTCACAGGTTCCTTAGCAGCTAAAATTTAATAAATCAAAAACTAGTTGAAAGAATTACATCATTGATATTTTTTTTCTAAATAAAAATATTAATCTTAATTGAAAAGGTAGCACTGGCTCCTTATTTTGCAATTATATTTAATGTTTTTAAGCAAGATTTAATTGCTAAATAACACAAAAAGGCAATCAAAAAATGCAGTAAGAACAGATTTCAAAAGCTTTATCAAATCCTAAAATCATATCAATTTTTAATAAATAACTGAATTAGGCTTGAATTTTCTGATTTACTATACGTCTTAAAGTGATATTAATCTTTATTTTAAGGGTACAGAGATGTTTTGTACTATCAGAATGTCGATGTTTGAATTTTATCCTAATGGAATACAGTACAATTAATCGATTCTGAAAATGAATAAATATGCATAGATTCAAAAAATTTCGAAAGATCATAGCTTAAGATATAAAAATATAATGAAAAGGATACAATATAATAAAATATCTATTATTTTGCAATTAAATATAGAGTTTTTGCTTTATTCTCAAAACAAGTTTTTTTTTTAATTAGAAGTGCATGCATGAAATTGTTTTCATTGTTTAGATATTGAATTACTTATTAAAGTATATCTGTAAGCATTATACATTTGTGAACTTTTTTTTTTTTTACTTATTTCTGGGTAGTAGTATACTTTGACGATACTTTTCTTAATGAAAAATATCGTAATTTTTCAGATTTTCAAGTTATATGACATTTAATATTTTAAACTAATTTTTTTGCAAGTGCAATAAGATGAAAATAAGTTAAATGTTCTTACGGAAACTAAATCGCATATTGTGCCGACTTCGGGATAATTTTATATAAAACTAGCTGATATGCCCGCCGTTGTTCGAGATAAAAATATTTTCCAAAGTCCAAGTATTTATAACACTTTCAATTTACTAAAAGTGTTTTTCGCAGAAGCATCTTTAGTTGATTTTCGTTAATCAACTGACCCTTTGGACAAGCATTGAAACACCCTTCTTTTCTCTCCTTAGTTTGAACTACCTGGCAAGAATCTCGTAGTCCTTGGTACTCCATTTTCCCCTCCCTATCATTGCTATGGCAACAGCAGAAACTCATTTATATCTTTTATTTTTTGCCATTATCTAGACTTCTCTTTAGTGTTTTTGTCACTGATCGGAAAAAAAATACATAGTGTTCTTTATTTTTCTCCTCAGGCCCTCTCCCTCCGGTAGGAAGTGGACTCAACAATCTTGAAGGATTTTAAACACTTATTATAATCTTTAACTCATTATAATCTTTTTGTAAAATTAAATGAAGCATTGCAGAAAGAGAGTAATTAACATCATTGTGCTGTTTCGCAAACATATTGAAAGAGGTATATGCTATGAAATAAAAGCTAAATAAAATTTCTGCCTTTCTGTTAACATTCAAAGAAAACAGTGTTTTAATCATAACTTTCACAATTGCAAAAATACCGGAATGAAGGACTTGATAAAACGATCAATGGTTTGAATTTAATTACAATAACAGAAAGCATTGTTACAAATTGTGTATGAAATAAATTTGAAATGTTTATTAAATTAAGAAAAAGAACGCATAAAATTGAATTTGAAATCATTAAAAAGATGATTTTCTGCTCTTTAAGACGGTATGTAAATAATCTACATGCAATATATTTTTCTGAAATTATTGGCAAAAAACTGAGATAAAACGCCGAAAATTGGCTTAATTTTCGTTATTTAATTTGATATCTTAGGAAGTAATTTTTTTGAAAGTTTGAAAAAGTCGAATTAACCTAAGAACGGACTCCAGAATGTCATGTACAAATTTCTGGTCAAGACTATTCACCATTTAGGAGGAGTTCTCGCGACAGATAGACCATTAGAACATCTTTTTTCCCCTTCCTATGATAGGAACCAGACCAAGTAGCCTTGAAGGCTTAGCACACATTCATTAGGATCAGTTAAAAATTTGTGAAAATTAAACAAAACATCGAGAGAATCATTCACTAACGTCATTGGATCACTGTGTAACCGTATTACAGGGTTCATACTGTATATATGATAGTAAAATTCAGGAGTTTCTAAGGATTTTTTTCAGGAGTACAGTACAGAAAATTCAGGAGATAACGTGAAAAAATCAATTTAGGGGAGAAGGGGTTAGTGTGGAAATTTTTACGAAATTGGCAAAAAAGTATACTAAATATCAATTCTCCCATCTTTCCCGATTGCGGTGACTCGGAACATGCGCGGTAGACTCTTTCGGAGCTAAGTAAGGCCAGAAATAAGAATTCCAGATTCCATCGGCTTTCTATAATAACGAAAACGTCATATTTTTTATGTTTTATCATAATTTTATATTTTGCTCTTCGAGTGTAATTTTTCAGGAGACAAAAAGAAATATTAGGATATAAAACACAATTTTCAGGAGTTTTCAGGGCCCTTAGAATAAAAAAGCAAAATTCAGGAGTTTTTCAGGAATTTCAGGAGGAGTACGAACCCTGGTATTAAAAGCTGTAAATGCTACAACAACAGGAAACCGGAAATGAAAAGTCTCCTTTTTTGTTTATGATCAAAGAAAGCAATATTTTTTTATACTAACTTTAACACTGGCAAAAGCCAGCACGCGAAACAGTAATTTGGCCTGAATTTATTTCTATAAGAATAAAAAGTATTGTTAGAAATTGCGTTAAAAATATTTTTTTAAACCTTAATAACAATCAGAGCAAACACTTCATCGCAATGAAATTTATATCATTAAAAAGATAATTTTCTGCTCTTTAAAATGGCATACAAATAATTGTCTAATAAATATTTCAGAAGTTATTGGCAAAAAACGTCTTAGCATTACGCTTAAAAGCGGCTAATTTTCGTTATTTAATTAACTCTTAAAGTTAAAAATAGCACTGTTAACCTAGAAATATGCTCTAGAATGGCGTGCATAAATTTCATGTCACTACCTTTCACCGTTTAGGAGAAGTTCTTGTGACTGACAGATACATGTATTTTCTGCTTTATATTATTGATTATTTTTTTTTCTAAGCATACCTATTTGTGATTTGCAGATAATCGCATCACAGCATATTTTCAATTTTCTAGCAGAAAAATAAATACTTTGCGATAAAAGTATGTTTTTTAATGTAAACCTCATATTCTTGCTATATGTATTATATTCTCACACGCTGGCCGCTGATCACGCACTTTTGACTCGCGCTTCTGTTTCACATTTACTATGTAGTTAGATGACCTCTTCTTTACTATAGATAATCCTTTAATTGTGGGTGTGGTTTATAAACCACATATATAACAAAGTACTTGTAGATTTTATTAAATTTCCTTTTCATCATAAAAGTTTTGGTAAGAAAATGACTGGGAAACGCTGGATAATCTGCTAGCGTAAATTTATAAATGTGATAAATTATCTCTCAACACAATCATTTAAAGTTCCATCTCTGTGTAATTCAATTTCTATCATTTTCACTTAAACAAAGTATTAGCAAGTAAACAAAATAACTCCACTTGGAGTCTAATAATTATCTTCATGTAATTTTTTTTTAGATAAATTGTTCAAAAATCAAACTAATATTTTAACTACTATCTATACAAAAAAATAAAAATCTATGAAGTAACAAAATAAATCCGTGTTCAACGAATAATTTTATGAACGAATATTAACGAACATGTCTAAAATTACTACTTTGCTTTGTTTCAGCTGTTTAGATAAAGAACTGACAGAATCAAGAGGGAAAAAATGAAACTTAAATAGGCGTCATAATTTTGGAGACTTATTTGAAATAACAATTTTGATTATAAATCATATTTACTCAAAATCTCTCAAAAACTATTAAAATTTCAATTACATGTAATGCAACAAATTAATGATCATAAAATTCCCAAGAAACACAAACTTTTATTTTTCTTCTAGCTTTAATAGTTTCGGAGATATTTAAGAAAAACTAAAAAAGGGGTATGAAACCCCAGATGGTGGAGTGAGCGCCCCCTCGGGTCTGGGGATTTTTTAGTATGTTCATCAGTAGCCCCTCACGAACATGTGTATGAATGTTCAAAACTAATGATTTAATGTTTTTTTCAAACCCTTTGTTGACTGGACTATAATACAAATATTGAAAATGAAAATACTTTTGTTACTGATATCAAAGTAATACCATCATGAAATTTGGCATAAATGTAGCTAATATGAGGTTAAATAAAAAAAAAATTAAAAATAGCATTTTTGAATTTTTCAAAAATTTAAATTAATTTTTTTAAATAAAATTTTAAAAAGTTGGTTATGCTATATATTTTATGAAACACCATAAAAAAACTGAAGAAAATGACACAGATTTCAGCTCTCTAGGTCAAATAGTTCTTGAGTTACAATTGATTCAAGATTACGAAATTCTCAAAGAATGAACACAAATTGTTCATATAATCTAAAAATTTGTATTTTTCATCTAGTGTGTACTAGTACTACCTCTGAGCCAAAAATCAACAAAATCCAAAGACATGATGTCTCAGTCATTGGTTGATTTGACATGGAATTACACATTTACAGTTCTTTTCATTAGAGTAATTATTGAATTAGTAAATATTTATAAGTAACAGCACCAATTACTATGACAAATATGAGCTGAAAAAATATCGCATTAAATAGAAAAAAATTATTCAGATTTCTCGCTAAAAAGATTTTGATGTATGAAATTTTGACATCTGCATTAAATTTTGCAGATAATAATGCAGTATCTAAAATTTCCAGATAATAATGTCTAGATATTCCTCATAAATAACTTTCCAATTAATTACCAAAACTTCCTTATTAAATATTTTAAATGAGAAAATAATGTGCAATTAATTTTTTAAAAATATATCCGTATTCTTAATCAGAAAAATCTGAAATATCACAAGCCTAAAGTTCTGAAATGTACAGTGTATGACAACGTCAGAACTAGCCAACAAAAATAAAAGTAATTTCCCTACATTTATATTTGGCCTAAATATCCTATTTTTAATATCGGATTTATTCTTGGAATCTTTATATAATAACTGAGAACTGTTCTTTGTTACAAGTGTTTTTTTTTTTTTTTTTTTCCCCGTTTCATTGAATTTTGGAAATAAAATCGTCACAGAATTACAATTTAAAAAATACTCTATATAATACTAACAACTCTTCAGAATGTCATGAAATTCCATGAACTTCCTTTTCATAAATTTCATTTCATAACATTTCTTACAGATTCAAACCCTATCAAAGAATTTTAATAAAATTCGGTGAGAATATTTACATTTTGTATAATGCTCAATTTTAAAAATATATTTAGCATTTACCAAAACGAATTCTGGTAACAATGTTGAAATTGCATAAACATTTATTTCCTATTTGCTGGAAATGGTGAAAAAATATTCAAAATTTGACTCTTCATATTTTTCAATTAAGGCAATCTATCGATATATCAGAAAATTGGTATTCTTATAAAGATATTTTTAAGAGGACATATTGATTCCTTATTTCAATAAATAACAAAAATTAGAATTTGCTATGTTATATATATATTTTTTGCCCCATCAGATTTACTAATTCACCGTGCAGTGCAACTTAATTAGTTTATAGGAACTTTAATCATTTATATGGAACTTTTTAGTAGTATTTACCATTGTTAATTAGTTTCAATTTTTATTTCGAAAGGCTCCTTCAGAAAGCCCATTTCAGATGAATTAAGAAATTTTTAAAAAGTTCCTTCAATTTCAGAAAAGGCATTTTTTTTTTTATCTTGTTAGTTTGAAGTTTAAACCATGTGAATTTGTTTCTGTTTAAGGTATAATTTTAAGGTCTATTTCTGCCTTATTTTTACATCTCAGCCCTTATGGAATTATTTTGAAAAATCGAAGCGGGCCTGTTCAAATTTTTAGTGAAAGAATGTTTTTTATCCTTTGATTAAGCAACAGAAAAAAAATAATAAAATAATAAATTTAAAAAATAATAATAATAAAATCTTTAAAAAAATATCCATATCGTTTTTAAGCTATACACTGCTCATTTTTGGAGATTAACCGAGTTTACTACACACCACACCAACATGAAATGGAATTTGTTCAAGTCCTTTGTTCAAAAAACATGGGCTTCTTAATAATAATATCATAGTAAAAATATTTCACAAACCTTTCCTATTTTAAATTTCAATAAAAATAATGTCACTTGTTATATATTGATAAAAAAAAAATTGTATGTTGTTGGCTCCCAATTCTGTATTGGAAAAAAAAAAATCTGTCTGCAGATTTATAATCAAACTGCTATTTGTAGGCAATCATGTTACAAGGCCATGTATAGTGCTACTTTTGAATGTGTATAAAAACTTCAGAAATGTGCAGAAACTGACATTAACAACAAAAACACACCGGAAACTTTTATAACAAATTTTTGTCCTTCTATTTTTCATGAAAATACATAATCAGGAATGAAAACTAATGCAACACTGCTTTTTCTGAAATAAGAAATTTTAAATTATTTTCTCCACATTTTTTCAAGCATTTTATTATTCTTGATTGCTGAAAAGAAAGACAAAAATATTAATTGAAATGCAAATATGAAGTTTGAAAACAACATAGGTATCATTGGAACTTGGGTAATTTAACAGTATTTTATTCATTTTATAATTTTTAAAACTTTCAACTCCTTCGGGCACATTGATGTCAACAACACTGGCAAAAATGATATGATGCAAAATTTGAATAGTGTCCGATACTGATTATAATTCAAAATAATGTTTTCTTCCCTTTTTTCTATAGTAAAAATACATAAAGGACATATATTCAGGGTCCCCACTCTTATTGAAGAAAAAAAGGACCATAAAATTACATATTTCAGAACACAAAAATGCAAAGGACAAATTTAAATCAAATATTTTCACTTTAATGTTCAAATGAGTCATCACTTTCTTACTTATGAATTTTAGATGCTTAAGTGAATATCAAAGGCACATGTTTGGCTCACCTTGCAGTTAGTAAACCAAAATCTACAGTGCAAAGTGAGTTTCCAGATCACAATTCAAGTACCCTTACTATTAGCTACAGTGTACTATTCTAGATGCTAATTTTACACAAACTACTACTAAACATTACTTAGTAGCTCACTTCACAAACACATTAGCTGAAACAAAATTCATTAAAAAACTGTTAGCCCCACAAGAACCTCTATTCTTACTTTTGACCATTGCTTGGGAATGAAGGGAAAGCAAGAGACAGGTACAAATCAACAAACCTTTATTTACATTTAAAATGAACTTAAAAATACTGTAAATTTACATTTTCAGTTATTCTGTTGAAGCCTCAATTTTTTCATTGATCATTTTGACTTCATTAGCCCTTTCTTTGGCTCTTTTCTTAAAACTATTCGAATCTGCAATAGATTGAAAATCTCTACTTTTCTCAGCCTTTTCAGCTAGTTTGTCTGCAGACTTCTGCAATGCAGAAACCAATGCAATGCAGTTCAGTGTGGTGTATGACTCACAATTATGATGACTCTTTAAAATTTTTGCCATATATTTATTTATCTACTAACTGAATAGCCAGTTTGTGTGAATGGAGTACAAAAATTTACTCGACTATTTGCCATAATGAAGTGTAAATAAATCGTATAATCTGGCATCCCTTGCTCTTTTACGTTCAATTTTAGTAATCAAACCACTTCTATTAGTCCTCTATGAACATTGAAAAAGAAGGAAAAAAAGTTCTATTAATAAGAACTAATAGAAGTAAAAACTGATTACTATAGGTGCCTGTAGGATTTTTTCCAAACAGGAACAAAAACTTTTTGAAAATAACTGACACTCAAGAAATCTGTAGCCTAAAATTAATTTTTTAACTTATTAGTTATCTTAATAAATTATTACTCATTACTTAATATATTTTTCACACTTCCATAATTTTTCTTTTCTGAAAACATGTTGCAGAATTTTCAAAGGGGAAGGACTCCCTTTTCCTGTGTGACTCATACTAGTAGCCCAAATAGAAACAACTCAAAATGACAGAAAAAGACTGAAAGTTTGTTGTTGAAAATGTACAAGAGTCGCTCAAAAAGGTTTGCATGTCGATCTTCGGCAATACGGAACCGACCCCTTCCATTTTAGAATCCATTTATTCAAAGGGGCCTCTATGACATCAGCGAAGACAGCAAAACCATTACCACTGGTCCTTAAAAAAAGATGCATACCTTCTGCTTTGCGTTCCCTGCGTTGCTGATTAAAAACATAAACTTAAAAAATCTTAAGCAAAGTAAAATCTTAATAAAAATATCCATTGCAAAAAAACATTAAAAGACAAAAAAAAAAGGCAAGATAACAATTTTTTCCAATGTTTATATATTAAAACACGGAAGCATATTTCTTCAGCTCAAAGAGAAACAAAAACAAGAAATAATAAATTAAAATGTGTGTAAAAATAATAAGGAAAAAAGAAAATTAGCCAAAAAAAAAGCCAGAATTTACTACTTAAAATTAAACAAATAAAAATCTAATTCAATTTTTCTAAAAAAATGTACACCGTGAGCTCCCTCTTGCACTAATCCATCAGTTTACCAAATTTAATTGCAAATCAAACCGTTTGTGAATGCATGAAGAACAAAAACCGAACATGCATGCACACACACAAAAAAAACTCTCTTTTCTATAATAAATAATTTCCGTCCAATACTTTAAAGATCCCATAATTTATCAAAATGATTGGTATTCATAACAGAAAAAAAAAGAATACACAAAATTAACAAAAAAAAAATGCAGACATGAAAATATTAATAACACCAGGTATTGCAATAATTCACCAAAAAGATCTCCTTGAAATGGAAAAATGAATTAATTCTGGTTATAACTCCTATATGATATTAAATCATGAAAGAAGCAAACAGTATCCGTGTGGATGCTATTTTTTTTTTTGTATAGACGGATGAAGGAAAATTTAGTCTCACAAATTGTCTGAATCTCTTTGGCACGAAGCCAAATTCTTGTGTATTTTCCATAATTCAGTACAACTAATATCTATCAACTGAGTATCTAATTTAACTAATAATAGGAACGTGATCCTGTTCATAGACTAAATTTCGCTTCCACGGAAATTTAAATGTAAACGTCTCGCTGCCTGGCGCGTGCGCAGAAACGCGGATGGCTTCCATTTCTGATTGTCAGTAAGTGTTCAATTTTCATTGGTAGTCATCGATATTTTATTCTACTTGTGATAAAAGATCAGCAAATATCTCGTCCAAAAAACAGTTTTAGAATAAATTGCCCCGCTTTTTCCAGATTTCAAGGAATCCTTGGGTCATAGTGAAAACCTACCCTTTTTTGCCAGCCCCACCCCTCCCCCCGAACTACACAGAGAGGAAAGATTGGTGATTGACTGTGTCACCATAGCAACACCCTTTTTCCGGTGGTGGAATTCTCAAGACAGAGTACATTTTGAATTTTTCACGGACTTCTCAAGGACCCAACAAAAAAATCAGTACCTTTCCGGACTTTTCAAGGACCCAACGAAAAATCAAGTACAAGGGTCCCGAGTATGGCAAATAAAATTCAAGGATTTTCAAGGACTGTGATTTCATTTACTTGGAACTGCGATGTACATGAAAAATAAAACAATAAATATTGTTATAATAATGCTTATTTATTTTTTTATTCAAATTTATTAATATTCTTTTGAACACCTTGTATCCGGTATACAAATTCGATGTAAGCTCAAAAATAAGACAAACCGTAACTGTACTCGGTCTAGACAATGTATATAAAATAAAAGAAAAAAATGAACGTATACAGCAGACATCTATTAACATGTCCAATTTATCTCAACTTGGTAAATAAGTCAAATTCTTGAATTAAAACCTTGATGTTTGGTAATTCGGAAAAGAAAAAAAACCACATTTTTACGTTTCCCTCCTCTAAAGTGTTAATAATATCATTATTAATTGGAATATTATTGAAAAAAATTAGTAACTACAGTCGGACCTCTATTTAACGAATTTCTTCGTAAAACAACCTCCAAATAGCGAAGTGAATTCTCTATCTAACGAACTTTTTCTTGTGATCCAAAATTTTTTTCTCCCTATTTTTCAAAATATTTCTGAACATTTCAAACTTATTCTTTCTCTTAACACATTTTATGGTGATCAATGACCTTGAACTGGTTTTACCAGTAGCATAACTCACCGAGCAGTAAAATCGCTGTCATTCTTTGCATTGCATCCAGGAAGTGCAACCTTTATCCACATACACCCCACTGTCCACTTCAATAAAAAAACTTTCAATATGCCCCTTTTACCCTCAATGGAGCTGTCCATTTCCTTAAATTAGTCTCCTGTTTTTTAGATTGTTGATCAGAATCATGCTGGTAATTTCGGTTCTTGTAGCTGGAAAATGTCAAAGCGAAAGTGCTTGAGCATCAAAGAAAAAATGTAATTCTTCATGAAGTGGATAAAGGCGTGAAGAAAAAGGATATTGCTTTAAAATTTGGTATTCCTCAAAACAGCTTAACAACCATAATAAAAAATCGTGATAAGATACAGAATTATTATTCATTGCATTCTTGTTAAAACGTTTAAAAACATGTGTCTATGAAGATGTGGATGAGGCAGTTTAAGTGGATACACACAATGCGAGATAAAAATATTCTGATCTCTGGGCCTTTCATAATTGAGAAAGCTCTTCAATTTGTGAAGGCAATGGGATACAAAGAATTTCGAGGAAGCAATGGATGGCTCGAAAAATTTAAGAGAAGACACAGAATTATGGCAAAAGTAATATCTGGTGAAAGTAAAGACGTTGATGATAATGATACTGAAAATTGTATAACGGAGACATTGAGAAAAATTTTAAAAGACTATAAGCCAGAAAACATAGTGCAGATCAGACTGATTTTTTTTTTTTTTTCCTCAAAAGACATTAACATTTAAAAAGGGAAAAATGCTTTGGAGGAAAACAAAGCAACGCAAGATTAAATGTCATGTTAGGTGCAAATATGACTGGGCATCAGGAATTGAAACCATTAGTTATCAAAAGAATCAAAAATCCAAGATGTTTCAAAGACGCAAACTCTTTGGAGGTTGATTATGACTTTAACAAAAAATCTTGGATGACGTCAGAAATTTGTGAAAAATGGGTTCAAAAGTTCGACAAACATATGATTGCAGAGTGTCGCAAAATTGCTCTCGTTTTTGACAATTGTCCCGTCCATTCGAAGGAAATCAACTAAACATTGAAAAATGTTCTAATTTTCTACTTGCCACCAAACGCTACATAAAAACTGCAGCCAATGGATCAAGGGGTAATAAAAAATTTCAAAATACACTATCGCAAGAGAATAGTGCAAAAAGTTATCACTGCGCTTGAGAACAATCAATCCATGCCAAAGATCAATTTACGGGAAAGCATACAGAAATTTCCAAAGCATGGAAATACGATGTCACAGATTGTACTATTCGCAACAGTTTTGCCAAAGCTGGATTCTTTGTCAGCAATGAGAATTTGGCAAGTACGAAGGGTGAAGACGATATTCCCTTAGAAGGACATAAAAAAATGTGCCCACAGCTAAGGGAAAAAGAAGAAATTAACGATGATGTGCTGATTTTCTTTCACTTGATTCTGAAACTTCGGAAACACTAATTGAATTGGATATTTTAGACATTGTGAAAAATAAAAACAATACTGTTGTGTGAAAAAGATGGAAATGATCATGAAGCAGAAATCAACAAACCTTCGTATGATGAAACGCTAAAATCATTTCAAACAATCCGACACGGATTACAGTTTGAAGAAAATACGCCTGAAGGGGGTTTCTGGTGCATTGCAAAGATGTGAGACGTATTGTGAGAGAAAACACTTTTTCAAACAAAAAAATCAGACAAAATTAACAGACTTTATCAGTAATTAAATTTAAGGAAGTATGCTTAAAATTATTCGTTATAATAAATGTGATAATGACATTAAAATTCATTAATTTTAATATAAAATTATTATTTTTTAATTGAAAATACAGTGTATTCCCAGACAATGTTTTGTTTTATTCTTATTTCCCTTGCAGATTTCTTTTTAATGGGCAAGATATATAAAACAAATAGATATTAATTTACAAAATAAAGATGTGACTAATTACTTTTTTAATAATATTTAGTGTTTATGAATTTAAAATCTGTTTTGTGTAGTTTAAAGTATTTTAAAATGTGAATCTCTATTTAACGAATTTTCCATATAAGGAACATTTTTTCAGGATTTAGCGACTTCGTTAAATAGAGGTCCGACTGTATTTACTAAAATGGAATCAAAGAGCCCCTTTACCACCTAAGAAGAAAAAAAACTAGGAACTATTTACTAAAGCCAATGCATAGAACTGCTGAACACATAATAGATCTATAGACCACAACTCTTGAAGAGTAGAAACAACAGAGAAAGCTATGCTCGTGAGCTATTGCTTGCTTTGTTTACTATTTGGCAATAACCCTTGGTGACAATCCAAAGTTAAAGTGGACCACGTCCACAAGACTTATCTCTGAGAAAGCAGACATCAAAGTTAATTAGCTCCATTTAAAATAATATTGGACTTCTAATTGTTCCTGTTCACTAGTGAATACAAATTGAATTATGGATTCAAATGATTATTACTCAGCAAATATGACATTTCTACTCTACCATAACAGCATTAGTGTAAAATGGGCAAAACATGGACTTGGTCCACTGCGATTCTGAATCCTCCATATATAGGATTCCGATATAATCTGTAGGATAAGTCCAATGTAATCTGTTTCATAAAATTTAACAGATTTTGGCTGATTTTTTTATGGAAAAAGAAAGCAGTTATAATTTATACATATATATTTACTGTTTTTCCTAAATTATGCTAAAGAGGGTTTGCCTTCCAGTTCATTAGCAGCATCAATGAGAAAAAAGATTTAAATCAGAATAATTTTCTTTTTATATTCAGAAGATTTATAAGGTTAAGAATAATTTTTCAATTTATATCTAAAATATATGAAAAAATTTCAATTATGTCATTCTGAATATTCACGAAAGAATTTCAATTACCTCGTGTTTCTGTCTTTTTGGCAGAAACAGTGCGTGAGGAAGCAGGGCGATTTTTGTTTGCCACACATCGGGCACCAAAAGATGATGCATCCAGTTTCATGTCCTTTGTAGAAGTAACTGACGGAATGAAGGGAATGCCACCAAATTTATTGATTCCTTTGTTCTTAGAAACTTTCTACAAAAAGAAAAGACAAAACAATTATTGCAGAGTCATCAAGGTTTACACTAAATTCCAAGAAACAAATTGGCATTATAACAATTTTTAATGCTTTATTTCAATTTAGAAAATATTAATGAAATTAGAATTATTTCAATTATTTAATTTTTTTAATTTGCAATAACATTTCCATATCCAGTTTTCATTTAAAAGCAGTTGAAATCATCAATTTGAGTAATAAAAATATGTTTGCAAATGTGTGTGATGGAGTTCGAGATTTATTCACAACTTTATCAGATTTTCCATAAAATTTCTAAATGCTATAATTAAACATTTTCAAATCTTCATATTGTATAACAACACATGAGGTGGAGATAATTAATCAATTCCCTTTTTTAAAAAAAATTACCTAGATGTTGTAAAACTGCTAACACCATATTTCACAGAGGCAGGAGCAGATGAGCAAAGTTTACCACAGTATTTAGTTCATAAGCACAGTATCAGATTTATGATTTTCCAAAATGATGAGATTCTTTTTGGATTCCTTCCTTGCCAAAATTGGAAAGATGGCTGTCTACAGCAGAAGGTCTACGAGGTTGGCAGACGCGAGTGTGTACACGCAAGGAAATAGTCTTGTGTAAAAATTTTGAATTTATCATTTATATTTTTCATCATATTTAATTAATCATAAATTTCCATTTTTTAAAAAATATCTTATCTGAATCAATTATACAAGAAATAAATATTTATAACTTATTAGGAGAATTAGAAATAATTATATGACATTTTTCAGACATGAAATGTACGAAAAAATGTGGATCGTCATGTCAACAAGGAATACAATTTAAAAGACTGCGTGCAAGGGAGGAAAAAAAAAACTCATTTCCGTCAATATTTTACTCTTATCCATAGTTTGTGGAAATTTTCGATAAAATCCGTAGTAACTACAGAGAATCTGTAGCAGTTGGTATGTATGTGAATCTATCTTTTAAAAGCAAGAAACCAAAGATAAAAGATATGAACAGTTCAGAAATAAGGACAGAATTGATGATTTTAGGTGAATAACACATTATTGCACATATATGTACAACACAAAAAATGAAATCACAATTTATATTTTCCAATACATCGATTAATTTAAATGAAGGAAAAATGCATAATATATATTCTATTTTTAAAAATAAAGAAAATTATAGATTCAAAGAAAATATCTTATCAAAAAAATCAGAATTGCAAAATTTTGGCGAGATAAAAGCATTTAGTGAATGATTTTTCTGTTAAACATAAGAAGATCTACCAACTAAAGAAATATGCAACATGTTTCTTTTCAATTTAATACTTTCTGGTAATCAATATGCAGCCAAGTTAAAGAACCAACAAACATACCTTTGAAGCACTAGATTTTGCACGATTGTAGTAATCAACTTGCTCTTTAAGTTTCTTTGCTGAGTTGACAGCTTTTCTTTGTTGATATTCATCAATTGATTCCATTTTATTGAATGCCTTTTGATGCAGCTCTTTGAAGTCTGTTAAATAAAATAAAAGAATAAAATTGAGATATATTTTGTAATCAAAGAAACTAATTCATATATTTCTTGACAGCTCTTCTGCTATTAGTTCTTAATTGGCAAAACCTCTATGAAACTTTTGCACGCACAACTTCCCCTCAAAATGAATTCTTCTTTTGCTGGGTTCTTCAAATTAAATACTCATCAAAGTGTATACTCAAAATGGTAAAGACAGTTAGCTGATGTGAACGTATTTACAGTATCTCTTTGTAAAAAATACTTGATGTCAAAATGTAATCATCTTCACATATTTGCTTGTTATATTTGGCAATTCTTACAAAATCTCTATATATAAAACACTAACGTACGTGACACAGAAAAGAAGTTAATTTCTCTTTCGACGATGGCAATGACCGGTTTGTTTAAAAAATAAAACTGATAGCTTCCTCCATGTTAGGATTAACTTCATAGGCATAGCCTTTTACTATATTCGTTTGGGTGTAAAACGTCTTCTCGGAAAAAAAAAATGAGTTTAAGAAGCAGAGTTCACAATATTTCTTAATGAAACTTTGGATAAAATTATTCCAAAGAGATTAATTAGAAATGAAGCATATGGACTTAAGTGAGAAAGAGAATGCTTAAATCGTCAAAATAGTTCAAATCAGAGTAGGTTAAAATCGTGTTAATTCACAAATTGAGTTGAACATCATGGAACTTTCTTTTGTGAATATTGTATATTGGGTACTTTTCCATCATATGCATGGTGCCTTTTTTGTCTCAGTGAATTTTCTGGGAGCATTGAATCGCCATCCTGGTTTCACTTCTTTCTTGACAATAGTTGATGTGTGCTATATTTTTGGCGAGCCAAAGTGTCAGGAGCTTGAAAATGCCAGTTTGGTCGAAAATGCATGGTGTGCGTATAACCTAGCGCAGATGCTGTACATTAGGGTAGATCGAAAATTCAAAGTGTGGATAAAATAATCGGCATAGGGTGCAAAAGTTATCTTTTAAGTGTACTAGCATACATGCAAAATTTTTTCAACTTTGTTTAATATCTTCCGGTGCCCCAAGACGCTTAAATATTTGCAAAAAAATAATTTTTATGCCAATTTCAGATTAAAAATGTGTTAAAGAAACGATTTTACAGTTAGAAACGTAGAGGATAGAGCGAAGGAATGATAAAAATACCAACAAAAGTAGGAAAATTATCGTAATGAAAAAATATCGTGTCTGTTCGATATCACATTTTGTAAGTGTACAACTTTCAATACATGTGAATGCCAAAAAGACATGAAAATTCCACTTGCTGAGCGATTGTTTATAAAAGATCAAAGATTAGAAAGGAAAATGGTTATTGGAAAAGTGGACATAATTGCAACTGAAAAAAAGAGAAAAGGAAAAATGAAAACAGATGGAAGACAAAACAATAAAACGTAAAATGGTTAAAACTGATGCTGCTCATGCTCAATCAATGGAGCTACTTGAGCTCAACACTATGTCTTCGACCTTTTATACAGATACGGATGTAATTACCTTGGAATATCAATAATAAAATCGTTTAGATTTCCCTACCTTACCAAGGAAAGGTGATCGATACGGAATTTCAGATAGAGCAGTTGCTTCATTTGCCAGTGGTGTTTTATAAGACATTGGAATTGTAAACGAAGGAGAGACTTCGAATGTGGTAGATCGCAATAAAATTCTTAGACAGCGTAAAAAGCTTTAAAATGCAGCTGCAGAGTCTACTAAGTTAACAGTGTCTTGGTCTCTTTCAAGCGGATTATATTTCAATGGGAGAAAAGACAACACAAAGGTGTTAATTAAGAAGGATACAAAGTACTACCCAAAGACCACGAAGGAGGAGCATTATACTCTTGTGAACGAACCTAACTCTGTGTATATCGGACATGTTACTGCTGCAACAGGAGGAGCTAAAGCCATATAAAGAAGCAATACTCTTTTTTTTGTATCAAATAATATGCAATTAAATGGGCTAAAAGTAATTGGATGCGATGGAACAAATGTTAATATTGGGCGCAAGGGAAGTATTATTCGCTTGATGGAACTGGCCTCAATAGACCATTACATTGCTTCAAACAAATGAGTTACCTCTCCGTCATCTACTAAATTCTTTGGATGGTGCAACAACTGATCCTGAAGAATTTTGTTGACCAATTGGTAAAGCAATCAAAACCTGCGAGGAGCTACCTGCAGCTCCTTTTTCTTCAATAAGTGTGGAGAATATGCCACATAATATAGATAGAATGGTTCTCAGCAATATCTATATGATATTTGCCTAGCGATATCACGTGTTGAATGTTATTCTGACCTGACATTAAGAAAGCCTGGTGCAGTTGTTCATTCAAGGTGGCTAATAATTGCAAGTAGAATTTTAAGGTTGTATGTGGTCACAGAAAAGCCATCTGACAATCTTATTATTCTTCCAACATATATTATGAAGGTATATGCAACCTGTATGGTTCCATGTCAAAACAAAGCCCTCCATAACAGAAGGAGTGCTGCATATTTGGAGACTTATCTCATTTTCTAGAAATTTGGAACCCAATTTAAGAAATATAGTACACACTTTTATTCAACGAAATAGCTTCTTTCATCATCCTGAAAATTTGTTATTGTCAACGCTCACAGATAATAGAGAGAATATAAGGTCTTTAGCACTACGAGAACTAATTTGTGCTAGAAATGAAAACAGAGGATCATCAGAACAAGAATTTTTCAAGTACCAAAAATAGACTTTAAAGCAAAGGATTATTTTGCACTTATTAACTGGCAACGAGTTGGACCTTTTAAACCACCTCTTTTGATGGATTTGCCATTTAAAGAAATTCAGACCATGGTAAAAGTTAAGACGGAGGACTGGTCAAAATATCCAAGGCATACCCAAGCTGTAGAAAGATGTTTTCGCTTAGTGTCTGAAGCGTCGGAAAGTGTATATGGAGAAGAGAAGAGACACGGCTTCATATTGAATAAGATACAATTAAGAAGTCTTATCAAGCATTATAATACCAAAAAGGATTACATCCTTTAGAAATATGTAAATCTTCAAACTAATAGAATTAAAAAATCTATGATATAAGCTCACTTTTTATAAGTTTTGTGATTTATTGCTTTGACTATTAAATTTATACTTCATGTATTATTATAAAATTATAATTATTTATAAGATTATACTTTATCACTTGAATAATCTGCAAATTTTTCAAATATTTTTCATTAATTCACAATTTTTAATATAGATATTTGTAAAAATGTCAATTTTTAATTTTTTTGGGGGGGGGGGGTTTCGGGCCCCCAGAAGGTATAAATGAATTTTAATAATAATAAAATATGTAAACTAATATACCCAAAACTAAACTTTCTTACCCGGCGCTTAAGAAAATTTTTAAAATATTTTTTTTTATATAAATTTCCAAAAAAAAAAAAAAGTCATTTTTAACTATTTTTGGAGCACTGGAAGACATGAATGGATTTCAATAAAAAAATATATGTAAACTAATATACCTAAGACACAACATTTCCACCCCATGCCAAAAATAATTTCAAAACAAAACAAAAAAATTGTAAATTTTCATAAAAAAATTCAATTTTTAACTATTTTTGAGGCCCTTGGGGTACCGGAAGATATAAATGATGCCCCGGAAGATATAAATGAATTTCAATAAAAAAAATTATATAAACTAATATACTTAAGACGCAACTTTCCCGCCCACAGCCAAAAATAATTTTAAAAAAAAAATCCTATACTTTTCGATCCACCCTACTGTACATGGGATCAGTTAGGATTACCAGATTTACTGACTCTTGGAAAGACTACAAAGGGTTGTCCATGAGTCAATACAACATTTAGGATGTATAATCCACCTCTTTGACGCATTTATTCCTGACATCCTGACAAACATAAATTGATTACAGTTGCCACAAAGACAAATTTCCAATTCTGTAATATTGAAAAACGTTTCTTGCAATTTCACATTTGTATTTCCCAGATCAATAAATTGACACGGACATCACCATACAAAGTCAAATCTAATTGGTTCAGTTTTAAAGTAAAATCAGCTCTAAAAAGCTTTTATTGGTCATAACGACAAAGCTTCAGAAGCAAAAAAACATACTGCAATTGGGAAATTGCTTGTCCTTTAAAATACCTTTTCCATATCTACTGATGGAATAATGCCCTTAAAGCAAGTTAGAGCAAGGAAAATAAAAAGTTCTATATTTACTTGGTATTTTTACTTTGGATGCTGACAGTACACCTGGAGTAATAGCACTTTTAACACCAGATCCTTAAAATAAATTTATTAAAATATAGTGAATATAGACTAATATAAAACTAAAAACTTTGGCTTTAAGTAGAAGTAAGGAATTATTTAAAGTAACATCATCAACTTACTTGGAGTCCTTTTATCTTTTGCACTTACAGAGAGTGGTGTAGCATTTTTCTTAGCTTGGGATCCTTAACAAAATACATCCACTGTTTTAATATAATTTGATTGAGACAATAAATATAATTAAAAGGGCAGATTAATTCATCTAGGATTGTAAATTTATTTAAGATAGAAAATAATACTTTGAGAAATGGGGATTAATAAACATATGCCAGTTAAAACTCATGAGTACATTTGGATTACTTACTTGGAGCGAGAATTCTTATGTTTTGGGCGTTAGCTGAAAGTGGCGTAGCAGTTTTCTTGATGTTGGATCCTTAAAAAGATAGAATTTGAATTATTAATAATAAAGTTGACAACTAGCTTACAGTTTTAATATTTTGAACTTAAGAAATAAATGATATTTAAACATTTAACTTGCATTATTAAAAGAATAAAATGAAAACAGCAATTTCCATTCATTTCTACAAGACTATATTTTCCGAGTTATAAGCTACTATAAACCAACATATAAAATATTTCTGATTTATAGATCTTCAAAGATCCAACTGAAAAAATCTGAACATCTAATTTTATATATTTACCAAATAATAAACCTCTAGAACAGATTTTTATAAAATTACTAATATAATAGCCCAGATCTGTCTCTCGGTAACTCTCTGACGTCACCAACAATGAGACCCAAGCCATAGCACTGAGAGACATTAAACAGCATTATTTCATTGTTAGAGAACTTCAATTTCAGTAATTTTAGATTTAAAAGAGTAATTGTTGTTCTAATTTCAAATTCAATAGCTCTAAAATAGCGAAATAAAATTTGCTATCGATTGATATAAAATTTATCTCAATATGATCAATGGCTCGAGAAATTTTAAATTATACTAATCATATATCAAATTAATTTCCGTTTTTTAATAGAAAGTAGTAAATTACGTCAGTGGTATATCATGCGAGTGATATAGTTTGGACGCCACGATGCATCCGATTATTTATTGCAATCATGATGATATAATTTGATATTTTTTGGCAACGTTTGACAAGCAGAGAAGTGCTTTGTTTTGATTAGACATCTGAAGTACAAGGAAAATTGTTAAGCAACGAAAAAATACTTCACACGGAATGTTATTTACCAAGAGGTTTTTTAATATAGAAAGATGTAAATAAATAAAATATTTTCTGTCATAAAGCATATGTTTATTTTATTTGTTTTCAATCAATGTTAAACATTTCTCTCACATATATGTCTATTTAAACACGTGAAATTTGACGGGAAATCTCTCGAATGAAGAGGCAATTTGCACCCATCATACCATGACATGTGATTATCTAGCTATGTTTACAAGCAGTCTATTTCCAGCAATTGAAGGAAATAAAATATATAAATTAAAGAATGTCAGAAGGAATAATATTAGAAAAATTCCAAATTTCTGCTAATTATCACAACTGATAAATCAACTTACTTGGAGTAAGAGTTCTGATACTTTTCGGATTTACAGCATGGGGAGAAGCAGTTTTCTTCATATCAGACTCTAAGTGATATTTAAATTTTATTTTCACAAATAATAATAAAAACAGAATTGCAAAAAAAAAGTATGTTCCAATTAAATAAATATAAAAACTGCACCCCCCCCCCCTTATTCCTGAAAACAATTTATATTTTAAAGTAATCAAATGAAATAATTGTATTAACATCTTAACCCTCATGCTTGTATGTATACATGCATCAATTTATAGCATTTTTAAGCTTGTAAACTAAAATTTAGTCATTATTTAGCTTTATGATTTGACACAAAAATTACACAGAATCCATAAACATCAAGTATTCTATGCCTTCTTAGATGAATGAAAACGACAGTCCCTTTCCAAACAGAAGGGGTCATCTTATTAGATAGCAAAGAAAATAAAACTGTTAAGAGGGAAAAAACAGCATTGAAAGGCATCTAAGTTTAATTGATAGTAATATAAAAACAAAATCTGATCTATTAGCACATTGTTTGTAGGAAATGAGTTAATACATGCTTCACATTATATCAACAGAGTGGAAGCCAACAAAACAAAGTTTTTGTAGCCATACATGACACAAGCTTGGAACAAAAAAAAGATGAACTTCATAAATAATAAATCATGTCAAGCATAAATACCGAGAAATAAAATATGCATGATTAATTGAACAATAAAATAAATTTATACAAAAAGTGCTTGAGATATCAAAAATATTGCAGAGTTATTATATAAAAGAAAACTGCGAATGATAAAATCTGATGCCAAAAAACGCGGAAATGTGTCATGTCTGTGTAGCTTAGTGGTGGGAAGAGAGAAACATGTAAAAACAGAAGTTATAGCTATTTTACATGACATATAATTCTGCGTGCAAATTGCAAAAATCACCAGTAAACAATTTGTAATGATGAAAACATTTTTTCCTAATGCATTTCAGCTCTCAAACTATTTAGTTTAAAATTCATCAGTAAAAATTTCAATATTCAAGATTATTTTTGGCTTAATTATTAAAATATTCCTTTAAAAATATAACAGTTCTGCCTTTTATTGAGAAATTGAAAGAAAAAAAAAGCATTGCTTATAAATGTAATTCCTTCGAAACCAAAATATGTTCACAAGCAATCACTCACTTCTTACGAATTTTATAAAACTTTCAGTATAGCTACTATTCCTAAACATTTTTATCAAACAGAAGACTCATACAGTCTAATGTAACATTTCATTAATTTAAATGAAGGAACTCATAACATCACATAGTTCAAATTTAAAGAGGAAGGTAGGGGGAATAGTCTTAGCAAAAGAAAAGCACTTTAGTACTATTAACAAATCAAAATTTGCAATAGATGTAAACATTTAAAATTTCTGTCATGAAAAAAAGCAAAGTTAACAAACTAAAGAAATGTCTTATTTTTCTTTTCAACTTAATCCTCTCCCCCAGAACAATTAATTTGTCTGAAAAATAGAAAACTTTATCAGAAAATTAATGGGGGGGGGAGAAGACACTTAAGACAATATGGACAGAAAAACATGGTCTTGAATAAAAATTAATGACTCTTAAGATTCGTTCAAAAAGAGCATAATTTACACTTACTTGGAGTAAGAATTTCAGCTCTTGCCAAATTTGGTGCTGATGGGGTATCAGCTTCTTTAATATTCAATTCTAAAATAAATAAAATTTCACTAAGCAAACACTAAAAGTTAAATCAAAACAAAAATATATTTAGTCTTGAACTATAAATCACAGTTAAACTAATTTGCTGAAAAAACACAAGAATAAAAATGAATAATTTTACTGAATTATTTAGACCAACAAAATTTACAAACTTGGAGTAGCGGTTCTTTTATTTTCTGGAGTTGCTGCTGAAAATTTGAAAACAGGCCTAGCAGGTTTCTTCACATCAGATTCTACAAAATTAAAACAGGTAGAGGTCATTTCAAACACAAGAAAAGAACATTCAATACAATAATTCCATTTTGAAAATCATTTTTTTCCTGTCTACCCAAATAACATGATGCCCTACTTATGTTACAATACTACTGAAATCAGGAACAGCTAAATTTTACATTTTAAATTTAACCATAGTATTTAATTTAAAAAAATAGCATGTGTTACTAATCTAAAATTAAGACAGTTTTAATAAATATCCAAATTCTCAGATTGTATTATACTAAATCAAGAATATTGTTTTCACCATTCCATAGGATTAGAGAAGTCATTGGCGAGCAACCTGAGCAAGAAAGAAGGCAGTGCCCTTCTCCCTTAACTTGGTGCATTCGTCTTGGCAATATGAGGGTTTTTTTTAAAGAGGCAGTGCTTGTTTCACTTTCAAAGAGGGACATCTTTGTTGCATATACATCGACATATTGCCTCCATAAAAAGGTCAGTGGAATAATGTGAATAGTAATTTAAAATCTTTCTCATTTTTGAATCATGTATTGCTTCATTCATATACATGAAAAATTTTCTCACTTATAAATATTATTACTCACTTGTATCTTCTTCTGGGATTTTTTCTTGTGGTGGATCAGAAAATGATACTTCAGGAGTAGCAATGGGAGCATTCAGGCCTGATTTTTAAAGAAATTTGAATTGAATTAACAAAAAGCAGTTTTTGAACCTTTTTTTATAATGTTCAAGGTACATTCATGGATTCCATTAAAATCATAAAACATATGTGGCACTATTTCATAAAAAGTCAAGAAACACTTTAAACCCTCTGGAACTTCACAATTTTGGCCAATATCATTTTAAAAGTTGCATATCTTTTACAGTATATTTGAAATTTATGTACAACTGAGAATTAAAATGCAAAATCCTTTTTCAAAAGAAAATTTTTTCTTAAAATTTAAAGCTACAAAGAGAATAAATCTCAGAGTTTTCAATTTTCTTTCAATATTAATATAAAATTTCAGAGATTTTGATATTAATCTCTACTAATAATAAAGGAGAATGTGTGTGTGTCGGCACTCTACAGGGCAGACCGCTGGACTTAGAGCTATGAAATTTGGCAAGAACATTCTTTGGAGTGTGGGAATGTGCACCTCAGAGCCCTTTTTTTTTGAAATTTTAATTAGAATTTTATTTAATTAAAAATTAAGAGAAATTTTGGTGTTTTTCCTTATTACCTTCCAAAAATCATTTTTATGCCACCTGAAAGTACAAAAAATTACCTTTTCAATGACATCAATTAAGTTGCTGCACAATTTTTTCTCTAATTTTAATAACCTTTTAAAAATATTTTTTGGTATAATTTACAATACTTTTCATTGTTCAAATAAATATTTAATTGCATGTTTCTCTTTCACTGTTGAAAGCTAAGGTAATTAATTTCCTAATACATTTTGCTTTCATATTTTATTTCACCAAATTTTTGGAATCTGTAAACTAAGCTCTCCGAGATATTAGGTATATGACAAATATATCCAGTAAGCTGAATGATTATAGTTGCAATGTTTTCAACTTGCAATTAGATGTTACATGACATGGCTAGTTATTCGACTCCATCAGGGACATTTATGTAGACAATAAACAGAACAGGTGCAAGGCCACTAAAAGAACATGTGTTAAGTTTCTACCACAATCTGCTTAGGTTGTTAATGGAACAATGAATATAAAATGATGCAAGATTCAATTGAAATTATATTCCCAGCGAGCAAGCTAGTCACTGAAGGCAGCTAGTATAAAATACAAAAGTAAAAAGTATAGGGTCAACTGTAGACTGTTTCACAAGGCTACTAATTCAACTTTGGATTTGTTGCTCTATACCGTTAGCTAAAGAATTGAGCCCTTAACTACAGTGGGTGTATATATACGACCCAAGCAGTCGACGTGTTAACTGCCACGGGCGTATTTATACGCCGTTGAAAAATACTTTCCTTTTAAAGCTGTAATTATACAAATAATTACACCTGTTGTATTCAACTGATCTTAAATTGGTGTTTGCATGGGGCATGACCATTTCTTAAAATTAGGGGTAGAGATTTTTTCCTTGGGAGGGTGTGGGTGAAGGGGAGGGGTGCGTCACTACGTGGCTGTGCAAAAAACGGTGGCACTGGGGAGCAACTCAAGTAAGATTTCAGTGGCAGTTAAGGGGTTGAAATTAAATTTTGTGCATTCGCATTCTTACTGTTCAGAAAGTTATTGGAAAATGAGTGATAAATGTATAAAGAACCTGTTTTGAAAAGTTAATGTGCACAAATCTAAAATTCACTTTAATTCTTTCTCAAGAAAATACAAGTATACAATTAGCATCAAATGCATACCTGATGAACTCAAATTCATTCTTTTGCATTTAGATGATGGCATAGGAGTAGAAATGCGTGGTCCTTTTCTTCCTATGTAATATAAGAAAGAATCAATTAGAACTTCTTTTAGAAAATTTTAATATTAAAAAACTAATTTTATCATAAAAAAGTTATGCTGCAGAACATAATAAAATTTCTGAAAAGAAACATGGCATGTTATAACTAAACAAAGAGTAATGTGTAGAGTTAAAAGGGGAAACTTGAATATATATTCATCAAGGGTTGAAAAAACAAGAAATAAAAAACCTTATAATTACATTTACAAATAATTCATGACATACATCTCACTGTTATAAAAAAATGTAGAAAATCAAATTTATTTCTTTGAATTCAAAGAAACATTGGAATAAATTATATAAAAAGCACTTTTTTTGCCAAATAGCCAAAGGAAATTAAAAATTGCTCTTTTTAATTTTTGGTATTTTGCTTCTTTATTTATTGTAGTGTTTAGAGTCTGAAACAACTGAAGTGGCCATACAATGAAAGCTACATGGTGTTTCAATAGTCTTGAATATGATTTATCATATATTCCAACTTATGTGAATTTGAAGTTATGTGGTACCTTATTTTCCCACCCAACTTCAAATATTTCTCACTTTAACAGTCATAATAGAAGCTCATGCAATCAGGCATGAAAGTGCAAGCTGTTCAAAAAAGCTGAACTCTACGCAAATACAAAATTCACCACAAAATCAATATATATACAAACGCAAAGGCACAAGATGTTACTACTTAAAATACATATAGAAAAAGCAATTAAAATTAGTATATATAAAATTTTAATTGCTATTTTTTCTCTATTTGAACAGAATTTAGATTTTTAAATACCATACAAGAGGTTCAAAGTTCCTTCTATTTTCTCAAAGTTGAACAACAGATAGTATCATAACAAAATTGAATACTTTTTTTAAAAATGAAGCAGCTTATTTAAGGGAGGAAAAAAAATGACAAAAGTGCCTAAGAATATATATTATCATATAGTAGAAGATCTTTTATGATAACTTGAAACCAGAGGTTGTGTGGTTTATGGTTTTGTATAATACAGATCATTTTGCATATCTCTAAAATTACCTTAAGTAAACATGGCCAATTATGCTAGTAACAAGTCATTAGATTACAATTTAAAATAGAATGATTTTGCCTCACAAAGATATACAATTAATATATTTTATTTTCGAAATTAATATTTCAATAAATTAGCAACAAGTACATTAACACTACAGTTAAATTGTTCTCTATTTGTTGAACTCTGAAATAATCAAAAGAACTTGACATATTATACAATTTTTTATGTGAGAATTTTGAAATATTGTGCATTGAATAAATTCTTTAGATACTGAAATTTTTTTGGTGCTCTTAACATCTATTCTAGAACAGCTGTTGTATTCTGTATTTAAAATATAGGAAATGATTTCTTCATCTCATGTATGTTAATATTAGGTTTATGATCTGTTGTTAAAATTCCAATACAATCTTCATGCATGTATCTAACTTATTTTGAATAATGTTTGAGTTCACAACTTAAAGATTGTTTAATAATTGAATACTTTCTTTAAAAAGCATTAAATTAAGGACATAAATATGAAATAATCTCTCAAGCTTAGAATGCTTGGTTATAAATGGTATCAGAGCAAACTGGCAATTTAAGTTCCACTTATTTGATCTTCTTGATCGAATCTCCTACTGACTGCTATCTCTTCCACGTTAGATGCGTTACCTTCTGCGACGTTTAATTTTCTTAGATTTATTCAACCACTTCAATTTAAATTAATTTTTTTAGTTAGCATCAGGGAACAAACTTTATGTTCATCGTTTAGTTAATCTCCATTTTGGTTCTGGTCACACTCTCAAGCTGATCTTTACAATTGAGCGTAACACTAAACATACAGACTCACACGTAGCGTCATGAAACACAAGACAAATGATAGTAGTAGTAGAAGTTCTTTTAACAACCATTAGCATTCAACCCGATTCAACATCGGCGATAGCACTCACTGACGTCTGATTTCAACAAAGCTGACACTGCAGAAGCGTCGTCATTGCTATACAGGAGAAGTTCCGCCTTCCTCCATTAGCTGTTGCCAATCACTTGAGGTGATAAATCGGTAGCGTAAACCCCAGAGAATGCATCTCTGTTTACTTTGTGACGGAGAAAAAATGCCGTTCGTTTGGTTCAGACATAGCTTCCACCCCACCCCCATTTTTTGTCATTTCGGCGGTTTTGCATCGATCTCAGAAACAGCCTGAAAGACATTAAAAAAGCGGATTTCTGCTTAAAGCGGAAGTCTTTCATGCCTGTGCAATAGAATTTACCAAGCTTTATCAGGCAATTAGAGTTGAAGGTTGATAGTAAAATCAATGAACTGTTAGACTGGCATAGCAAAGAGATGACAATCAATGAGCTTACACAGATATGAGAACTAACTGCTACTATAGTAGCTGATAGCTCAGACCCAGATCTACCAAAAGACTCTGCAAGGGTGGCTCTTAGAGAAGTTTTACTATATTAAGTCATTCATCAGTATTCATAGTGTTTTGTCGACTATTAACTTCAGGCATATTCAGTGAACCACTTGATAAAGCTAAAATTATAAATCAAATTAGATATTCAGTTCACTAGAAATCAAAACTCACCACTACGTCTTTTAGAGTTACTACATCCAAGTTCCATTTCAGATGGAGTTTCAGCAAAAGATATCTTAGCCTTGACAGAAGGAGATAATTTTCTTCCAGAGGAACCCCTGGATGGAATCGGAGTTTTGGGTCTATCTTTGACACTTGCATAGTGAGGAGTCATTGAACTAAGTCTTGCACTCTTTCTCAGAGGGGTGACAAAGCTGACCTTGCGTTTCTTTCTCCTTTCAGAGCCACGGCTCATTGTAACATTAAAAGAAGTCTCGTTCGTTGGAGATGTTTTTCTCAAAAGAGGTGATGCAGAAGAAACAATCAGGTCATTATCAATATCCTGCAAATAAGTATAGTTGTGTTAATAAGGTATTTACTTCACTATAATCATTTGAAAATAAAAAGTAATTACAAAGAATTTTAAAATCCATACCTAAAAAGTTTTCCTTTAAAATAGAAAAAAATAATCTTCAAATTATCAAGATATTAGAAAAATATGTAGCAAATGCCGCTGGAATTTGAGTTATTTGCGCACAAGTCCTCTAATACTATAGAACAAAATTTTTAATAGGTGTGAGTAAAATAATATCCCAAATGTCTGGAGGGTGGCACCCTCACATGTTCAAATACATTAGCCAATTAATTAAAATAAGAAACTCAATACATAAAAATTGCTTATAATGTAACAAAAAAAGGAATATTCATAAACAAAAAATGAGACTAAATTTTTATTTACTTTATAACAAATTTTTCAACCTGCTTTCTACAATATTTATTAGGCTGAACTTCACTTTAACACTTAATGATGTCCATTTAAAGCCCATGCCCACTATAAGAAGTCTAAAGCTAAGCTGCATTCAATGTAAAAATCTCATTCCATGCTAGGAAAGGAATTCATAGAATAGAAGCTATGAATAGCATATACAGAGGCTGTTCGCACATCTTTTAGACAATTTTTATGATATTTTAAGTAGGCGTGTAACGAATATTCAACCCTTTTGCCGAATACTAAGCAGACATTCGGCCGAATATATTCATGTTAATAATTTTTTTTTAAATGTGCTTTAATACACATTTAACAAAGAATAGTGCACAATTACATATCAGTTGTATAGTGCATAGGTATATTTAATAAAGTTACATATAATTTATCATTGCAAAGCCTGAAATTATGATGCAAGAACAATAATTTTACAGCATTTTCAGGAAGTCTATTCTGTTTGGTTTCATACACATATAATACCAACTAGGGATGTAACAAATATTCAGTATTAGGCCTATTTGGACCCTCTCCAAATATTTGTTCAGGACACAGATATTCGGCAGAATAAAATATTTTTAAAAAAAGTTGTTTTAAATATATTTAATAAAGTATATTGCAGAATTGCATTCCGGTATATTTATTATTTAAAAAAATCTAGTATTTATCCAATTTTAAGCTGCATTGTACATAAGGTGTATTTAATAATGTTGCATATTGTTTATAGAAGTCTGTTCCATATATATTACCAGCACCAGAAAATAAACGGTCACTAGTATATAATGCTTGCAGGTGCTGAAATACATTGTCTTGCTAAATTTGCAAACCTTGGAAATTTTTCTGCATTTTTTTTCTATCAGTTAAGTGGACACTCCATCTTACCTATTAGAAGTTCTTTATCAAAATAGGAATTTACTTCTAGTAATTTTAATTTATCCATTCAATTTTCTTCTGCGATTGTAATTGTAATGTTCGGAAATGATGGCTCTTTTATTTCTTTGAAGAAATCCCAAATGATGAGGGTTTCTCATTTCTTATTATTGGAATTAAGGTATTTAAAATATTACAAATATACATAAAAGCATTAACATGTGTTTTAAATATACAAATAATAAATCAACCTTATTTAATTAAATTTTTTTCATTTAAAATTTGAAAAAATTTCATTTACAATCAAAAGTTAAATGTTTTTAAAAATTTAGTATTCGGCTGCCAAATATAGTATTGGACCTGAAATCACTATTCATTACACCTCTAATTTTAAGAACTATTTTATTTGACTTTGTCTTTTAAACGTTAAGACTTGATAACCCTTATTCATAACTATCTTTCTGCATTGTAACTTCCATGACAATTATGTCTTTTCTAGTACCAGAAGAGGTATTTTGTCCCCTTCCTCTTAAACAGCTTTCCAAAGTCCACAAAGAGTTATAAGTCCATGTTTGGATCATACATCAAGAGATTTCTCATGAATATCAAGGAAGGGTGTAGTCTTAATAACCATTTCTTGTTCTATTTTTTCCGGGAAAATAACAGTGGATTGTGATGTGTAGCTGCTTGCTTTGTCTTGATGCAGTTCTACTGACTGATGGCACTGCAAGTCAAGAGATGGTTTTCAATATTTGGATATTGAGGATAAAATATGTTCCTGATAATATGTAAAGTTGAAGTTAAAATTTTTCTTTACTCTCTTTACTTATATTTTGCCATTATATGAACAACAAGCAACAATCATGAATCCCTTAGAAAAACTTTCTTTGGATTGTTTGAACCATGTTTTAAGATTCCCCCCCCTCCCCCCTCCTCTTTGATGACAAATTAAACTTTTAATTTTGCAGTCATTTTTCTTAATCGATTTTTACAACAATTTTCTCCTGATAAATGTTTTTCCTAAAGAATTCTGCAATGTGTTCTTCGTTCAGCGATGTATCATGGAGAAAGATAATAACTGTTTTTTTTTTTTAAAGATTCAAATCAGTGTTAATAACTTTGTTTACAGTTGATATTGAGCATTTTAATAATTCTGCAACAAATCTTTGACTTGGAGGATTTTCTTTTAACATTCAAGATCTTACCTTTAGAACATTCAAAGAACTGCGTTTTGTCCTTGATACGTATTGGGAACAATTTTTCCATTTGAAGCCAGACTTAAGACAATTTTTTCCTTATTAGCAAGATTACCTATTGTGGCTTTAGGTATTGAAAAACCATGGCTTTCACAGTGTCTTTGAAGAACTAAATAAGAATAACTCTCTCCTCCGGAAAAAGCAAAAATGTAGCCATCAAGCCATTGCTTCTTTAAAAATCCCATTTTGCATGTGAATAAAAATATTTGGCAGGAAATGGTAAATCATACTTTCAAAACTTTAACTGTTGTGAAAATAAATTTTTTAATGCTAACGAATTTTTCTTATGGCAGAACAAAATTGTCTAAAAAATGTGCTAACAGTCTCTGTAATAACATGACTCGCTGGTAAGCGTGCATTGTTTTTTTGTAAACAATCTTCTGGTCTTTGCGAATTTCCATTGCAGTAGATGGAACAATTTCTTTCATATTTAATTTGTATTCCTTCTTAAGAACAAAAATTCGTAGGCACTTTTTGATTGCAAGAGGCATACAGTAAACCATTGCAGAAAGTGGGTATTACATCATTAATACATTGTGTGTACGTCAAAATCATGTTCCATAAAGTTAACTTTCTATGGAAAAAGCGAGTTGGGTATAGCTCAAATTGAGCATAATGCATAATTTAAACCAAGGATGTCAAACTTGTGGCCAGCACCGAATAATTTTGCTGGCCATCAAACAACAGTATGCAACAAAATTTACATCATTTTTACGAAACACTTATGATTACAATACAAAAATGTTAACAAAAATTACACAATTTTTTTTTTTTTTTTTATATGAAATATGCAAATGTAGGAAATTGAGATACAATGCTATGCAGATTTGGAGGCAAAATTTAGTGAAACTAGGTTGAATGAATTTTACAAATATTTGCCAGACAGATTTGAAAACATTCGAAAATTGGCATATGAAATTACTTCCATGTTTGGCAGTACCCATTGGTCCAAGCAATTGTTTTCATTTATGAAAAGAATTAAGACTCCTGTAAGATCCAGAATTACTGACATTCACCTTCGATCAGTTTTGAAATTAATCACTGTGGACAAGATATCCCTTAAAGTAGGAAAGATGGTAGCAGAGAAGATTCAAAGTGTTAGGAAGAAAGCATTAACTGCATTGTTGTCCTTAAATTATGGTTTTGAAATAAACCTTCATTTCTATAAAATGTAAGGATTTGTTTTTATTGTCCACACAAACTTATACCATGTTTATTTGGCCCATATTGAATTTTGAGTTTGACACCATTGATTTAAACATATCTAAATAGTAGTGTAATTAAAAGGGAGGAGGGAAATACATGTCAAGCAACTCTTAAAAAATTTTGTGGTAAGGAACACAGTTTTTCAATGCCTCTCATAAAGTATCCTTTTCTTTCTTCATTTAAGTCAATTTCCATTGCAAAATCAAATAGTCCCTGTGCTTTTTTTTAGTAATCTGTGTGACTTCTTAAGTTAAAATGTGTATTATCATCTTTTTCATTACTGCTGCTTTCACTGTCAGCTGGTGTTACACAATCATCCAGTTCTTCACTCGTCATTTTCGATAAATTTTTATTTCTTCTTCTAATACATGAAAATTGCTTTCGTAATTTTATGATTTCTTTGGCTTCATTTTTAATTGATGGAAAAAAATTCAAACTTGTCAACTTCTGGCCAGAGCTGATACCAGCAAAGATATCACATATGAAAGAATTTCTAGTGTTGGACAAATTAACCCATCAATACCCAACTTAATTTAAACCACAGATTTCAGTAATTTCTTTAAATTATGTTAAAAACACCAAATTAAGATAACTGTGAAATCAAATTAAATATAAAAAAATCTTTTGGGAAATTTTTTTAGCTAAAATTATGGAAAAATCCATTGAAAATCATTAAAAAAAACTATAGGAATATACTACAGTGGTACCTCGAGATACGAGTGCCCTGACATACGAGTTATTTGAGATACAAGCGCTGTCGAGCAGCGAAGTTTTGTTTTGAAATACGAGCGACATTTGAGATACGAGGAACGGCCAGCTCGGATGTGAAGGTAGCTGAGGATTATCTCAAAACTTTTTCCAAACTGATAGAAGCCAATGGATACATCCCCCAGCAAGTCTTCAACTGTAACGAAACAGGGCTTTTCTGGAAGAGGATGCCGAATAGGACTTACATAAGGGCAGAAGAGAAGATAATGCCAGGCCACACACACATGAAGGATAGACTAACTCTCGCACTGTGTGCCAATGCGAGCGGCGACTGTAAGCTAAAGCCTCTGCATGTATACCATTCGGAAAACCCCAGAGCTTTTAAGTCACATAAGATTTTAAAAGAAAAACTGCAAGTTAGTGGAGGGCAAACCCGAAGGCATGGGTCACTAGGCAGTTCTTTGTGCAGTGGGTAAACCTGGTTTTTGGCCCTTCTGTTAAGAAATATCTACAGGAAAACAACCTACCCATGCAAGCAAGCCCTTCTCGTTCTTGACAATGCTCCTGCTCACCCACCGAACCTCGAAGATGACATCCTCGAAGAGTTCAAGTTTATAAAGGTTCTCTATCTACCACCTAACACCACTCCTGTCCTGCAGCCCATGGATCAGCAAGTGATTTCTAATTTTAAAAAGATGTACACTAAGCACATGTTCCGGCACTGCTTTGAGGTGACAGAGAACACAAACCTCACCCTTAGAGAGTACTGGAAGGACCACTTTAACATCGTGGTATGTCTCAGAATGATTGATCAGGCCTGGATGAGTGTTACAACGAGGACCTTGACCTCTGCATGGAAGAAGCTGTGGCCCGAGTCTGTAGCCGAAAGGACCTTCGAAGGATTCAAACCCGAAGTACCAGTGAAGGAGGAGATTGTGTCTCTGGGAAAATCCATGGGCCTGGTGATGGATGAGAGAGACATGAACGAGCTCGTCGAAGAGCACTCTCAGGAACTGACGACCGAGGAATTACAAGAGTTACAGTCGCAGCAGCATTCGGGGGTTCTGCAAGAAATTGGTTTTGAGGAAGAGCCAGAGGTGGAGGATACTATCTCTACAAGTGAGATAAAAGAGATCTTGGGAATGTGGGAGAGAGTTTCACAGTTCGTGGAAAAGAAACCCCGAAAAAGTTGCAACTGGCCGTGCATCGGAGGTATTTAATGACACTTGCCTAACTCATTTCCGCAGCATTCTGCAAGGGAGGAAGAAACAAACCTCCGTGGACAGTTTTTTTTTAAATCTGGCGAAAAAGGCAAAGACCAGTGAAGAGAAAAGCAGTGACAAAATTTAAGCATACAGTAGCATTTAAGTTGTGTGTAAGTTACATTTATGTGACCAAAATACAAATACATATGTATGTACACTTCATAAAACCAGTTTTTTTTGCTTTACATTCTCTTTTATTATGTTTTTATACAATATTTGTCATTTATAAATACATTTTTTTTATTCAAAAACACGTAACAAAAACAATTAGGGGTAGCATTTTTGGGACTGGAACGGATTAACATAATTTCAATGGGGAAAATTGCTTTGAGATACAAGCAAGGTTACGGAACGAATTAAACTCATATCTTGAGGTATCACTGTAAAAGATTTTTATTATACAGTAAAATAGCAAAAGCAAGGAATTCCCTGCATCACCTCAAAAATAAATGAAAGAAGAAAAAAAAAAACCTTTCAAAATGACATCAATTTGACTTTAAAATCTGGCTAACTGGTATATGCCAGTTGACAATTGCTTAGAAGTTTGGGAATACATATTAACGTGTTAGACAAAGTAAAATAGAGACAATGGAAAGTATTCAGAGCCAGGGAAGTGAAATCTAACTGCTTTATAAATAGGACGCTGGGCATTAATGGGTTAAATGGAAATGATTAAGATAACACTTATGTGCAAAATCAAGTTCTACAAATCTGTGATTGGCAAGGATTTACTGTACATGATTTTTTATGCAAAAATTTTTGATATACAAATTTCATTCAATATGCAGAAACTGTTATTCTAATGAAAATCAAGGTTCCTGAAAAAAGTTCAATGTATAGAGATTTGATAAAAGGAGGTTCAGCTGTACTGCACTCTTGTGATCGATGTTTATAACAATCAATGGTTCTTTATCTTTTAAAATTCTGAAAATAATCGACACAGAGAAAGAACAGATAATTCTGACTCCTAACATTTCATCCGGTTCAATACGAAATTTGCATTCTTGTCGCTCAAAGAATTTTTAAAAAATCAAGGATTTAAGCAATATAAACATGTAGTTTACTAGGTAATTTTTTACCTTTGTTAGGTATAAGATGAACTTCAGAATTAAGAGAAATACCCTGCAATCATTCTCAACCAAGATTTTTTTTTGTAAGAAAGGCTATTTTGCTATAAATCCTTTTTCTTGGTCCAGAATTCTTTCAGACTCAAAAGAACTGATATATGTAAACTGAATCATGCAACCAAATATCAAATTTTGAAACTATTGTGACAATTTGAATGAAGAAAAATGTTTCAAGGGTTAAAATCTGAAATGCCAAGGATCCTACCAATATATGCAGTACAACCCAGAATTCAAAGCAAAATCTTTTTCTAATAGTGCAGTTTTAATTTTAAAAGTCAGGTGAAGGTTACTGATTAATTAATCAAAGCTGGTTAGGAAAGGAGTAGATATATAATTAGAATTTCATTTTATATCACATATTGCTAATTTATTACCCTTAAAACAAATATTTGTAAAATCAGCTGTACCTATAAAAATTTTTAAAAAGAAAAGAAATGAAACAATGATTAATGCCTCATTTTATGAATAAAGTTACTCACTATGGCATCACCAGTAGGACGCTCAAGAGTATATGTCTCACGCCTTGGTGTGTCACTTGGAACTTCCTTATCTTGTTCAAACTTTGTCACCTTGTTCTGAAGATAAAACACATAGTTAAATTTATACCAAATTAAATTACATATACATATATTTTTCTTCCTCATGAAAATATATATTTTTTTTTAAATCTTTGAGAATCATGAATGTTTCCAATTTTGGTAATCATCAAAGGATTCATTTGAGACTTAATCAAACTTCTGGGGGGGAAAAAGAGATAAGATACACAAGAAAAAAACATTTAAAATAATTTCAAGTTGTATTAAATGGTAGTTCTTTTTAATTTCAAAGATAAACACTCAGGAATCCTTAGCTTTCTCAAGTTTCTTTAAAATGCAGACGAAGCTTTTTTCTGAGGACTTCCTGTAATGAAAATATTAAAATGCCATAATATGCAAGCTTTTCGTTTCCTTTTTTTATGATTTTATGTTGACTGGTGGAACATGCAACTCTACACAGTGCATTTTTATGGGATTGATCATGGCTTAGAAACATCCAAGATATCTTCTAAAGATTTTAATATTATCTTTCATAAATTTAAAGAAATACATATAAATTAAAATAAAAAGATTTTGGGGTTTTAACGACTGCAATCGTCTTTGAAATGTCCCTGCACACTCAACAGAATTATACAATATATTCAATAGTGATTGTGATCCCATTTAAAAAATCAGGGATGCTGTTGTAAAAATCTGACAATTTCTGCTAAATTGGAATATTAGCATGACACCCATTTCCAGATACATATACCCATATTATGAAACAATTTCATCAGCAAAACAAAAAGCATAACTTATTGCAAAAATTTACAATTCCTCAAGTAACTTACCTTTTTAATTTTTTTAAATTTTAAAAAGTAGTTCCAAATTTCAACCTGAATTTTTGTGGAAAAGGTGTTAAATCTGAGAATTAGATAAGTTTTCTATCCACAGTTAAAAGTTCAATGTGATCAGAGACGGATTTTGATGTAGACAGCATTCCTTCAAGTAGTAAATTACAACTTCAGGCTCATTTATAAATAGGTATTGAAGATGCATGACTGCAAAGAATGTTCATGGAATATAAAGAATTGCAATAAAATGCCCAGTTATTCCATGAAATATCTCTAAAATATTTCTTTCACTGTATGCTCTCAAAGTTAAACTATGATCTGCATTCAATCATAATATTAGCCATGTAATTAATCTCTGAATGATAATTTTATTCTGAAACAAAATTTGAAGAATATAATAAATTTGCATTTAACAAATCCAAATATTCTAGATTTCAGAATGTAAAAAATCCAGAATTCTGGACCACAATCACCCCTTTATTAATTAAGTAATTACATTGGTTTAAAAGGTAACTGGTTCAATACACAAAATGAAGCATGAAGGGCAGAGAAAAAAGTGCAATTATATTGCAGACTTACTAGCTGAAAACCCGGCGTTGCTTGGGATCCATATTATTTCATATATACAGGGGCCTCCTGTTTCTTTTTTCCCTAAAAATATTGTTACCAACTTTCCCCAACAAACGTAAATCTTCGAATCTTTTCTTGGCGAATTAAAAACTTTCAAATATAGCCTTTTTATCACCTTATAACAGTGTGGTTTGAATCAAAATGCGAGAAAATTAAAAAAAGAGCATTTTAAACAAAATATTGTTAAATAACTAATACAGTTTTACAATGTACACATATACTTATACTGTATAAATTGGTTACTGCAAAGCTTCTAAATAAAATGTTTTATAAATCGGATAAAGAAAGTCACTATCGCTTGAGAACAATTCTCATTGGAAAGAATTTCGCTGAAGAAAAATGCTCAAACAAAAAGAATACTTTTAACATCAGTTAGGGGAATAAAAACTAAATATAAATACTCTCTATCAATACTATAAATAAAGTCAAACTGAAACTCACATCGCATAATAACTAAACTAACATCATTGGATATTTGAGTGCATATTGAAAGTTAAATGCATGCTACGAAATAACAGCGGAAGCAAGAAGTCTACCTTGACCAAAAAAAAAAAAAAAGCAATATTTTCTTAGGTTTAACAGTGGTAAAAGCACATTTATAAAGGATTTGATGAAACAATAAGTTAGCTTGAATTTTATTTCATAACAATAAAAGCATTGTTGCAATTTGAGTTTTAAATGAATTTCGAAAAGCTAATTACAGTTAAAGAAAAATTTGTACAACAATTAAATAGGTATCATTAAAAAGATAATTTTTTGCTCTTTAAGGTGATGTAAAAATAACTTTCGTACCATAAGTATTTCAGAAGTTATTGGTGAAAAGTATCTAAAAATAGCATAATTTTCATTCTTTAATTAAATAAATAAAAATCTAATTCAAATTTTAAAATTATTTTTATGGCATTAACTCCCTCTTGCGCTAATCCATCACTGTGCCAGATTTGGTCTTCGCAAGTCCAATGGTATGGACGTACATAAAGAACCAAAAAACGAACAAACACACACATACTTTCCTCTTTCATATATACACAGTCGAACGTCGCAAATCCGGAATCATCGGGACTTCGGCAATTCCGGATCTTAGATCATTTCAATATTAAGAAGTGATTTTAACATCATAAAACACATAATTAAATTTAAATTTTAAAAAACTTATTTATTACTTGTTTTCTTTGCTATATAAACATAATTAATATTATTTCTTTTTAATTTTAACATTTTTGCAAAACATTTCATTTAAAGGGAGTTGCTTCATTAGTTTTGGTTTTTGATTAAGTAACTTCTCTTTTATTTTATGTATCACCATTATGTCCGACTCCGAAATAAAAGCTCTTTGCAAATCCTCTGCAAGCCAGAAGGGGAGAGGAAGTTGCGTGCGCATCTTATTTGTTAACATTTCTTATATTCTGGACTAGTTCATTTAGCGTGCTAGAGAGGGGAAGGAGGAAGGTATTGTAACTCCGTGATTTGTTACTCCCCCGCGATACTTTCACCACACATCGATGTGCACGTGGTTAAATCCTTTCCCTTCCCAGATGGTTATGACCGGTTTCTGCTGATTCTGGGCGCCGATTTGTTAGATAAAAGTTAGGATTTTTTTGGAGGGGGTGTTACGGAATGAAAAAGGTCCGGATTTTAGATCATTCCGGATTTGCGACGTTGTTTGTATATAGATATGGAAAATAGAATAAAAGATTTGAAAGAAAAAAATGGCTAATAACTAGATAGTAACCATTGACCAATGTTACATGAACTAGTACCAATAGAAAATTAAGATTTCTAAGCCTACAGAAAAAATAAAAGTACAAAGAAATTCAGAATTCATATACTCAAGTATAGTTAAAAGTCAAGAGCTTATAGTCAAAGTCGATCTTAACAAAGATGATTAAAAAAAAAATTCGAGGTCAAGTATATAACTATTTCATAAAGTTTGAAACATGTGAATTTTGCTCCTTGTATTAAGAAATACAAACCAGGAACAGCCAAAAGCATATCATATAAATGATATATTCAAGTAATAAAACAAAAAAATAAATCTGTTGCAAACTTCGATATCCTTGTACTTTTTATTATTTTTAATTTCATCATGTCCTTGTATCACTAGTCACCATTAGCTGAAGTTGACGGTACAGGGAAAGCTCCACAACGTACCATTAAGCTAGCACTGAACATGAATCAAATTTTTTTACAGTGTTACGAGTATTATTTTCTTCATAAGTGTTGCAAACACTTAAAGCTTTCTAGATACCATCAGCTTATATTATTTATAATTTTAAAGCCTCTGAACAACTTATTGATCGATTAGGTTAAAGCTCCTAAAAATGAATTTTTAAAGTAGATAGGTTGTAATTTTTTGTATCCATTGGAAGTACTGAAGTCTGAAGAATTTTTGACCTATGAAATTTAAGAAAATATACAAACAAATAAAAATCTGTTATTTATTGATTTGAGTTGAATATGAAAAACAAAAAAGTGGGTTTAGCTGCATGTCAACAATGTTGCTGGTGGTTAACCCATAACTTGTCCAGCCTTGCAGGTATTAACATTTTTAATCTAATAAGTAAATGTTGTACCGAGATATTCTTATTGTTGATCAAACAAGAGCAATTTCGGTAACAGGGACAATTTTACAGTGTTCTGCCGATTCAATGAGATTCTTGTACCTCCACATCAGAGTTATTGTATTTAAATATAGTTTTTATGTTTACATAAGAGAAACAAAAGAAATTTAATTTTTGCAATGAGGTACAGTTCCTCATAAGAAGAGTTTGGGTCAAATGAAGGGGAAAAAAATGCAAGAAAAACAAAAGGGTTTTTAATCAGTGAAAGAGAAAAGTCTGCACCATGATGTCATAAAGAAAGAGTTCTTTAACTGAGGAATTAAATGGATAAATGGTAATAAATAGGAGTTCATATATTATCTCAAGAGCAATTCTAAATCAACTCAGATCAAATGTAATGCATGCAATGCATACTGGAAGCTCATTTTTAATTGTAAGCAACTACAGTAGGAGTCTAAAATATGTCAATACAAGAGTCCTAATAATGCATTGTGTTGATCAGAAGTCATGATAATTATACTGATATACTGAGATAAAGAAATACAGGTGTATTCATTTGATTAGATAGATGGAAATATTAATCACTATTTTGATGCAGAAAAGTTTGTTGAATAAACAATTTTTAATAGTAAAATTTGTATTATTGTAATCGATGTCAGATTATTTTAGAAAATTATGTAAACTTACCTTTTTGCAAGAATTAATTATTTCATTTTCCAATGTCACAAAACTGTCCTCAGCATCTGTTTTAGCATTTCCCAGTATTAATGAAATTAAAGTCTCAGCCTACAAAAAGAAAGATGCATATAAATTAATATTTAACTCAGACAATGCCAGGATAGATTTTTAGCTTATTCATGCAAATAAAAATTTTGACACATGAACATGTCATGTGCAAATAAGAAAGAGATTTAGATCTGCAGTATGTATAAAGATTTAGTAACTCTGAACTTATATGCCTCAAATGAGAGAAAACTTTAATAACATATTCATTACGGATATAATGAATATTCAGCAACTATTCGTCCCTTTTGCCAAATATTCAGTCTGGCAGAATACTAAACAGATATTTGGCCAAAGCTTGACTTTGTGTTTGAATGTTTTGGCTTTGAAGTAACACTTTTATGAAAAATCTAACATAATATAAAATCAAAAAAGAATCCTAAAATTGATATTGAGATTGGTTCATTTTTCTCAAACATCTGACCTGTAAAAAAATTAAATGCATGATCATGTATTGTATACTCAAAACTGTTAAGGAACAAGTATTTACAGTTTTTCATCAAGCTCTCAGAATTAAATGATTAATCTAAAACTTACTACCCTTAGGGTTTATGAGGCAAGCTTTCTTTTTATTCCGACTTCATATCAAAATTAATTATTTTTAAGATTAAATGGGTGGTGGCCAAAACTGGTACTTTAAATTTATTATATGTGCCAGTTTTGGTCATGCAGGTGGCCAAAAGTGGAAAGCACTATATGTTCCAGTTTTGGGCACATAACTTCATTATTGTGTTTTCAGCCATTACATAAATTTAAGAATATCTGGATGAAATAAAATCAACTAATTTAGTTTTGTTTCTAAAATAAAAAGTAAATGATATAAGGTAAATGCTCCAGTAATGGGCCACTTAAGGGTATTTCTTCAATTATCATCTAAACTTTTGAGAAGTTTCGCTAATCTGTATTTTTTTATGGTTGTTCAAACTTTTATCTAAAATAATAATCACCTGAAATATCAAAATAATTGTAACATAATTTTTAAAAAATTAAAAACTTAGATCACTCCTATGCACCAGAAGTGGGCATAGCAAACTTTTGATGTACCAGTAGTGGGCATACCAAAAGTGGGCCACCCAGATTTGTCAATTGTGCCAAAGAAAAAAGAATAAAATCATTATATATAGTAGTAATAACAATACTTTAACATTATACACTATAAAAAATGTAATAAAAATGGCTTGATATAGGTGAAATCTTTTATTTATAGATTCTAGTCGCATGAGATTTACATTTTTTCTCTGACAGCCAATTTTTTTTAAAAGGAATATGCTAATTATCGATCTTTCATTTTAAGTTCTGTTTGGGGCATTATGGATATTAAATCTTGATATTTTATGTTGAATAAATCTTTTTTTCTTTTATCATCTTCCCTCTGCAGCCAGAAAAGAGCCCTTTTAAAAGGTGATGGAATATTTTTTGATGGTCCAGCAATGCGATAGTTATTATTGTCTGCCTCGTTACAGAGCCCAACTAATTCTTGAATATCTGTCTTTCACTCAACAGTACTATAAAATATTTATTATTTAAGTAATTGGTCAGAATGTTCCATTAGTGTACCAGTAGTGGGCCATGTGGCCTACTACTGGTTCTGATAAAAATAAAGCAAATCCAATTAATTAAAAAGACTTTACAAGATATAGCCTTCTTATTAAACATCACAAAACAGTCTATTTGAGAGAAAATATGTACTCCAGTACTGGCCTCCCTAGGCCCACTACTGGAACATTTAGTAAAACATTGATCCAAAAGTGGGCCACCCTTCACTATCCATAAATTATCAATATTATTTAATTTAAAGATGGTTTATAATACATTCATTATCTAATCAAATAATATCAAGAACAATTCATTTTAAAAACAAATAGAATGTATGTTAAAAAATAGTTGAATGAAGAGTTGCCTCTTAAGGAAATCGCTAAGAATAAGCTAAAAATGCTTCTCTCAGAGACCAACTTCAGCAACAAACTTTCTAGCTCCTAACTAAACAGGAAATAAAGGCTGTGCCTATGGTATTTAGTTGATAAGGGTTTCAGCCTACCAGAGGCAGATCTCTTATTTCACTGGAATATTGGAATTTCTTGTTTTTCAACTTAAAAATTCAAGTGGCCCACTACTGGAGCACTTACCTTAGCTTTGTTTATGAAATAAAAGTAACTTTTTTAGTTTTGTTTTTATTTTACATAGTAATGGTGCTCCAATTTAAAATAAGAAAGCAAGTAGCATTTCCATAAAAAGATTTTGCTTCTCACCATCTAAAGTTGGTAATGCAGTTAAGGCCATTCAAAAATGGAATGTCAAAAACATCTCCATTTTGAATGTTTACCTCATAATTTTGTTAGGAAATTTCAACTTGAGAAACCTGACTCGAGTGATGAGGAATATTTTTTTTTTATGTGCATGGATTGCTCTAATTTTAAAAATGATTCTGATGAACTTGATTAATGTTACAATTAAAAATTATAAAAAAAAATATATTGATGGATATTGTTGGTACTAAGTATAATGCAAATTCTTGATTTGTAAGATTTTTTTTTAAAATCTATGCTTTTGCAATGTAAGTTTATTCCTCTCCCTATTTTTTTCATATTTTATCCCCCCCCCAAAAAAAAATGATGCGAGTATATACAATTTGTATTTTATCAACCAAATTAAATTATTATTTTCTGAATTCCCATTTTTTTTTTTTTTAAATGAAATCTGCAGCTAAAATCAGTTTAGGTAAACTTTATTACATATATTTATAAATTCATAAAAAAAATCGTATTTAAAATAACAGAAAATAATGTACTAAAATACATATTGCATAAAAATGATTTATTTTTGCTTAAAATTCATTAAAATGTCTGTTAAAAATATAATATTAGTGTGGCCAAAACTGGTGCAAATTCGCTTAATTTATTTAAAAATTCATAACTCAAAATCTAAAATATTATTCCGAAAAATTTTATAACTAGCAGAAAGCCAATAAAATTTGCTAAAGAATAGTGTAAGTATGATTTAATATGCTTTAAATAGTCGTCTATTGTGAAATTTCCATTTCAAATGTTCACTTAATGTGGCCCAAACTGGAGCATCTATCCTAGCTATAAGTAGATTTCAATTTTTAATTATAGTATTATTTCAGTTACTATAACACTGGTAAATAATTACTGCATATATTTTACAAACATTTGATAAAAAGTTGGCAATCTGAAAACGTAGTTTAAAACCTTATCAAAATTAATCAGATAATTATTCATCAATTTTTGTTTAATATTTATTGTTTGAAATATAACACCAGCTGTTTGAGAAAAACATTGACGGAGACAGACCTTTATAAACGGAATAAATCCACTTCTCCTTTTTTACAACATAGAAAACTAACTTATTGAAAATTATTAACTTTCCTACAAGAACATACGGCACTTTACGATATTCTGAACGCCGAACACTATTCGTGAAGATATCGTAGCAACATTGTAGAGCATGCTATTATGGATTGCTATGTGTGCTATTATGGATTAAACTAGTCGTGAAAGGCATTTCGGTTGGGTTTCAAAATATTTATTTTTTTAACTAACGGACCATTTCTTCCAGAAATCCATAACATTTTGTTTATTGTAAGAAAAAAAAATTGTATCAATTTCAAAATCCGTTAAAATCAAAACATACATGGGAAATGTCAAAAACGATTTTTTAATGGAAAATAAAACTTCAACTGACCTTTAGATTTTGTTTGATTCCTCTCTCCTTAGCATGTTTTTTTAATTCAGAGTAAGGCATTCTTCTCAATTTTTCTTCTCTGGGTGTTTCCATTTTGAGCTCGCGAAAACCTACACTAGACACAAAATTAACGTAAAATTCAAAATTGCGCCAATGTTGTCTACGATTCGGTTACGATTACGATAAAAAAAAACGATCATATAATCTGCGTTTCTATTGGTTGGCTAAAATAACAATCTTGTTGCCACAAAACAAATCACTCATAATTTATTGTCTGCCAAAAAAGTCAACGAAAAAATTAGAGAAACAATCCAAAATATTCCGAAACTCAAGGAATAATAGTATTATTCCTTAATAGAAAATATTTTTTCTATCGTTAATTTTAAATATCTGTTCCAAAGATCTGATTTTTGGGGGTCTATTCTGGTACTCCCCGGTTGGGTTGGGAGACGTCATTTTTGACGTTGCTAACATGCGAAAAAACTGACGTCTCCCAACCCAACCGGGGGTTCAAGAATAGACCCGTTATTGACGAGTTTTCTGGTTTGTTTATTTTGGATTAACAAACCGTTTCAAGGTACCCTCGTCTTTGAATCGGGTCTATTCTGGTACCCCCGGTTGGGTTGGAGACGTCACTTTTCCCGCTGTTAACGTGCGGACCAGAATAGACCCGTATAAAATGTACGCAAAGCGGTTTTTTTATTTTAATTTCTTTTCTTTTTAATATAATTATTTTTGCGAGGTTTTATTTTTTAGTTCTATATACGGGTCTATTCTCGTACCCCGGTTGGGTTGGGAGCGTTTCGCCTTTCCACCGCGGGACGTTAATGGCTTTTTCTCGAACGAAAGAAGGGGTCTGATACTCGTACCTCGGTCGTTTCGAACATCTCGCTTCAAGCTAGGGAGTGACGTATTTATGCTGCGCGCGCAGCAAATCAAGCGATCGTCATGCGATATTTTTGTTTATGGTTTCAGATTCAGTTCGAGTTTTGAATCGCCAAAGAAACTATGGCGAAGCGTACATTTGCCTCCCAATTCGAAATTATGTTAGATTATTTTGAGAAATATCCACAAATTTTAAGTGGGAAAGTTGATCGCATCTTTTCAAAAGAAAACCAATAGTAAGAGGTGGAAAGATTTAACTTCTGCTCTTATAAGATGCATTATAATGCATCTCTCTTGCTTTCATAAGTCCATTGTTGGGGGGGTAAACCATTTATCTTTTACAAAATATACACTTATAATAATATTATACATTTATAGAATATAAATTGCAGTCTTTTTTTCAATATATTGATGTAATTTTACCAGTTTTCTAGAGAGAGGAAAAGTAATAAACTTTTTTCCATGAAATGTACTTCGTTTCAGTTACATTGTACTACTCATTGAATATGAATCGAATTAGAAACCATATATGAGATATTTTCTCAATGTATTATTTTTATAACAAGTGTTGTGTAATTACAGAAATGTTATGGAATATTCTATTTTTTTCTCAATGTGTTCTGCTTGTGTAATGTGTGTGTTATTGGTATATGGGAATATTTGTAGCTCCTACTTTCTTATTAATTTCTTTTATTCTTTGTGCTTTTAAACAAAGAGGGTTAAGTGGCCATAAGTGATGAATGGAGAACGCCCTCAATGGTCAAGTGAGTGTGCAGTTATAAGCTTTGGTGAACAATTCTCCGTAAAACTCTCCTTGGAACTAATTTTTCCTTTAGAGACTTAAATTCCATTTACAGGCGTACTATTTCCAAACTCCTGGAGCTATTTGTTTTCCCCTTGGTGGGGAAAGCCAAGATCTGGAGGAGGGAGAGTCCTGTATCTGCCCCTGGAGAGGACTTAAAATCTGGATGAGACTAACCAGAACTTATAGACATTACATACTGGTTCACCTCCCGCCCCTGGACGAGAGAACGAGGAAGAGACGTTAGACTAGGAAGAGACGGGCATGGGTGATGGAAGCAGAAATGGCGCCTGCTATGTTGAAGTTTTCTAAAACTTCGCTCAGTTTGTTTTAAGTGATATGTGTTAAATGTCATTAGTAATGTGTCATGTGTTCATGTAGAATAAAATCTGAAAAAGACCTGGTGATCATACTTCCCTACGACACATCACGTGGTACAATGCGATATAATACATCTTTCTTGCTTTCATAAGTCCATTGTTGGGGGTAAACCATTTATCTTTTGCAAATATACATTATAATAATATTATACATTTATAGAATATAAATTGCAGTCTTTTCAATATATTGATGTAATTTTATCAGTTTTCTAGAGGGAAAGTATAAACTTTTCCATCCCAATTATTTAACATAGATAAATCTTATAAATTAATATTACAAACCATTTGTTATTTTTCCAATTATAAGAAAATAAAACATGAGAAAAAAGTTATTAAATTCAGCAAGTTTTCACAACATTAAAAAAATTACATCTTTATCAAGGAACAAGAAAAATTGCTTTTGGTAGATTTTACCATTATTGTAAATATTTGACAAATTTCTTTAATTAAAACCCAAATAAAAAAAATTGTAATGATTTATACGGATAGGAAGTTATCCACTCAATATTTAAAAAAATAATGTAAATTTTCTAATTTAATTTAATAAGAAAATATGAAAGTAATTAAATCTTTAAATATGCTAATTGCTTGCTAATCTATCAACTATCATTATTATATCTTGATGGAGTAGTAAAAGATTTAACTACTTTTAAAGATTTAATTACTTTAGATTGTCAGTATTAAATTATTAGAATTAATGTGATAAAAATTTGTACTTTTTTAAAAAATCTAAGTAATTGATGAATTGCTTCTTCAGATTGGTCAAATTGATTACGGCTGATAAACCCTTTCAAAACATAATTAACGTCTTAACGATTGGCTACCAGGTTTAAGAGCTGACGAAATCAGGTCCTTTTTCGACCAGGCAGGAATCCCAACCAGTTTGGAAAACGGGTTCAATCGCACTTGTGGTTTTGCGAATAGAAAAGTGATGCCCCCCAACCGAACGGGGGAAATTTGCAAAATTAGACCCGATATGCTCTGCAAACTACAATGGTATGTATTCGCCGAAACCATGTCCTTTTCCGTTGTTGGCATTGCTGAAAAGTGATCTCAGCAACCGGGGTACCCAGGTTCAGACCCGCTAATCTCGTACCCCGGTTGGGTTGAAACACAATCACCCTCCGCACGTGCTGACTTAAGTCACGAGGGATCTCGGTCGAGAAAGACTCCGATTTTCGCCGGCTCTGTGCCTGAAAAGCGTAAACCTATTCATGGCGAAATGTTGACTCAGAACTTATCAAATTTTCGTTTTAAAATAGAGGCTAGAACGTTGGTGTATTTTGAAAGGGTTTGTCCGATTAAATGCCAATCATTGACTTCAATCTGAAAAGAAAAAATTATCAATTGACACAGGCTTTTTTTAAAAAAATGGATTAATCTTTTCATCAACTTAAATAATTTAATCTAATAATTTTAATGACAATCTAAAGTAATTAAGTAGAAATGGTTAAATCTTTACCTCTATCAAGAATAGTCAACTCAATAATAATGATTGACTAATTAATAAGCACATTTAAATAAAGATTTGGTACTATCTCTTATTAAATTAGAATGAGGTAACATTTTAACATTGAGTGTTAGATGGCTCATTCCGTATCATCATTACAATTTTTTTTTATTGAGACTCAAGGAAATTGTCAAATATTACAAAGCAATGCAAATCTGACAATGAAATTTTCTTGTTCACTGATAGGCTCATGACTTTTAATGTTAATAACTAACTGGGCTAACTTTCAACTTTTCCATGTTTTTATTTTCTTATGTAATGGAAAAAAAATAAACAAATGATTTATAATATTTATAAGATTCATTAATAATTGGCCTCGA